>CAXHSM010000012.1:624467-1206000 GCA_964019185.1 Maratus speculifer | reverse complement strand
TTTTTTTTTTTTTTTTTTTTTTTTAATTTTGTCGATTTTCAATATGATTTTTGATATATTTTGAGTTCTGCGTCAATTTTTTTGTAATTCATGTAAAAGAGAATGGTTGCTATGTTTTGCACGACTAGAATATTTTTTTATTCACGGGATGTATTTACATTTAGCGATTTTTAATGAATTTTTCAATGATTTTGTATTGGTTTTTTGAATCTCACGGCTATTTTTTGAAATTTCGAAAAAGAAATTAATTCCAAACATTTACACTTCATTTACAAAATTAAAAAAAGGTAAATGGTGAAATTTACTATATTAGGCTAAAAGTTTGAAACCAAAATAATTTTTACTTGTTAAAACACCACTGTGGTAGGGATCGAAAAAAATAGTACTAAATCGCATTAAAACATTAACATTGAAATTAATTTCAAACATTTACACTTCATTTACGAATTTTGAAATTTAGTGATTTTTTAATGCAATTTTTAGCAATGTTTTCATTATTTCTCACGCTTTGCGCCGATTTTTTCATTCGTATCTAAAAAATAATTTAGATTACACTATTTTATTCTATTAATGTAAATGTTGTCCCCCGCTATTTTTAAATTTGAAACGATTTATAATGAATTTTTGAATGCAATTTTTAGATGTTTTCGAGTCTACGGCGATTTTTTCACAATTGGAAAAGAAATTTGTAAATAATTTGTAGCTTAATGTAGTAAATTTGGACATCAATGATTCAGATTTTTCATAAAATGTTTAGCAAGTTTTGTGTCGATATTTTTTAACTAATGAAAGAGTTCAGATTTCATGTTTTGTCCCATTATGGTAAATTATGTCCGCAGGAATTTAATATAAATGTTTATTTTACTATGGCAAATTTTGTCCGGATTTTTGAATTTTACTGATTTTTAATCTGTTTTATAGTGATTTTTCAAGTTCTGTGACAGTTGTTGACATCGGTAAAAGAATTTCGGTTTCTAACTTTTAGCATAAATAGTACAATTTGTTCTCCACGCTTTTATGAATTTTGCCAATTTCTAGTGCGATATTCAATGTAATTTTTAGTTTAATTCGGTAGATAAAGGTTTAATATGATCACAGAGATAAATTTAATAAGGAAAACATAAAATAAAAACTGACTGCAAACTAGGTGAATTAATGGTGTCTTCTGTTAAATTAAAGTAGACAATATTATTTTCTAGGTAATCTAAATTCCCTTCCAGGCTTTTGCTGTATGTGTTTGGGGGATTTTAGGTGTTCCGTGTTGACTTTTCCTTATTCATGAACGATTTCCGATTACAATACTTTCGACTGAATATTAAATTTTTACAGCCATGATTTTTAAATATTCAGCGATTTTTAATATGGTTTTCGATACGATTTTTAGCCATTTTCTTAAGTTCCTTGGCGATTTTCTGCCATTCAGAAACCAATTTTGATATCAAACATTTTGCTTAATGTAGTTATATTTCGAATGCAATGTTTTATCTCTTAATATGATTTTGGCGTTCCATGCCTACATTTTGTAATTTATGAATGATTTCGATCATACCCCCCTCCCCCCCCGCCCTGCCTTAATATTATTTTTTTAAGCATTGACTTCCAAATATTTAGCTATTTTTAATGCAATTTTCAAAGTAATTTTTAGCCATTCTTCAAGTTCCGTGGCGATTTTTTTACATCCGGAAATCGATTTCGATTTCAAACTTTTTGGTTAATATGGTTAATTTCTTGATTACAATATTTTATATTATAACAGTGAATTTTTACCCTAGAGATTTTTTAATGTTTTACGACTTTCATTACAATTTTCAATGCAATTTTTGGGCTTTCTCAGTCTTTTGTTTTTTTTAACATTTTTTAAATGAATTCGATTTTAATTTTCTAGACTATTAAGAGTTTCTTTTCAAACTTTTATCCTTTACGGTAATTGTTTTGCTCTCTTATTTTGATCTACAGCAATTTTTAATGCAGTATGCTTTGAGTTTACGGCGATTTTTTTCAGATACGGAAAAGGAATTCGGTTTTTAATTTCTTCGCTAATATGATAAATTTTCTTCTGTGCGATTAAAGTTTTTTATTGCGATTTTTTAGCAGTTTTTTTTTTTTTTTCATATTTCAATGCTTTTTACATTATCAAATTAATTAGATTCAAAACATTTATCCAAGTAGAGTAAATTTTGAGTTCCGTGATTTTTGAAAATTTTGCCATTTTTAAAGCGATGTTTACGTTTCTTCGCGACCCGCTTCGATTTTTTAGAGGTTCAATTTTTGGCCGAATTTATTAAATTCTGATCTCTTTTCTTCAAAGTTTATTCGAATTTTGAAATACAATTTTTGAACTTTGTTTTATATTTTTATGAGATTTTTAATGTTTTTTGCGATTTGTAAGATTTTTCCACATTAGTAAAAATAATCCAACTTCAATTTTCTATCCCATCTCTTTTCAACGAAGTTTAGACGAAATTCGTGCAGCATTTTAAAAATTTTTCGAGGTTTTTATTATGATTTTTAAAATTTTTTCGCAATTCTTGCTATTTTTTGATGAACCCGGGCAACGCCGGGCAGAACAGCTAGTTATGAAATAATCTGGTAAGTGACACCCATGTGCTCTGCGCAGAAGGGTTTTGAGTCCTATAAATCGCAAAAAACAGCTTCAAGTTAATTTGTTTCATTTTTAGGTCTTATTGTTTTTACAAGCAACTAAAATTAACGCTTGATCTAAAATTTGCGAGATACATTTTGTGATGTGAAGACTATATTTTTTTATCCGGAAATACTTTGTTAATTACATAAATTTGTAGTACATTTCATGGACTTTCAAAAATTTGTTGAAGATTTTGGATATCTTCTCGAGATAATTTGTAATTTAAAATGTACAGCGCAATAACTATAACGGGGTAATAACGCCAATCCTTGGCATTAATACCCCGGTTGATTCTCTACAGTGGCCGAGCTACATCCTAAATACTGATTCAAATAAACACAGTTAAAACTGTGCAATGTTTCTAGTAATTCCAATTAAGTGGTCCTTTTTAAGCAAAAAAAAAGCTCACTGTCTTATATTCTTTTGCCTCATCCTCCCCCCCCCCCCCACACACACACAACACCTTTATTTTTCTTACACTTTCACAAAAAATTGAACATTTTCAATAGCTTAGAATGCATTTTGTCAATTTCTAAGTTTGTAGAGTTTGTATTTTTAGAATTGGGCAATCAACATGCAATTATTCCATCTTATTTCATAGTTTTGTTTGCATGGCGTTATTACCCATATAGGTGGGTAATAACGCCAAGTAGCATTGGTCAAGAAATCACGCCATTACATTTTATGAATGCATATCTGTTAAATTATTTTTTTTTTATATAGATAGTCAATGAGTTGCTGTATCAAACCCTATATTTGTTTGAAAAATACAAACTGAGTCGTGAAAATTGGTAGAACCTTAACGTGGCGTTATTACCCTAGGGTACCTTATATATTCTTATTCATTTGTAGAATATATATTATTAGCATTACAATATAGTTATTAATGGCCGTAATCAAGACTTACTAGTGTTATTTTTCACACTGATACCATCAGAGTGTTTTTGCGATAGGTTCCTCACGCACACTAGTGCAAAGGGATGTCCCGAGTACAGATGAGGCCAGTGACATCCATAATCGGGATACCATTGATTTTACTTTGCTGTGGAATGTCACGATGAAAACTCGTTTCGCTGTTATAGTGCAAGAGCTGCCTTATGCGATCGAGCGCAAGAAAAAACCCGTTATTTCATGGAAGAGAAGTAAGCTAAGGGGTGCCTAAGCCAAAACTGAATACCACAAATAGGTAACTCGTAGGTTTAATAGTGTGTTTTCCATATACTTTTGATTATAGAACAAACACAATGAAAAATCTGCGATGCAACCACTAGTAGAAATAATTTTTTACCTATGCACCTCTTCACTTCCGGGGTAGACATATGGATCATTCGATTTCCCTCTTACCACTCTTCCATGAAATAAAGCGGTTTCTTTGTGCTCGATGACATAGGGCTTTGTGTTGTCGGCTCTTGCACCGATTGTTTGGTAAATTCGTTATTAATTCCTCTTAATCCCTAATATAAAACGCTGAAATTGGTTGAAAAAAATGTGACGCTGCTGATCCTGGACTCTATAAACGTCAGAGCGAAGTAATTGTTTTGATTTCTTTTTTTTCAACACCGCAAGCAGTGTTCGTCAGCAGAACGAGGCGAAGCCCCCCTCCTGGGAGGATTCGAGGCAGCACCTGACCACGGCGGCCGCATCTCCACCCCAGTGGCCCCTCCTCACGGCAGACGATCAGGAGGAGGAGGAGGAAGAGGAGGAGGAGGACGACGAATCGACGATACGCCTGCGCAATTACCTCTCATCTCTGAGAGACTCTACCAAGGTGTCGGTTCTGCTCAAGACCTGCCAGTGAGTTATTTAAGGTGTTTTGTATGCAATCAAAACTTAATAATTGGGTTCAAACATTCTATAATTCAAAATACTTTATACTTGGATTTTCTTTTTAATAAATTTTATTCTATACATAGAGTAGTAGTACGACTGGGACGTATGAAGAAATATTGAATTGAAAGTACAGGGTTATTACAAAAGAACCATCGGGTTTCCGAAGCGTTTATTTCGAAACATAATTGTGTTACAGCAATGAGTTATACATGAAAATGAACCGAAAGTATACAAGATTGACATCCATGGTCGTGAATGCAGTCTTTCAATTACAGTTCGTTGTCAGTTGAATTTCTTGGGACTCTCTCTAATTCGGTTCACTGTTTCTTCACTAACGCTTGGTCTGCCGGAACGCATATAAGCAACCTTTACATGGATACGGACATTGGAAAATATCTAGTGCTGCGATTGGCTTATGTTATGGAGCAATGTCATGCGTCACAAATACGTTACTCGTCGTAGTGCAGGGGAGAGAGAACACCGGTATGATTTTATAATGTCCAGTGCCAAAGACTTCTAGACACAAGATTTTTATTTATACAAATGTGATATTTCAAAGAAAAAATATCAATTTTTGGACAATTATTCATTTTTGTTCACTGTATGTTTTCTTCTTGGATAAAGTAATTTTAACTATTCCTTTTTAGATGACTATAATATTTTGTGATTCGTACAACCATTGCTTATTTGTGCAAAATTATACTGAATTCACATTTTTTAGACTTCATTTGTGATCCAAAGCATTACTTAAACATCAAATTTATAAATACATGCCTATGCAATTAAAAAATTGTAAAAAATTATGTAAGAAGAAATTATGTTAAATTATTTCTAGGAAGAAGTCTTATCTGTCACACCGATCCGAATAATAACTTTTTTTAGGACAAATATTAACAAAACAAACGCTTTTTTATTTCCGGTTAAAAATGCTAAAAACAACGCCATTTAAATTCCTGTTAAATGGAGGAGAGAATCGATTAGCCAATCACAGCACAGAATTCTTTCTCATGTCCGTATCCATGTAAAGGTTGCTAATATGCTGCCGGAACGTCTGTCTTTACATAAACAACCGGTTTCTTTGAGCTGTCGATACCAACACAGAATGCTTTGTTGGGTTTCACTAGTATACCTTTTGGAATGTTCTCAGAACGGTTATAAGGGATTCACACTTTGAAAATTCTATTACATAAAACGCTTTCTGCGTCCAGCTTTGAATATGAGGTTCGCGCAGCAACCATGCCTACCAGATACAAATGACACATACTCAGCGCGAAATTGTAGATAATGCCCTTTCATTTGAGTTGTCATAGAAACATATGCGTTTCCTAAATCGCACGTAGTAACGTATCAAAACCCAACGATTCATTTGTAATAACCCTGTATTTACATATATACAAAATATAAATTCATTTTACCTTGGAAATTTCGGATCATCGTACATAAACCCGAAAAAGATGATCGTATACATACATCTGTGTACCTATCTCGAAAATTCTTATCATACATTTGCAGAAAATAACAAAATTCTTCAGGAACACTTAAGACACACAAGACAAGCAAAAAACAAACATTCTCTCAAAAAAACTCTATTTCCTTCCATCAAAAATTGATGCCAACTTTTTTCACTAAACTTTTACTTCATCTCGTAAGATAAAAAACTAGTTGGATGTGTCAATCCCAAAACTTTCTTCTATCTCATAAATACATTTTATATATATATATATAAAAAAAAAAAAAAAAAAAAAAAAAAAAAAAAAAAAACGTGGTGACCCCAAAGTTACCCACTATCGAATTTCCTCGAACATTTGACCTAGCCTAATGAGATTCTGGTATCAGAAAAGCCTAAAACGCAAAATTTAATTAATATTCTGAGAAAATGAGCTCAGTAGTGCCTCATGTTGGGTAATTTATACTAAAACCTAATAAGCATCTATTAATGTCAAGACCTAACAGAATCTGAAATTTGATGGAATTTTGTCCATTAGTTCTTGAAATATAGTTATAACAAAAAATTTTCAAAACGTAGCACACGAACACCATATCTTGGACAATTTATGCCAAAACGTAAAAAAGCGTCTAATTATGTTATGGTGTAAAATAATCTGAAGTTTGATGAAATTCTGTGCATTAGTTCTTGAGATATAGCTAGTTTAAAAAAACCGTGTAAAATATAGCACAGCAGCACCATCAGTTGAAGGATTTATAACAAAACGTAATCATTGTGTAATTATGTTACATGTCATTTTGTAACAAAATCTGAAGTTGGATGAAATTCTGTGCGTTGGTTGTTGGGATATAGCTATCGGAAAAATCGTGCAAAATGCAGCATAGTTGCACTACCTGTTGCAAGGTTAATACCAAAATGTAATCAGCGTCTAATTATGTTATATATTCTAGTGTAACAGAATCTAAAATTTGATGAAGTTCTCTGCATTAGTTCTTGAGATATAGCTATCGCAAAAATCGTGCAAAATGTAGCATAGGAGCGCCACCTATAGGGCAGTTCACACCAAAGCCTTATCAGCGGCTATGTATCTCAAGGTATCGCGGAATCTGAAGTTTGGTGAAATTCTGTGCATTAGTTCTTGAGATATAGCTATCATGAAAATCATGAAAAACGTGGCATAGCAGCGCCACCTGATAGCCAATTTACACCAAAACTTAATTAGCATGTATGTATATCAAGGGGTCACAGAATCTGATGTTTGGTGAAATTCTGTGCATTAGTTCTTGAGATATAGCAATCTTGAAAATCATAAAAAAGTAGTATAGCAGCGCCGCCTGCAGGCCAATTTTCACGAAAAACCAATAGGCACTAATTCATATCAAGGTCTAACTGAATATAAAATTTTATTAAATTTCGAGCATTAGTTCTTGAGATAGAGCGCCCACAATTTTTTTTGTCACATACAGACAGGCAGATGGACAGACTCACAGACAGACATTTTCTAAAAATAGTCAAAACGTGTTCAGGACCTTCTAAAACGTATAAATCCATCGAAAACCGGAAGTCGAAAATTTTCATGCATCCAATACTTTCTTCTTGTAAAGATAGAAGAAAGTAAAAATGTAAAAGAAAAGTAAATAAAAAACAGCTTCGCTGCCATAGCAACCGGTCACGTTTGATAAATAAAATAAATATCACAGTAGCAAATTTGTAAAAGCAGTGAAAATAAAATAAATAAAGGGAATAATAAGAATTGATAAAATATTAATTTATCAATTCCTAACAAACATGGGGGGGTCCATCCCCCTTTTGCAGTGTCCGTTTTCTTCATTGACCAACCGCGCTTTATAGTCCAAGAGCCGTATTCACAAAACCCTAAGCCATCGAGCACCAGGAAAAACCCCTTTATTTTAAGGAAGAGTAGTAATAGGAGGGGAATCTAATGATCCATATCTGAAGGTAGGGAAGTGATGCATAAACCAAACTAGTCGTTGGGGGCCACCGTAATACTTACCCATCATGGATATGTATATGAAAATAAAACATGTGAAAACTATTTATACAATGCATTGCAATTCATAAACAAAATTTAAAAAATATTGTTAATATACATAGTAATGCTATATTAAAGAACTGCTGATGTACCCATTTCGACAAATTATATAAAACGCCGAACTACTCGAGTAGTACCGAACTGCGTAAAAGAAATATCCTTATAACTCCAAAAATACTAATTCTATTAACTAACAATTAACTGCGTCGGATTAAGCGTCTCATTTCCAATTAAAATATACCTCTGAATTGAAATTTGAATGAAATACAGGGTCATGAAAAATCGAAGAATGTGGAAAACAGGATTACAAATATCTCGGCAGCTAATAATCCGATCGACTTCGTTTTATATGCAAAATGCGTGTTATTTTATTGCCTTTTACGTCCATTCCTTAGAGTAAAAAATTCGAAAAGTTTTATATATCTTTCATCAGAACGAATTTTTCGAGAGTCCGAAAAAAATAGTTCCGGATAATCGAGGTTGCTGATATTAAATAGGCTTCGTCCCATTCTTACATACTAACTACATACAAAATTTCAAGTCTCTATCTCAATTCGTTCCAGAGATAGAGAGTTTACAGACAGACAGACGGACGGCAATTTTTTTTTTCTAAAAATATGTTTGTTCGGAATCTCCACTATCTGAAACGTGTAAATCCGTCAAAAAAAATTTTCGATTTTCAAAACGATTGCAAGACTTACCCTATACTACGTATGATGGGTAAGTAAAATGAATACCGCGAATGGTTGACTCGTAGACATAGCATTGTGTTTTCCTGCACCCAGTTTTTCGTGTTTTTATACTTTTTATTGTACGGCAAACACAATGTTATTCCTACGAGTCAGCCACTAGTGTTATCCATTTTTGGCTTATGCACCCCCTTGCGCCTCTAGCAGAGATGGATCATTAGATTTTTCCTTATTACTATTCTTCCATAAAATAAAGGATTTTATCTTGTGCTCGATGACATGGAGTTTTGCGCGGTCGGCTCTCGGACTATTACATATGTTGTGAAAGTAACTGGTAATATACTTTTTATCGTATAGGTGATTTGATCACCAGTTATAAAGATTACGTATTCGCAAAAAATTTTAATCCATTGTAATTCTCGGTAACTGTTTTTTATTTAACGAATTTGTGTTTGTTGGAGTATAGTAACTTGTTTTACATCATAAATACACTGTCGCTAAAAATTATATGCACCCCCCCCCCCCCAAAAAAAAAAAAAAAAAAATTGAGCCACGCTCATAAAACTTGATATGTAAATTGTGTTTGCTAGATTACAATTAATTTGATAGGTAGTAAATATGTTGGTTTTACCATTATATACTATATTAAAAAAACATTTTTTGAGACTTTTTTCATATTTTTTGAAACTTTTTTATTTTTATTTTTATTTTTATTTTTATTTTTTTGCAATTTTTTCAACTTTTTTTTTATTTTTTTTAATTTTTTTCAACAATTTTTTTTTAATTTTTTATATATATATATCTTTTTATTTTATTATTATTTTATTTTTTTACTTGTGTAAAAAGAGTTTTTTAAAAAAATTGTGAAACATTTTTTTAACTTTTGTTTTTGTAAAAAAAAAAAAAAAATTATTTAATTTTTTTTTTCAAAAAACTTTGTTGTGAGTTTTTCACTTTGTGAGTTTTTTTTTGTTTTACATTTGTATTTTTTTTTTTTTTTTACTTTTGTAATTAGTTCGTGTTGTAAATATTTCTAGGAAACTTTGAAATTATTTTGTAAACTTGCATATTTTTTTATTCATCTGTTAATTTTTGTATGTTCTTATGTATTTTTAAGTTGTGAAAGCGTTATTTCGTTTAAAATATTATGAGACATATTCCATTAATGGAATAGATTTTAGATAAATAAACGCATCAATATATGTATATAAAAGAATATTTAATATAAGCATTTGAAGAATACATTGCAAATAAGATCTACATTCATGCCGCCGCACAGTGCGGCAAAAAGCCTTCAAAACTGGCAAAAAATCGAAAAAATTAAATTTTATTTTGAACTACCGACATACGTCACTTTAATAGAGCAGATGTCAGTACACATCTTCCTAGTATTAAAATTTGCGCAAAGTTATTTTGATCGTCACTAGAGAAAGAAGTTAAACTGCATATTGTGCTTTGATAATAAGTAAAAAAAAAAAAAATCAATAATTTTGTTTCAACTTTCGTTTGTTAATTTCGCTATAATAATTAAAAAATATTTTTTTTTGACTATGGAACCTTTAACTACAAGTATGTAAAAATAATTCATTAACTTTCAATTTGTTTTAATGCGATTTTTATAGATATACAGACGCTTAGAATATATAGTGGTGAAATTTATAAAAAAAATTAACACTGTCTACAAACATTGTAGGTTTTAGTTATGAGTTAAGGCGAGTTAAGTATTAATTATAATTTTTTCTACTAAGTATGAGTTTTAAAAGGACAAATATGGGAGAAAATCTTGCTCCTTTTTGCCACTTTTTTAATTGTGTGGTCATTTTTATAGCTAATCATCCTTAAATATTTGGTGGGCCAAACATGATTATAAATATTTTCTTTGTTAAAATACGAATTTTAATGCATTGTTTATCACAAAACAATGTATTTAAATGAAACTGACTATCATGGAACGTTTTAACAAAAAACTTTTGAAAAGTAATGTGATTTTATGGTATAAGAGCTCCATAATCGGAGAAACTACGAACAAGTAGTTTAAATGAAAAGAAGATTAAATGTTTTAAAGTTTAATATAAATTCCGATGAGCAAAATCCTGGCGAAACAAGGGAAATGCTTTAGAATTAACAAAGAGTGGCTTGGCAAATCGCTTTCATTTCCTCGATTTGAAAAACAAACAGAAGCGTCAATGAAAAGCAAACGTGCCCATCTTCATATTCCGTCTGAATTTGTTCTGGACGATCAAAAATATCAAGAGTAAAACGGTTATACAATTCTAGTTCTACATATTCGTTAATGTACGTGACATGTATGAGTTTAAGATCTGAAAAACAGGAAAACAAAAAGTGTGTGTTAGCACTAAAACAACACAAACAGTTTTTCTTCTGCTGTCTTTATAGTAATACGTACATTTTGCCTGAGAAAGGTTGATCCAATCCTTCAAAACGAATAGCTAATATTCATTATAAGGTTTGCTTGAGAATAATTAAATTTATTAATTATGTTTACATTTTTTAATGCGATATTATGGATGATTTATAAATATCTAATTAGTATAATACTATCTTAAATTCTTGTTTTTAACTCATTTTTCTACAAAAAATATTGAAAAAGGTTTGTAAATTAATTAATAAATTACTATTTAGCTTATGTAAAAGTTTAAAATTTTACTACTTTTCTTCTACAAAAGAATCCGTGATGTGCTTTTTTTGTTCAAAGTAAATTTTATTTTTTGCCAACTTTGGAGGCTTCCTGCCCCACTGTGCGCCGGTTAGAAGAATCATGGGTAACAAAATTACTTTTCAGCAGTGTGTATGTCTTTCAAATTTTAATTTTGAGATATTGTGGTAACTGTTATGAAATTATGATGGGTAAATAATCTAAATATCTTCCATTATTTCTAAATTTTTCGTACGTCTGACTATTTTTTAATATCTTCACTAAGTTTGCATATAACTGACGATGCTTTATATGATGATGTATGCATTTTTTATTCATGTTTTCTTGAAAACAGCATTTGGTAATCTTCCCAAGTATAAGGTTTTTCACCTGTATGGATTTTTTTTTTTTTATGTTCTGTTAAATTCTATTTACTTACAAAGTGTTCGTAACAAATAAAACACATCTTTAATAGAAATAAATGTAAACAATTAGGATTCTCTTCAATAACATAGGTAAAAAGCACTTGTTAAAGTGTGAAGCAGTAAGACAAATCATTTTAAATTTATTCAAATTACGTTTCACATACGAATTCTAGTATTTCACATATAAGTACTCACATTTGTGTTATTCTTTAACTCTACATGTGCTAGGGACGAATCATTCGGATCATTAATTTCTGAAGTTTGCTGCTGTTTAGATTCATTTTGTTAAAACATCTGTACAGTAAAAAAAAAATATATTTATGTACTTAATATGGGTTTAATATATAAATAATCGATTATTTTTATTTATTTATTTTTATTAATACATATATATTGCAATAAATTTCGTGTATGGGTTATTTAATATAAATGAAATTTTCTTTACTTCTTCATATGATAGTAATTTTTCTGAGGAGTACATGTTTGATAAATTTTAGAAAAGTGTGAAAAACAAATCATTCTATGATAAGCATTTTGGTAAAATTCACATAGTTTGGTTTCTAAAATAGGTTATTTCAAATATGAAATGTTAAAATTAAAGATTGTATTCATACATACTATGTATAATCAAAAATTATAAACATATTATTAATATTTTAAACAGCTCGATGGACGATAATTCAGAAATTGTCGAAGTGTAAGATGAAACGTACGATAATTTGATTAATAATACGGATGGAATAACTCAGACTAGTCATGTATACTAAATATCATTAAAACTATATAGTATTATGGAGATTCTTCTTCTAAAAGTTCTTTCGAACACATAAGTAAATAAACTCGGAGGTAAATTAAATTCTGACACCGTTTTAAACTTTTAAATGACTTATATTAAACGTTAATATTTACAAAAAAGATATTTACATATTAATATTTACAATTCGAACATTCAAAAGGAAACTTTAATTAAAACATCTTAATCGCGTCATCTTAATCAACATTCTTCTAAAGTCAACCACAACTCTCCCCAAAACCTTCCATCCGACGATCTCTTCCGTTCATTTCTTTTTCTTCGGCTTTTCGTCTGAATGGAGTTTTTTCAGAAAATCGTCTGCTTTCTAAAGACCTTTTCTATCAGAGTTGCGATATGAAGAACCTTACAAGACATGATACTTGGCTGTTGGAGAAAGAATCGATCCCACAGTATTTATATTTTAAGCAACTTGATGGATGATAATTCAGAAAGCTCTGAAGTACAAGATGAAACATATGATTAGATTAATGATATGGAAGGAGTACTTCAAGATTAGTCAAGTATATTATGTATCATTAAAACTGTAAAGATAGTATTTATATTTTAAGCAACTTGATGGACGATAATTCAGAAAGCTCTAAAGTGCAAGATGAAACATATAATTTGATTAATAATATAGAAGGACTAACTCAAGATTAGTCATGTATACTGAATATCATTAAAACTATAAAGATGGTATTTAAATTTCAAGTAACTTGATGGATGATAATTCAGAAAGCTTCGAAGTGCAAGATGAAACATATAATTTGATTTATAACATAGAAGGTCATGTGTATTATGTATCATTAAAACTGTAAGGTAGTATTTGTATTTTAAGCATCTTGATAGATGATAATTCAGAAAGCTTCCAAATGCAAGTTAAAACGTATGATAAATTGATTAATAAAATGAGTAGATTACTTTAAATAAATTAGATGATTATAGCAGTAAGAAATACCGTGTAGGAGCAATACAGTGAAAAATCGATTTTCCACTTATATCCATCAATATAAGAGGAAAATCGAGTAGAATCAATTGATTTCAACTCTAAAACTCCGCTTGGGGCGATGTTGTGATAGTGGAGGGGGAGGCACTGGGGGCGGGGTGGGACCGGCGGCGGTTGCAACCACACATCCGCCGGCAGTTCCCGAACTCTCGTTTTACTACTACTGGTGTTAAAATTATTTGCATGAAGCCTGATTCGTCTCTCTTGCTTCTTTCTTTCTAGATATCAAGATGACGAACCGGAGTCCCTGGTGGAATCATCTTCCTACAGCTCCGGCAGCAACACTGCCGAATTCAGTCAAGCCAGACTGCGCATGTCTGCCAGCACGGGTGACCTCCCGCGGAACGGTGAGCATCAGCCAATCAGTGACGAAGACCCCTTCATGGTCCGATCGCGATCGGCAGACGACGTGCGCGACCAGGAAGTGGACATGGAGAGGAGTATGGCGCCCTCCTTGGCTGACAGCCGCAACAGCGCCACCTGGAGGATGTCTTCGTCCCTCGGGCTCGATCGTCTGCGCCTTCTTTCGCTGGACAAGGAAGAAATCGTGCGACTGTGGCAGAGCTCTGAACGGGCTCTGCTGAACAGACTCCAGGACACGCTGCGCGAGAAACGGCTCCTGGAGCAAAAGTTGCTTTTCGTGCAGAAAACGCTCCTCAAGCCGCCCTGAAGAGCAAATCCCTGAACAGTTTTTGTCCATGAAGAAGGAAAAAACCTGAAGAAATAAACGCCCGAGATCTTTGCATTTTCGTCGACTTGGAGACTTTTTCCCCTTTTTTTGTACAGTGGTTGGAAGAAAGTTGCTTCCGGAAGTGGCATGAAACCATTCTACATACATGAGGATTTCTTTTCTTCTTGCTGAAGTTTTATGGGACAGAATTTTGGAGTTCCTTTGGGCACCGATACAAACGTCGGGTTTATACAATGGACTTGCGAGTTTTATTCCGTTATCCAAATTTTTGTTCTTGAAAAAGTTGCCGCCAGAGCACACGAAACTTGTAAAAAAAAATTAAAAGGTGTTTTCTTTATCATTTTTGTTTTTGAAAAATTTGCCGTCAGAGCACACGAAACATGTAAAAAAATTAAAAGGTGTTTTTTTTATCATTTTTGTTTTTAAAAAATTTGCCGTCAGAGCACACGAAACATGTAAAAAAAAATTAAATGGTGTTTTTTTTTTATATTAATGGATCATTTATAGCATATATAAATAATTTGAGATATTAAACTGATGTTTTATATTAAATGTGACAAAGTTAAATATATTAACGCAATAAATCAGTTTCAACTGACGTCACACCTTAGCAACCAACTTGACAACTTTTGTTTGAACCATCGGTTTTGTCATGTTTTCCCCCACTTTGATTGGTCTAGCGACAATATTGGCTAAAAATTTGTTGTGTTTGGCTGGTTAATGAGAAATTGGTGGGAACCTGGTCACGTGGTTCAAAGGGTTCTATAACTCTCAATTCTTGTCTTATTTCGTGAAAAAAAAACTAAAGCATGTGCTCTGTACCTCATGTTTGTACCGGTGCCCTGTACAACGGAATAATAGTACACACAGTTTGTCGCTGTAGATACTGACGTCACTAACAAAATGCTGCCAATTTTAAAATCTTAATACTTATACACTACTTCCATTTTTAATTTCAGTCGTGGGATCACATGATACATATATACATATACATCATTATAGAGGATATTTTTTAGAACTAGGACGATAAGAGTGTCGGAGAAAGATATTTTAAAACAACAGTTTTAAAAACCTCTAAAAAAGTAAACGAAATACGAGTGATTCAATTTAGAAGTCTGGAAGGAACTAACAGTATCGTTTGACTTATCATTAAGAATCATTAAACGAATATTTAGATGAAAAAACATTAAAAAAATTAGATAGGTGTAGAAGAGAATCGCATGTCATCACATTTCTAGAACGCATATAAGCGTCTATTATGTCAGATGTAAACTGATACAGTCAAAGTTATATAATCCACACACCCATAATCCACAATTTTCTTTTTAATAAAAAAAATTTTAATTAAAAAAGTTTAATATTGAATTGATTGCAACGCCTTCACCAAAATTAAGATGTTTACTTAATAAGCAAGTAGATCCTATAGGACATGATGATCTTGCTGGAGTTTATGAAATACCTTATATTACAGAAAATGGGGGATTAAATTATTACATAGGCATGACTGGGAGAAAGTTTGGAGTTAAAAAAAGGGGAGCATGAGTCTGATATTAAATTTGGACGTACTAACACTGCCTTATCTAGAACATATTTAAATGAGGGGATAAAAATATTATTTAGTGAAAGTAAATTATGTTTCATATCAAATTGTTTTCGTAAGTCTATTATAAGAGAGTCCATTGAAATTTACACGCGTAAAAATTTTGTTTGCAATGATACCGTTTCTTTTATTATTCCTAAGTTATGGTTGGAATTAATGAATAAATTCCTCGTGAGAACTTGAATGGGATGAACCATGTTGGAAATTCTTTTAGATCATGGTCTATTTTAATTTAATTTTTTACTATAGAGCTCTTGGTATCTTTGTTGTTTATATCTCATTGTCGCGTGTCATTTGTATTGACCGTGAAATGTTTTGAAATTTAATTTTTATTTCTATTATGATTATGGATCGTATTAGACGGATCCGAAACATGTCAATGTCATTTATTTTTAATTATTATAACACCTTTCTTAAGTAAAATGAATTTTTTATTAAAATGTTTATATAAAAGGTGAATCTTTTAAAATCCGGTGATTTAAAAAAAAAATAAATTAAAAAAAATCTATTGGATTTAATAAACTTTTCACCACAATTTTTATATTTTGCGTTACTTTTGAAATGTAAACAATGAATTAAATAGTTAAGAAAATTTACAAATTAGTGATTCAAGAACGATTTTTTTAAACAAATAATAAAATAAATGAAAAAAAAAAATCATAATAAAACATTTATCTTTTTTTTCTAAATGTAACTCTTTTATTTTATTAAAAGTTAAAAACAAACTATATTGCAAAACCTATGTAATTATTTTTATTTAAATACACATAATTTTTTAATAAAATAACTTTAAAAAGATTTTTTTTTTTTTTTTTGAGATAGCCTATTAAATTAATTTTTAGATTTCATATTTATTTTTTCATATTATACTAATTATAGAATTAAAATCTAGGAATAATAAAATGACGCGTAATCTATAATCCTCTATAATCTTCAACATTCCATAATACACACATCCTTTCGCCCCAACTTGTGCGGATTATAGAACCTCGACTGTATATATATAATATTGAATATAAATTATGTTAAGCAAATTATACAATGCAATCAGAAAGTCACATTAAGGATATTGTGAAAATTTATATTAGGGGTGCTATACAAAAGTAGGTATTAAGCAAATTATGCTACGCAAACATCATTGAGTTGTGCAAATTGAGTTACGCATATGTAAAAAAAAAAAAAAAAAAAAAAAAAAAAAAAAATTGTAAGATATGATACGCAAAAAATAGGTATTATGCAAATATTATTTAGGATGCAAATTTTGCTATGTATTTGTGTATTAAAACTATGTCAGATATGTTAAAATGCAAATAGGATTTTTGTAAGATGCCGATTGTGTTATACAAACATTGTTATTGCAAAATATCCCTATGCAAAATTATGTAGATTAAATTAGAGATACTAAGCAAATTGGTATAGAGCGAATTATGCTATGCAGAAATTGGCATTATGTAAATTAAGTTATGCAAATATCATTTATTACACAAATTGTGTTAGGTATATATATATATATGAAAATTAAGTTAGATACGTTATATGCGAGTATGATTTACGTAAATTAATTTGCACCAATTGTGTTATGCAAATTTTATATAATGCAAAATATCCTATAAAAATTATGTAACTTAAATTAGGAATGCTATACGACAAATTATGCCGTGCAAAAATAGGTATTATGCAAATTATGCTATTCAAATATGATTTACTGCACCAATTATGTTGGATATGTGTAGGAAAACTAAATTAATACGCGAACTGATTTATGTAAATTATTGTGTTATCCTAACTTTATAATGCAAAATATCCTATATAAATTATGTAACTTAAATTAACAATGCTCAAATAGGTATTCGCCAAATTATGCCATACAAAAATAGGTATTATGCAAATTATGCTGTTCCTGTATTGCATAAATTATGTTATGTATGAAAACTATATGTAAGATATGATGCACATAAACAGGATTTGTGTAAATTATTTTGTATCAATTGTTTGTACGCAAATATTACAATGCAAAACATGTGTAAATTAAGCCAATAAGGATGTTATGCAAATAAGCATTGTTCAAATTATGCCATGTACATTTTAAGAACTAAATAGCATTAAAAATATTGTGTAATGCATGTTTTATGCAAGAGTACATACCGGGTGTCCCAAAAATGACTGATGGATTTAAAAATTCAATAACTTCCAAACGGTGACAGAGATTTAAATTTTTTTTGCAAGAGGGTTATGTATAATGTCAGGAGTTTTTTTTACCGTAATTTTTTATTTTAGTTCGAATTTCAAACGATAGATGGCGCTGACGGCGATTAAGACCAGGTGATCAGTGCTGAGTGAGTTCAGTTTCGGCGTCGACCTAGCCTTCAATTGCCGTCAGCTCCATCTATTGTTTGAAATTCGAACTAAAATCCAAAGTTACTGTAAAAAAAACTCCTGACATTATACGTAACCCTCCTGCAAAAATTTTTTAAATAGCTGTCACCGTTTGCAAGTTATTGAATTTTTAAATCCATCAGCCATTTTTGGGACACCCGGTACAAGTTTGCGTAATATGGGTGTTATACATATAAGAAAAGAGTTTATGCAAAAATAGGTACAGTAGAACCCCATTAATCCGGATCAGTTTGGTACTATTTTTTTCAAGTTTGAGAAGCGATTGGCTGATTTCCATAACATTAACTTGTTTCTTCGTCGTATTGTGAATAAAAAAAATCTTTTTCTGAAATCTTTTCGGAAGAATTAATCACAGTAAACATTTTTACTCTCTGTAAATATTCAATAAGTTTAACATAAAGATGATTTTCTGTAAATATGATTTATTTTATTTTTTTTTTTTTAATTCTCCGGATAATCCGGATTGGGTCCGGTCCCAGTTAGTCCGAATTATGGGGGTTTTACAGTATTATTACGCAAATTGTGCCACATAAATTTTACTAGGCAAATATTATTAAATAAATTATGTTTATGGGTGCGTCCTTAAATTATACAAAAGATTCTATACGAAAATGGGGTTTAAAATGGTAATGAAACTTGCATTGAGCAAAATATATACTATGCATATTATGCAAATCGCGTTACATATGATATGTAAAAATAAAAAGAAGTGCAAATTACGATGTTGGTGCTTAAGGGAGACCCGTACCCCATTTTCGACCAAAAATCATCAAAAGTTCAAAAAAACAAAATTTTTCTCAGAAAACGATAAAATACATATTTGCGAATATCCATGCAAAATTTCAGAACTCGGGGACATTTGGAACAGGTAGCAAATGAGCTTTTTAAATTGTAGTCACTATAGAGTTTAAAGGACTAGCGGCCATTTAAAACGTGTTTTCCTGAAAATGACTTTTTTCATATTTTGCCTAAGTTCAAAGTACGAAGGCTCATTGGTAAAATGATTTAGAAACAAAGTGTTTATGTTTTTAGAATCTTAAAAAATTTTTGCAACAAAAGTAAGGAGAGATATTCTTTTTTACCTATTTCTGAAAATTTTACATAAATTGGTAAACATGAAAATTGTAACGAATTTAAAGAAATTTACCATGCGTATTTTTATTTAATTTTTTTAGCCGTTTCAAATAGAAAATTAAAAATATCTCTCCTTAGTTCTTTTCTATATACTATAACACTATTTAAGAAATTTTAGTAATACCAAAATATAGAAAATTGAAAGAGGAGTAGTAATTTTAAAAAGTGTATTTTTCGACCAAAAAAAACAAAATCATAAAAATCCCCATAAAAAATATACTTTTAAATAAAAAGTGAATTTTTTTGCTAATTATTCCTTACAAGAAGATTCTTAAATAATACACCAAAATTCATTACTTTAAAATCAATAACAAAAATTTTGTGTTTTTTCTTACTGGTCTCCCTTAAAAAGAAAAAAAAACAGAGTGTATAAATTGTATTACATAAACTATGTTTTGCAAACGTTTTTATGCAAAGTAATTACGTATGTTATGCAAAATACTGGGCCGATGTTATACAAAAATTACTACTAGTATGCAGCTCGTATGAAATGTGACTGTACAAACGGCATTATGCACACTTTATAAGTTACATGATGTAATTTAAAAATACTGATTACATAAACAGTATAACGCAAGCATCATTATGCAAAATATATTATGTACATTATGCTAATTGCAATGCAGATTTAATGCGAAAATGGGGAATGGAAAAAATACTCCATGCAAATTATGTTTGGCATATCACATGGATTATATTATCATGGAGAAATGAGTATTAAGAAAATAACATTCATTTTAAGATTATTCAAACATTTTAAGGAAATAACAAATACGAAGAAATTGCATTTTGTAAAATATATTTTGTACGTAATGCAAATTACAGTGCAGATGTTTTATGGAAAAAAAGGTAATATGCAAAATACGCTACGCAAATCATGTTCTGTATATTACATAAATTATTTTATGAGTGCTATGCAAATAAAAACTGCATTATGTAAAAAATATACCATATAGGGTAACATCCCCAGTAATTGGCATGCACCAATGATTGGCACATCCTACAAACATGTCCCAATATAAGATTTATATCCAGTCTTTTAAAAATGTAAGAATATATACCAGTTATATGCTCATTTACTTTAAAGGTTATAACTTTGGTTTATGCTACTAGATGACAATAGTGCCTAAGAAAGAGAAACAAGTATGGTTTGTATCAAATTAGCCATTTTTGTTGCAACTGCTTCTTTTTTGGCTTAAGAAAGGCATGCTTTTCAATTCATTATTATCTGATTTATAATATATTTTAAATTTTAATTGACAGTTTTGTTTAGTTGAAAAGGGTTACTTTAGTTGTGTAAAAGTATTTTTACACAAATATTTGGATTTCGGAATTAATGATAGATGTCAATTAATGGTGCTTCAATTTTGCTAGTTCCAAGTAATTGGCACCTATTCCATTTATAAGGAATTTGAGATTAAACCACTTATTTTGTCAGTACTTTTAAAGTTATAGACTAATTTTGTTTATCAGTTGTTTTTATTTGAAAATATGAAATATTGTCTGTAAATGGAATCCATTAAAGCTTCACATGACAATTACTGGGGACAGCATGACAATAACTGGGTATTAATATAAATTTGTATTGTTTTAAAGTTTTCACAATTCAGACTAATATGGTGATTTCTTACTCTCAAAAACCTGAAATATGGCATCTTCATCTACAGTAAATTCATTTAAAGCGATTAAACCCAATGCAAAATATAAAGATTTTTTATATAAACATGTGCCAATTACTGGATCAGAAGGTGTCATATCACAAGGTGTTCTAGGTGCCAATTACTGGTGACTATAGCAACTTTTTATAAATATATTTTTATAAAAATACTTTTTCGGAAATTTTTGCTTTTAGTGAGCAAAATAGATGCACAGATATGCATTCTTTGATTTAAAAATATTTGCAAGTAAATATTTTATTTCTTGGTAATGAAAATTGAAGTAAGTTTAAAGACAAATTCTTAATGTGCCAATTACTGGGGATGTTACCCTACAATACAAATTACAATGTAGAAAAAATGGAAAAATAGGTAATATGCAAAATATATTGTGCAAATTACGTATGTATGATTGGATATTTATTTTTAAATATTGCGCAGAAATAGAACTTGTGTTATGAATATTACATAAAAAATATTTTAAAATTGGAAATTCAAATTTTACAGATGTTTCAGCTTTGGATGCCTGAAAAATCGTTGTCTGCATTATTTAAATGCATAAATGAATCTTCTGTTTCTTATACCATTTACTTAAGAGGCTACTTCAGTCAAGTGAAAAGACCAAATCACTAATACTAATCCCATAGAAGAAATTTATAAAGAAATCTCGGTTGCATTTCAATATTTTTTAATAATTTTTTTTTCACTGAATAGCTGAGACCAATCTGTATGCTGTGGCTGTTCTTTATTATTTTTTTTGTTTGTTTGTTTTGTTTACAGATATTTTTTGGAGGACGCTTTCATTTTCGGAACTGGTTCGGTAAGCGAAAGCACCCTCCTAAAAATTATCTGCAACTAAAAACGAAAAAGTAAAAAACGGTCCGCATTAAGATTAATCTCAGCTATCGAAACAAAAGGAAACTAGTCGTTGGGGGCCACCGTAACACTTACCCATCATAGATATGCATAATATAAAATATGAAAATAAAACATGTGTAAAATGTTTATAAAATGCATTGCAATTCCAAAACAAAACTTAAACATACATTTTAATACTTTTAATATACATAGTATACATAATATATATATGCATATTATATTAATGTATGTATATTAATTATATGTATGTTAATTATATTAATTAATTATATGTATATTAATATACATAATATATATATGCTCTATAATGAATTGCTGATGAACTCATTTCGACAAATTATACAAAACGCCAAAATACTCAAGTAAGTACCAAATTGCGTAAAAGAAACATCCTTATAACTCCTAAAATAATAATCATATTAACTAAAAATTTACCGCGTCGAATTAAGCGTCTCATTTCCAATTAAAATATATCTTTGTATTGAAATTTGAAAGAAATACAGGGTCATGAAAAATCGAAGAATGTGAAAAACAAGATTACAGATATCTTAGCAACTAATAATCCGATCGACTTTGTTCTTTATGCAAAATTTGTGTTATTTTATTGCCTTTTATGTCCACTTCTTAAAATAAAAAAATTCGAAAATTTTTTATATACCTTTCATCAGAACGAATTTTTCGAGAGTCCGAAAAAAATAGTTCCGGATAATCGAGGTTACTGATATTTAATAGGCTTCGTCCCATTCTTACATACTAAGTACATACAAAATTTCAAGTCTCTATCTCAATTTGTTCGGAAGATAGAGCGGTTACAGACAAACAGACAGACGGACGGACGGCAAATTTTTTTTTCTAAAAATATGTTTTTCGGAATCTCCAGTATCTGAAACGTGTAAATCAGTCAAAAAATGTTTTTTTCGATGTGTTCAAAACGATTGCAAGACTTACACCATACTACGTATGATGGGTAAGTAATAAAAAAATATATAATTAAAAATATTGAAATGCAGCCGGGATATTTTTATAAATTTCTTCCATGGGATTAGCATTAGCGGAATGGGACTTTTCATTTGACTGAAGTAGCCCCCTTGATGAAGGGGGATTATGCAGGGGAAGATGCATTATTTATTTACTTTAAAACTAAATGGTCATAGTCCACCTTTGTGTTTGGGAAAAATATTTTGATTTAAATGTTTGACCTGCATAATTTAATGTATAAAAATGAAAATTTGTCTGTCTGTAATTCTATACAAATGACATACTAATCATAGTAAGAGCAATAAAAAATGGCATACTAATTTTTGTAAGGAGAAAACTGAAACATATGCAGGGATCCAGGTATTTTTCGCTGTTAGCAAAACAAGATTGACCAATCAGGTGAAAAGTTCGCAAAAATGCAGGCTTCTGATTCATCAGTTTTATCTGTATTATAAAGGCGAAACGTATCTGTGCGTAACCATGGAGGAATGAGATAGGTGGAGGTGAAGTAAGCCTCAAAAAAGGTTTGCAATATGAAACCATTTATCGCTCAAATTTTAATGTTCCAAACAAAAAGACATGGAAGGGATTTTGTATTATAAGACGAATTGAAAGAAATTATCTACAACTGAAGCATATTTTAAGAAGAAAATAGCAAATTTTTAAAATGGTCTTTGTTCTATTATTATTTATTAAAATAAATGTTCGCTTTTAAAATAAAAGAAATTGGAAAATTAGCAATTATTAAATATCAAATTAAATAAGATATTGAAAACATTCGATACGAACTAAAAATTGTATTACTAAAAGTTTCCTAATTTAATGTAATTTTAAATACTTTATAACGTAGATAAAAAATGTTTATGACTTAATAATTGCATGTAAATAAATATTTAAAATATAATAATGAAAACATTCTTTTAAAATCATGTATGAAAATTTAAGTAATAAATATTAATCTAAAATATAGATTTCTAACTGCAAACGATTTTAATGTATTAACAAAAGAATGTTATATTTTTAAGCAAAACGTTAAAAGAATTTTCTATATTGATATTTAAAACACATATGATAAAATAATTGATAAATTCTTACCGGTAAAGCGATAAATTAGTTCTTTTTTTAAAAAACGAGAGAAAAAAGTACGGGTTTAAACTTGTTTGAATTGATAGGCGTATCAAAGCACGTGGTTTTCAAAGGCAAATCAAAGCACGTTAATTGTACTTAATGTAGGGTTACTTTTTTAGCATCACCCTCATACATAATACTTCCACTCCACCTATCTCATTCCTCCATGGTGCGTAACGCATACGCTATTTTGCGAATGGCAACATTTTTAAATTTGACATGAAATTTCGATTTTGAGATTTTTCTACTACAAGTTTCTAAACATACCATATTTTCGATTTTTACATCGTCGATGGGGATAAAATGTGCTTTGAAATGCAATTTGTTTGAAAAATGTATATAAAAATTTTTATAATTGTCAGGACATATTTTTTTAATCGCCAGGCAACATTTTATTGTGCAGGAAATACTTTTAAATGAAGTGTTTTTGTTATAATTCATTATTATAAACTAATACTACAAAAATTACATTACAACTTTCATTTAATGCGCAATTGTACATGAAAAATAATGCATGTTATTTTACATACAAAAATTGCTGAAATACAAAATACATTTTACATACAAACAAGTAAGAAAAATCATGCGTTAAGCATAGATTATGAAGCACTTTCCAACACTTAATGAAATCTTTGACAAAACTTTGTTATTTAGGGAAATAATAGTGTATAGCCAAATATACCCAAATATGTATTCCAGTACATTAGAACAGCCCTGTATTTCATATGTCAGTTCATGTAATGTGAAAATTTAGCTTAGCAAGAAAACACCCAGTAGCTTGAAAAAAATTTTCAGCAATTCATACTATTAGATGGAAACATACTTGGATACTTTTGTTCAGTCCTGTAGTTTACATTGTATCTTTATTACATGTCAGCATTAGGCTAAAATTTATTGTAAACTAAAACACTTTTAAAACAACTGAAATCACATTCTCATAAATGATCATTTATAGGCGTCCATGTACCGAATTCTTTGCATGGCCCTGTATATCCCTTTATCCATATTCTGCAAACGTTTCTCCGTAAATTGAATGCAGCTCAGCGTAAAAATACATAGCTTATTTAAGAACCACGTTTAGATAATTTACGCTCATATTCAGTAACGTTGGTGAGGTCTTTTGGGTAGCCCTGTATATCAACTATAACATTTATACACACCATATAATGTGCATATATTTAGCGAAATATAAACGCGAGTATCATAATTAAAATGCATTTCATCCCTCCATCAGCCATCATCGGACACATATACGGTACTTCGGAAAGAATATACTATTTGAAATCTTTTGTATGGCCCTGTAAATGCTATGTACTTCATATTATGCAAGACAGTAGCGTATAATTTATATTAAGCTTCTGTGACTTATATGAATTTTATTATACATGAAAAGCTTAATATATTTAAAATATGTCACACACAATTCCTCCTTTTACCATTATCTAACGGAATTCTTTTGTGTGGCTCTGTAAATGAATAATAGCTACATTTTCACCTTATATTTATATAATGATTATTTTAATATGTTTGACAGGGTATAACATCTTTAAAATTCCTTTGAAACAATTTTTCCCCATAGGCCGTAATGTAATAGGAAACTTTTGATTCGCCCTGTAGATAAACTAATCATAATAGAAACTTCATTTTCAATAGGGTTCGTGCTAAGGTAAACGTCAATAACGTCCTAAAATTTCATGGCAATCCGAGTATATTAACGATTTTTCCCCATAGGCCGTAATGTAATAGGAAACTTTTGATTCTCTCTGTAGATAAACTAATCATGGTAGATACTTCATTTTTAGTAGGGTTCGTGCTAGGGTAAATCTCAATAATGTCCTAAAATTCCATGGCAATCCGAGTATATTAACGATTTTTCCCCATAGGCCGGAATGGAATGGGAAACTTTTGATTCGCCCTGTAGATAAACTAATCATGGTAGATACTTCATTTTCAATAGGGTTCGTGCTAGGGTAACCCTCAATAACGTATAAAAATTTCATAGCAATCCGAATATATTTACGGGAGTTAGAGCGCGGACAGACGGCCAGACGGCCAGACAAACCGAATGCATAAGCACTTTTCAACTTTGTTGGAAAGTGCTAAAAAGACTGAATAATATTTATATGGCACAAATATCATACACATACCACAGTTTACTCATTTTTTTTATGGTTTTTAAAATAATTTTCAAGCATGGTATTTTTAGCACTTTCCAACAAAGTTGAAAAGTGCTTATGCATTCGGTTTGTCTGGCCGTCTGTCCGTCTGGCCGGATGGCCGTCTGTCCGTCTGGCCGGATGGCCGTCTGTCCGTCTGTCCGTCTGTCCGCGCTCTAACTCCCGTAAATATACTCGGATTGCTATGAAATTTTTATACGTTATTGATGCTTACCCTAGCACGAACCCTATTGAAAATGAAGTATCTACCATGATTAGTTTATGTACAGGGCGAATCAAAAGTTTCCCATTACATTACGGAATATGGGGAAAAATCGTTAATATACTCGGATTGCCATGAAATTTTAGGACGTTATTGAGGTTTATCCCAGCACGAACCCTATTGAAAATGAAGTATCTACCATGATTAGTTTATCTACAGAGAGAATCAAAAGTTTCCCATTACATTACGGCCTATGGGGAAAAATCGTTAATATGCTCCGATTGCCATGAAATTTTAGGACGTTATTGACGTTTACTATAGCACAAGTCCTATCGAAAATGAAGTTTCTACCATGATTAGTTTATCTACAGGGCGAATCGAAAGTTTCCCATTACATTACGGCCCATGGGGAAAAATCGTTAATATACTCGGATTGCCATGAAATTTTAGGAAGTTATTGACGTTTACCCTAGCACAAGTCCTATCGAAAATGAAGTTTCTACCATGATTAGTTTAACTACAGGGCGAATCAAAAGTTCCCCATTACATATTTTAAATATATTAAGCTTTTTCATGTATAATAAAATTGATATATGTCTCTGAAGCTTAATATAAATTAGACGCTACTGTCTTGCATAATATGAAGTACATAGCATTTACAAGGCCATACAAAAGATTTCAAGTAGTACATTCTTTCCGAAGTACCGTATATGTGTCCGATGATGGCTGATGGAGGGATGAAATGCATTTTAATTATGATATGCGCGTTTATATTTCGCTAAATATATGCACATTATATGGTGTGTATAAATGTTATAGTTGATATACAGGGCCCCATAAAGAGCTCACCATACCCAAGACATACCCATAAAGAGCTCACCAACGTTACTGCATATGAGCGTAAATTATTTAAACGTGGTTCTTAAATAAGCTATGCATTTTTACGCTGAGCTTCATTCAATTTACTGAGAAAAGTTTTCAGAATATAGATAAAAGGATATACAGGGCCACTCAAAGAATTCGGTACATGGACGCGTATGAATGATGATTTATGAGAATGTGATTTCAGTTGTTTCAAAAGTGTGTTAGTTTACAATAAATTTTAGCCTAATGCTGACGTGTAATAAAAATACAATGTAAACTACAGGGCTGAACAAAAGTATTCAAGTATGTTTCCATCTAATAGTATGAATTGCTGAAAAAGAAATCTCAAGCTACTGGGTATTTTCTTGCTAAGCTAAATTTTCCCATTATATGAACTGACATATGAATTACGGGGCTGTTCTAATGTACTGGAATACATATTTGGGTATATTTGGCTATACACTATTATTTCCCTAAATAACAAAGATTTGTTAAAGATTTCCTTAAGTGTTGGAAAGTGCTTCATAATCTATGCTTAACGCATGATTTTTCATACTTGTTTTTTTTTTAATCGATCTCAGTCGGGTTCAGATTATCTGCAATCATCCGCAGCGAACACCCACTGAAAAGTACGAATGGGTTTTTAGTACAGCAGGTTCTTGTCAGTTTTCTATATGTAATTTTTTGGAGCTATATTCCATATTTTCTCTCGCTTTTTTAGGTGCGTTCGTAATTATGTAAATACGTAGCACCTATTATTGTCGCTCAGTCCGTGCGTCTGTCCGTCTGTCTGTCCATCTGTCCGTCCGCATATAACAACGCAAAAACTACCCAACCGAATCGTTTGAAATTTAAAATACATAATTATAACAAAATTTTGTCGAGTCATTTCAAATTTTATGAAAATCGGATGGATAGATCAATTACAGGGACAATCAAAAGTATTCCGTTACATGACGGTCAATGGGGAAAAAATTTCAAATGCATTTTAATCGTTTGAAATTTTAAACATATAATTATTGCGTAATTTTGTCGAGTCATTTCAAATGTTATGAAAATCGGATGCATAGATCAACTACAGGGACTATCAAAAGTATTCCGTTACATGACGGTCAATGGGGAAAAAAGTTTCAAATGCATTTTAATCGTTTGAAATTTTAAACATATAATTATTGCGTAATTTTGTCGAGTCATTTCAAATGTTATGAAAATCGGATGCATAGATCAACTACAGGGACTATCAAAAGGATTCCGTTACATCACGGTCAATGGGGGAAAATGCTTCAAATGCATTTTAATGGTGTTACACTCATTCGAACTTAATAAAATTGATATGCAACTATAAAGTACATATTATAATATACATTTTACATAATTTGTGGTGCAAAGAACATTTGTTATTGATTTACAAGACCACACAAAACTATTCCATTACATAATGGTATAGGGAGAACATTGTTTGATGAGCGTTTTAATTGTAATTCACTATTTATAATTTTTTGAGATTGATATAAGAGAGTGATATTTTTAAAACTTCATTATCGTACGAACGCACCTCATTTGCTACGCTTCACGTGCAATTTCCAACTTGTTTTTAGTCAATTTAATCTTTAAATAAAGTAAATGTCGCCAATTTTAAAAGGTTTGTTTTCGTATTTTTTATCTTGGTCTAATAATCTTAAAACCAACGCATTTATATATATATATATTTTATTATAAATATCTATAAAATTTTTTACCTATTTATTTTTAGCCTTGATTAATAACTAAATGTTTGCCATTAAATAAGACAAATATATAAAATTTTTGTGGATATTTAGAAAAAATATATATAAGTCACTACAATAATGAATCTGTTTGTGCCTCGGTGGTGCCATCTGTTAGCGATTTAATAAGAATATCGCTACATTAAACATTTGCTTCATGGTTTTACAAATATTTTTTCTCCTTCAACCGTGATATTCAACGTTAATATTTTATGAATGGAATTGAGTTATAAATAACACTTCTAGCCTTTTAGAATTAACTGTCTACGAATACAGTTATTAAAAGTCAGTTAAATAACGAAATATGGCGTTTCAAAAAATAAAAGCTTATAATAACTTAAATTTGAAGTTCATTTTGAAGTCATTTACCCACGGTTGTACTATTTTAATTATTAAATAGGAATGGTGGAGGAATTCATAATCACAACTCACTCTTTTTGATAATTGTTTTGTTTCATACTGCATTAAAGTTAAAAAATTTGTTTGATGCCTGCCATCTACAATCAATATGTATCCATAGGAATGATTGGTTCTTTTAAACTTTTGCCTGAAAATAAATCGTATTGTAAATTGAGAAAGTTCATTGTGCTTTCTTTATTCTATCTGAAAAGGCAAATCATAAATACTAAAATAACAGTTTTTAGTACTTTCCAACAAAATTGAAAAGTACTTATGGATTCGGTTTGTCTGTCCGTCTGTCCGCGCTCTAACTCTCGTAAATATACTTGGATTGTCATGAAATTTTTGGACTTTAATTATGTTTACCCAAGCACGAACCCTATTGAAAACGAAGGTTTTGCCATGATTAGTTTATTTACAGGGACAGTCAAAAGTTTTCCATTACATTACAAACTATGGGGAAAAATCGTTTCAAATGAATTTTAAAGATGTTACACCCTGTTAAACATCTTCAAATTCATATGCATCAACAAATTCTTTTATTGTAGAAGTCTTTTAAACTTTTGCCTGGAAATAAATCCTATTGTGAATTGAGAAAATTAATTGTGCTTTATCAGGGTTCATATTCATCCCCCCCCCCCAAAAAAAAAAAAAAAAATCCCCTGATGCATTTTCCGGGCAGTACAATTTTTCCATATCAACAATTAACGACATTTTGATATTACATATGATAATAAAGCATGCGAACAGTAACAACTGCCCCCAATTTCCTAGAATGGACTGTCATTTTGGCTGGTTTACCCAGGTTTGGGAAATTTTTTGTACTATCCCCTGAGATTCCCCTGATTTTTACAACCTAAAATTCATCCTCTGATTTTCTCAGGAATCCCATATTCCCCTGACGAGTATGAACCCTGTTTATTCTTTGCGAAGAGGTAAATCATAAATAATAAAATAACAGTATCTTAACGGACCATGTGCAATGTTTTTTTTTTTTTACTTGAAAATGATGTTTGCACACTGTTAAATCAACCAAGATCACACAGTCAAGTTACTAAAAAGTAGTCGTTGGGTTATCATCGTAATACTTACCCATCATAATATAAAATATGAAAATGAAACGCATGTAAACTATCTATGTCAATTCCAAAATAAAATTTAAACGCATAATTAAATAATTTTAATATACATAATAATGCTGTATTAATGAATTGCTGATGAGCTAATTTCAACAAATTATATAAAACGCAAAACTACTCAAGTAGCACCGGATTGCGTAAAAAGAAACATCCTTGTAACTCCAAAAATAATAATCATATTAACTAACAATTCACTGCGTCGAATTAAGCGTCTCATTTCCAATTTAAAAATATCTGTGAATTGAAATTTGAAAGAAATACAGGGTCATGAAAAATCGAAGAATGTGGGAAACAGGATTACACATATCTCAGCAACTAATAATCCGATCGACATCGTTCTGCATGCAAAATTTGTGTTATTTTATTGCATTTTACGTCCATTCCTTAAAACAAAAAATTTCGAAAATTTTTATGTATTTTTTATCAGAACGAATTTTCCGGAAGTCCGAAAAAAATAGTTCCGGATAATCGAGGTTGCTGATATTAAATAGGCTTCGTCCGATTATTACATACTAAATACATACAAAATTTCAAGTCTCTATCTTATTTTGTTCGGGAGATAGAGCGGTTACAGATAGACACACAGACGGACGGCAAAATTTTTTTTCTAAAAATATGTTTTTCGAAATCTCCAGTATCTAAAATGTGTAAATCCGTCAAACATTTTTTTTCGATTTTCAAAACGATTTCAAGATTTACCCTATACTACGCATGATGGGTAAATAAAATGAAATAAAATAAGAAATTTGAATGATAAAAATTTCGAAAGAAACTAAAAAAAAAAAAAAATGTATGATACGAAATTCAAAATTGCCGTAAAATGATAATCATGTTAAATATGTGGGTACTACTTAATTATGCCATCGACCCATTTCGCCAAATTATAGACACCGCCAAACTCACAGCCAAATTGACTAAAATTTTAAAAATAACGAAAGAACAATTATTTTAGTAGAGCATTAATAAAAATACAAATAAAAAATCTCGCTAAAAATCACTTGATGACGTAACAAACACGTGTATCATGTTTAATGTCAAGTGCATGTGGCATTTACGATCATCCATTATTGACATTTAATCTTAGAATTTGGTTACTTAAATTTGGTCGACGGGATAATCAAGTAGTACCAATATTTGTTGCTTTTTTTTTTTTTTTTTTTTTTTTTTTTTTTGTGAAAATGCAACTGAAAGATGTATCCTATGAAGCGATTGGTTCGGTATTCTGCTGAACAGAGTGCTAGTTGAATTAACATTTTGGACAGTTTTTAACTTTTAAATGCATATTGTATCATTTTCGATACCATAAGTGTTCCCGATTTATTGGGGGTTTCATTCACATATTCCGTATTCTCACCAGAAATTTAAAAGAGCAATTTTCACTTCACTTAATGACAGACCATTCGTAATTAAAGAAAGAAAAATTTACTATTTAGATTTTTCTGGTATAAATTCTGATTCTTTCAATTGCGCATTTTTTGGAACGCGTTCTATCCTATGCATTTAAGTTATGCAGTTAGAAAGATGTTTGAATCTAATCACGGGTCATTCATATAATAATAAAAATAACATTTGCTTCTTTTTCTTATACCGAGAATTGGACTTCCCATTTTCACACTGGCCCCACCAGCTCAGGTATCGAAAATGTTAGCGCTTGGCCAGTGGCGGATCCAAGGGAGAGTTTACAAGGGTCATGACCCCCCCTCTGAACGAGGAAAATTTTCAATAGAAATTTAAAAAATCCATATCCAAAATTTAGAGCAAATCGGAAAATTCTTAATAAAAACTCATTTATATAATTTAAAAAGAGTTATACTTCTCATTTATATACTTAACCATTAAACTTCCAAAACTATTCAGAGATTTGAACGAAATCTGACAATTCTGCTTGAAAAACCCTTTTATATAAATTAAGGTGATGGGCATTAGAACCCCCATTTCTCCCTGTTTATATTTATCCAATGAACACCTAATACCAATCACGGAATCGCTTCATCAGAATGATCCTATGTGTAAATTTTGAACAAAAACTAATATTTCTGCATGAAAAACCCATTCATATCAATTAAGAGGAGAAACATGAGCCCCCCGTTCCCTTTCTTATACTTATGAAATGAACTCCAAAAACTAATCAGGGAAGTGCCTTATCAGGATATACCTGTATGCAAAATTTCAAGTGGATGGGATATTTTTATCATGAGTTATCGCGTTACGCACGTACATACAGAAAGGGCGGGAACATAAGCTCTCAGGCTATGATAGCCTGTGAGCTAAAAATGAAATATACATTGAATTTTTAAAAAATAATTCCTTGTTTGACAATCGGAATCTTTCTGATTCTTTTAAAGCTGTACTTAAACCCAAAGTAAGTAATTTCTGACATGTCCACGAAGTATTTTTTAATCTTTGATGCAAAATGTAGAGCAAAGGTGATTGGTTAAGATTTTCTTTTTTTTTTTTTTTCAAATAAAGGCAAAGAAACGAAACTTTTGCACCAAACTAAGTTTTTAGCTCACAGGCTATCATAGCTTGAGAGCTTATGTGCCCGTCCGTTCTGTATGTATGTTCGTTCGTGCGTAACGCGATAACTCGTGATAAAAATATCCGATCCACTTGAAATTTTGTATGTAGGTATATCCTGACAAGGCGCTTCCCTGATTAGTTTTTGGAGTTCATTCGATATGTATAAGAGGGGGAACGGGGGCTCATGCCCCTCCCCTTAGTTGATATAAATGGGATTTTCATGCAGAATTCAGTTTTCGTTTAAATTTAGATTAGGATCATTCTGATGAGGCGATTCCGTGACTGTTATTAGGTGTTCATTGAATAAGTATAAATAGGACGAACAGGGGTTCTAATGCCCCCCCCCCTTAATTTATATAAATGTGTTTTTCAAGCGGAATTTTCAGATTTCGTTCAAATCTCTGAATAGTTTTGGAAGTTTAATGGTTAAGTATAAAAGAGGGGGATAACTCCTTTTAAATTATATAAATGCTAAATGGGTTTTTATTAAGAATTATCTCATTTGCTCTGAATTTTGGATATAGATTTTTTATATGATAAAGCATGTCTTTGATAGTATAGGAGGTTCAATGATTAAGTATAAAAAAAAGAGGAAAGGGGAGAGCTGTTTCCCCTTCTTAATTTTTTTTCGAACGGAATTAACCCTTGAAAATATAAGGCTTTAATGTACAATTAGTATTTGTAGCCTGTGAGCTCAATGCCATCAGTTTAATTGGGCAGCATTCTTTATTTCACTTTAATGATCATATGACGCAAAACTATATGGTTTGGTTTGTTTTGTGTCGGCCGATTATCTACTCGAGGGATATAGGCCCAGGGGGAGGAGTGCCCTTCATGGGGGTCTTTCTAAGGGAACCTAATCCGTATTTACGCAAGGTTCGAAGAAAACCACGGAAAACTCCGAACAGCAAAATGATTTCTGATTGTCTTTAACTCATTATAATTTAGTAGTTATAAATCATGTCATTTTAATTTTGGTAATACAGTATGTTTATGTGAGTTGACAATTAGGAATTCTTTTCAATTTATTTATTTATTTTTAAAAACTCGTCAGATCAACTGTTGATTTAAAAAAAATGTCTATTAGAATATTGTGTATATCTGTTTATTCATAATGCTTTATTATAAGAGACAAATAAAATAAACAAAAGTAACCTTTTAAAATTACACATATTTATCTTATTAAAGAGCTAAATTGATTAAAACAATTAAAAAAAAGAAGGAAAATACATATAAAAAGTAATAAGAACCTCTAATACTAATAACACATTCAAATTTTTTTTTATGGGTATTAGTGTTTTTTGAAAGCCGATTATCAGCACGGGGAATTTGGGGTTTCCGGGGGTTGCATAGGGGGTTTATAGGGGTTTTTCTAAGATAACTAAATATGTATTTGCCAAAAGGATTCCTAAGGCAGAAGAAAATTCCAGAAAACTCGGAATGGTTACGCCGATAAACGGTTTCGAACCCAGTACCTCCTGTTTGCTAGTTTCGGAAGCGAATTTCTTAGCTATTGGTGAAGGCCCCATCTATGGCCGAGAGGTTCTAACCTCTCAACTGATAGTCGGCCTAACCGTTCGGAATTTTCGTGGTTTTCTTCGAATCTTGCGTAAATACGGGTTAGGTTCCCTTAGAAAGACCCCCACGAAGGGCACTCCTCCCCCTGGGCCTATATCCCTCGAGTAGATAATTGGCCCACACAAAATAAACCAAACCATTGGTGGGGATTCTTTCAATAAGACTTATCACCACTTGTAAAATGCAAAATAAATCGCACGTTTTTATAAAAAGCTGTTTTTATTACATTTATTTATCCTTTAAAATTATTATAAATTATTTGTATAATATTACGTATACCTAAGAAGGGACATGTGCCCTCGGCGCTACCAGAACAGAAGGTGAAGGGGGCGCCAAATTAAGATTTTTTTGGTGTGTTTCATAAAAGAATGCATAAATGTGGTGGTGGCGGGGGGGGGGGCAAAATCCATGCTTGCCCCGGGCGCAAAAAAGGCTAGTTTCGACGCTGGACAATAAAGCACATAAATAGTAACAACTAGAGGTCTGCACGGGCCGAAATTTCCAGGCCCCGGCCCGGCCCGAACGAAAGAAATATTGGCCCGACCCGGCCCGGCCCGAAAGTTAAAATTTCGGCCCGAGCCCGGCCCAACCCGAACGAAAAAAAATAATGGCCCGACCCGGCCCGGCCCGGCCCGAAAGTAAAAATTTCGGCCCGAGCTCGGCCCGGTCCGGAAAAAAGTTTAAAATTCGGCCCGAACCCGGCCCGGCTCGAGTGAATTTCTACAGAACATTGATCTTTAATCTTATGGAAGAGTTCTGCCCAAAAAAATTTATATTAGTCGTTTTTTCCATGTTTATAATCTCCATTTATGCAGAAGTGCCGTAGGCTGCGATATTTATGCTTTTAAATGAATCTTTGTTTGTTGTATGTAAATGTTTCAGTTATCACTAGTATTATTAATCCATATTCCCTGTAATGGAAACAAAAAATCGAAAAAGCGGTATATGGTAAAATTTCCAAACACGAAATCGCTTTGGAACGAAAAAAAATGCATTCCCTTCTTAACAGATGTAAATGTTTAATATAAGGTACCCTGGGGTAATAACGCCACGTTAAGGTTCTACCAATTTTCAAGGCTCAGTTTTAGTTTGTATTTTTCAAACTAATATATGATTTGATACAGTAACTCATTGACTATCTATATAAAAAAAACAGTTTAACATATATGTATTCATAAAATGTAATGGCGTGATTTCTTGACCAATGCTATTTGACGTTATTACCCAACTATATGGGTAATAACGCCATGCAAAAAAAACTATGAAATAAGGTGGAATAATTGCATGTAGATTACCCAATTCTAAAAATACAAACTCTACAAACTTAGAAATTGACAAATTGCATTCTAAGCTATTGAAAATGCTCAATTTTTTGTGAAAGTGTAAGAAAAATAAAGGTGTGATGTGGAGGGGGAGGATAAGGCAAAAGAATATCAGACCGTGGGCTTCTTTTTGCTTAAAAAGGACCGCTTAACTAGAATTATTAGAAACATTGCACAGTTTTAACTGTGTTTATTTGAATCAATATTTAGGATGTAGCTCGGCCACTGTAGGGAATCAACCGGGGTATTAATGCCAAGGACTGGCGTTATTACCCCGTTATAGTTATTGCGCTGTACATTTTAAATTACAAATTATCTCGAGGAGATATCCAAAATCTTCGACAATATTTTGAAAGTCCATGAAATGTACTACAAATTTATGTGATTAACAAAGTATTTCCGGATAAAAAAAATAGTCTTCACATCACAAAACGTATCTCGCAAATTTTAGATCAAGCGTTAATTTTAGTTGCTTGTAAAAACAATAAGACCTAAAAATGAAACAAATTAACTTCAAGCTGTTTTTTGGGATTTATATTACCCAAACCCTTCTGCTCAGAGCACATGGGTGTCATTTACAAGATTATTTCATAATTATGCAAAATATTAGCACTTGGCGTTATTACGCCGCCTGGCGTTATTACCCCAGACCACCTTATTTTTTTCTCCCGTATTGTTGTATTCATTTTGCATGGATGAACATTTTAAAAGAAACTTTCAGTTTTCAGTTAAAAAAAAAAATTCCGTCATAATCATGTTTTTTGTGTGTGTGTGTTTAATTCTATTTTAAAACGCCTAGTAATCTATGATTCTTTAAAAGGAATAAATTCTAATGTTTAATTGTAGAATAATGACGGCTTAAAAGTATATGCTTTTTTTGCAGAAATTTTTGGACAAAACCAAATATTACTGATTTATAAGAAGTCGAGAAAAGGATTTTCATATAGGAAGATTCAATAGGAACTGATTATTTTGGTCCATGAAAACTAGGAAGAATGGAATCAGTCTGGGTTTTGTACGGAAAAAAAGTTAGGCCCGGCCCGATACTCCAGCAAAAAAATTAATGCCCGAGCCAAGCCCGGCCCGAAAAGATTAGTGACTAGGTCCGGCCCGGCCCGGCCCGGCCCGAGTCTTCAGAAGTAAGGCCCGAGCCCGGCCCGGCCCGAATGCTATTATTGGAAATCGGCCCGAGCCCGGCCCGCGGGCCGGACCGGGCTCGGGCTTCGGGCCGAGGCCCGGCCCGTGCAGACCTCTAGTAACAACTGCCCCCAATTTCCCAGAATAGACTATCATTTTGACAGGTTTTCCCAGGTTTGGGAAATTTTTTGCATTATCCCCTGAGATTCCCCTGATTTTTACAACCTAAAATTTATCCCCTGATTTTCCCAGGAATCCCATATTCCCATGATGAGTATGAATCCTGTTATTTTTTTATGTTTAATCATATATTTATTTTATATAATGAAGGGTGAATATCAAAAAATATGCAAAATTCTCTCAATGCAGCAAACAAATATATGTGTGGTAAAATAGATATTGCATAAAAATGCTTAATTTTAACTTATTATCAATTAAAATGTTTACTAAACTACATGATATTGAGGTGCCCAAAACCAGTACAAATTGAAATAAATTACTTAATGAATTATTACTCACAATCTGAAATATTCCATAGAAAGTTATTATAATTAACAGAAATGCAATTACATTTACTTAAGAATGCTGTTGTTATGATTTAATATGCTTTAATCAGTCAATAAATTATAATATTTCTGCTTCAACTTTTCTCTAAATGAGGCTAAAACTGGAGCATTCACCCTAACATAACTTTTACTTTTTACAAAGTAGGCCGCAAGAAAAAAAAATAATAATAACCGATATTGACCGCTGATAACTAATTTTTAGGCTATTCGGTGAAAAATGTTTGAGAAATAATTGTTTTACTATTAATTTTAAAGCAGGCCTAACTGTAGATGTAAACATTAGTTTACATTTTTGTAACTCACATCTACAATATTTAAAAATTCAATTTAATGATAAATGAAATAAAAATCTATATTATAAAGACCAAACGTATATGTGCGTAACGCATACGTCATTTTGCGAATGGCAACACTTTCCCCTCCAATTTCGGTTTTGCAATTTTCGCTACTGCAAATTTTACCCTTCTAAATACCACACATTTTTAATTTTTACACCGTCGTATAGAGAAAAAAATTTGCTTTTAAATGCAATTTGTTTGAAAGCTGTATCTCAATTTATTTTTGAAATATTAATTTTTTTATAGTTTTTTAGTACCAATTATGTAATTTTGGCAAAATAATCATTCCACTTTCTTTTAAAATTGAAAAGAAAAAGAAAATGTGCAACACTTTCACATGCAATTTCGGTTTTGTAATTTTTCGTACAGCAAATTCAGGGGCGTGCCAGCAGTATTCGGCGCCTGTGTGCAGAACTGCATTTGGCGCCCTCCCCCCCACCAAAAAAAAAAAAAAAAAACTATGAATAGTTAAAAATGTATAGTTGCCATTCTTTTGGAGTTTTTTGAAGTAGAAAATTTATTCAATAAAATATGTCTTGTTTCTTTACAATTCGTACTTTATTTCATTAAATAAATACATTTCTGTTTCCAAACATGCTTAAATTACTTGAAAAATAAAGAAGGATGGCAGCTATGTAAATAAAATTTGTAACACAGTAAAACATGTGTAAATGGAAGCTCGCTCTATCAGAATCCTGCGTTACAGTAAAATTTCATTATCCCGAAGAAAATAATTTAATGCAATAACAATAGATTGCATCTAAAAGAAAGAAGTATTGGCGATGCCTACGAAAATCTACTGCACATAGAGATCTGAAAATTTGGATAAGGATAGATGATGGTACATGCACCGTGCACCTCACACTCAAATTTTTTATTTTCTGTTAATTACCCGAAATATTAATTAAAAACCCTTAATGATAATCGCAAAATGGCGAACTTTTACTCCTCAACCAGATTATGCTTATGTGCTTCCCCAAGCAGTCCTTCCCGCTGACAAAAAGCGTAACGTTTGATTTCTTCTACGTTTTCAAATTGGGATATAGTGAGATCCCGGTAGAATTACAAATAAATAAATAAATAAATAATAAAGAAAGAAAGAAATGGTATTTTTCAATGGTATTTTTAATTACTATTTTAAAAAATCTTTTTATTTGGCAGCGATTCGCATCAGTTTTCAAGTTTTCCATTTCTCTGAAGTTTCAAACGTAAAAAAAAAAAAAAAAAAAAAAAAACAATAACAACAATAAAAACTGTTGATACATTCACGGATGCAAATTCAAGATTATACACAGCTAACAATATAATGTTCGTTCGAAAATATTTTTATTAAAAATTATAAAGTCAAATCAACATGCTGCTGAAGACATTGCCGTCCCCACACCCCATCTCTACATTCGTTTGGGAAAAAATAACATTCAATATTTGACTTAAGGTTATTTAAGGTTATTGTAACTGTCCTACGTGATCCAAGGTGGTTGGTTAGTAGGACATAAAGTGAACGGGATTTTAAAACACCTTTTACATAAATCTATATTTTTCCATTCATATTAACAGCCATCATTGTAGTTTCTAATTTATTTATGTCTAAATTGATTTTTTTTTTTTTTTTGCCATTTTAGTCTCTGTAACGTCTACGGTTATGTGTAATGCTAATAAGTGCTCTTATTTCAAAAATTCAATTTTATGTTCGGAAATGAAATGTACAAATCTTACAATCATTACAATAATTTATGCAGTATTTGAATAGACATGAGTGTACGCAGGGAGTGCAGGGAAAAGCTCGCCCTTCAACCTTCAAAAAAATTAGAAAATTTGGACATCTATGGCCAAATTTAGTCTATCTTCATCAACTACCCCCCCTTTTTCGCTATCATGATAATTCCAGAGTACTAAGATATGTAAAAGATGAGATAAAAGGTATTTAATTCGCTCAGAAATCTATGGTGTGAAAAAAAAACACTTTTGTTCAATACATAATAGTTTCCACCAGAAATGATCATTAGTAGAAGTGCTGAACAAAATTATTGCTTTGGCCGCTTAAAGTAAGCTTTACCCTTTAAGTGCGAAAACCAGTGTTAAACCTACGGCACGGAATGCCAACAACTTCACAAACGGCTGATGCTCCATTTTTACCATTAAAATTTGTTACATAGCTGACGCCAGTATCTCCAATCAAAAATCAGTACAGTGAACAGAACAGAGAACACTAACATACAAAAGGCTATACAAATGTAATGAACGTTATCAACTTTTTGGCAATTTCTGGACCTCCGCTACCCATTACGATATCGTACTTTATCATTCCTCAATAACACTGTCTTTTCTTTATTGGTAAACACAAGTATTATTTCAAACATACTTTACACCTATTTTCTTAAACGCAGATTATATATATGCATACACGTAAGATGGAAGAATAGGAATACCAAACATTGAGATATTCAATATTTTGAAAAAAAAAATAATTTTATAGTGATTTAATTATTTTAATTTTCATAAAAATAGTTAACAAACTAATATATATATATATATACAGGGTGTTTCACTACCAGACCGACAAACCTTGAGGGGTGATAGTAGACATGAAGACAAACATTATTAAATAAGAAACCATGGGTCGCAAACGTCTTCTGTAGAAGCTAGGGGCCATTAAAGTTTAAGGTCCAAAAATTCAAACGCTGATAAAAAACGGAAAAAAGGGCGGATTCGTTTGCGGTTTTCGCTAAAATCATTCTTTATATCACGTTTTGTTTGTAAAAAATTTTTAAAGGTTACGTTCAAAAATTGTCGATAGAGGGCGCTTTAGACTTTAGAATAACGAACAACTACTTTTTACCGTTATTTTGTGCATGGGATTGAAATTATTTTAAAGTTTAGACTTTAACTTAAATTTTAATCCCAAAATCGGAAACATTGGGATCGGGTAACTGGCGAAAATTTAACTATGAACAGATGGACGGATTTTAAACAGTCATAAACATTATACAAACTGGTCGATTTTGTCGCGGTTTGCGTGTAGTTCATTCCCTTGATAATTATTTTATTCCAAATGACTTACAGCTCTTGTGTATCAATTTTTTGTTAGAGGGCGCTTCCGACATATCTCCGACATTTCAATGGCATTACTCCTGTGTGTTTTACTACCAGACCAACGTACTTCCAGGAAGTGTTAGAGATGCAAAACGACTCGGAATCACATAGGAATGTAACATTGAAAATGCCTTTTTCGCGAGCTGTGGTTAAGAGAAGCAGAGAAAAAAACAACAGAAACAGGTAGTGCGACAGCAACACGTTAATGTGGCAGAAAGCGATTTAATTAAGGGTTTTACTACAAAAGGTATCCGAAATTACGACCAGAAGTAGTCGGGCATGCTTGACAGCAGCGTCGCATGCAATTCCTTACGCTTTGAAAGATTCCTGGTATCTTGGATAGCTTTCTGGCAGCTACAGAAATTAGAGCTGACAGGTCTTCCACTGACTGTACAGGAGTCTCATACATTCAACTTTTCATTTGATCCCAGCAGAAGAAGTCCATGCCGATTCAGATTCAGATTGAGCCAGCTGGTGGAGGGGGGGGGGCTACTAATTGGTTTGAGCTCAACTAGCCCCACCCAGCAATGTTTATTTAAAAAAGTACAAAACAATTATACAGTAATAAAATAACGGTAGGTAACAAAAAGTAATTGATATAATGAAGTAGGTGCGACGATCTGGCAGGCCAACGAACCGGGCCACCACTACCTATCCAGCTCTGTCCACATGTTACGTTCAGGTGTCTGCGTACATCATTGGTAAAATGTGGAGGAGCCCCATCGAGCTATAGAGTGGCGCAACGAAAGAAAAACATGTGCTTTTACCAGAAGTTCCGACAGAACGTGTTGTAGAAATATCAATTGGTTTTTTTCTCTGCTTCTTTTAACCCTAACTCATAAAAAAGATATTTTTGACATTACATTATATTATGATTCCGAGTCGTCTTTGCATCCCTAACACTTAATGGAAGTATGTTGGTCTGGTAGTAAAACACCCAGGAATAATGCCATTGAAATTTCGGAGATGTGTCGGAAGCGCCCTCTAACAAAAAATGGGGACACCAATGCTGTATGTCATTTTGAATAAAATAATTATCATGGAAATGACCTACACGCAAACCGCAATAAAATCGATTAGTTTCTCAAATGTTTATGAGCATTCAAAATCCCCTCCTCTGTTCACAGTTCAATTTTCGCTAGTTACCCGAACCCAATGTTTCCGATTTTGGGCTTAAAATTTAAGTTAAAGTCTAAACTTTAGAATAATTTCAACCCCGTGCACAAAATAAGGGTAAAAAGTAGTTGTTTGTTACTCTAAAGTCTAAAGCGCCCTCTATCGACAATTTTTGAACGTAACCTTTAAATTTTTTTTACAAACAAAACGTGATATAAAGAATGATTTTAGCAAAAACTGCAAAATAATCCACCCTTTTTTCCGTTTTTTATAATCGTTTGAAATTTTGGATCCTAAACTTTAATGGCCCCTGGCTCCTACGGAAGACGTTTGCGCCCCATGGTTTCCCATTTAAAAATGTTTGTCTTCGTGTCTACTATCACCCCTCAAAGTTTGTCGGTCTGGTAGCGAAACACTCTGTATATATATATATATATATATTGCAGACTATTTTAATATAACAAACAAGTTATAAATGAAAAAAAAATTATATTAAAAAAAGAAAAAAAAATGGAAACAGAAAGAGAAAATTTTGGTTGCATCATTCAAAAATGATAAATACATCAAGACACCCTATCCCTCACTAGACATATCTTCCGTTATCATATGCTAGATTCTCTCCACCCCTTCCCCCTAAAATAATAACGTTATGTATGCATAGCCAGTGCCGTAGCTAGAAGTGAATAATGGGGAAGGGGGGGTCATATTTTCTCTCTTTCTGTCTATGACGCAGAAAGATAAATTAGTACATGTTCACTCTGCAGTTACTATGTTTCTCATTAAACTGTTGTAATAGTTTCATTTCATGCTAAGAAAAGAATAGGATGATGAAAAATTCGTGTGTAAAAGGAGTGAAATCTTAAACAACTTGTTAGCTTCATATGTGTAAATAGGATGAGCAAGTGTTGAAACACTTATTTTAGTTACAATTTAGTATTTTTGCAAAAGCTGTGAAAGGTCCTGAAAACCTAATTAGATTTTTAAACAGAATTTCATTTGAATTTTTGGAATAGAAATCAATTTAGTGACTTTGGAATCTTTTCCAGGGAGGCTCAAAATATTTGAGGGGAAGCTGAGCCGCCCATAGCATCCCCTTAGCTACGGCCCTGTGCATAGCCCCCAAGTTCTGGTTTTACATTGTTTCTCTATTCAGGATTTTCCAAAGTGTCCCCCGCGGACGCCGCGATTGCGCCCTTAGGTTTTCTTGGCACCCATTCGAATGTATCCTCTTATACTAGCTATTTTTAAGATTAAAAATCCATTTTAAGGGATGCATTTTTAAAAGTAAAAAATATTTAAATAGTTTTCTTGTAATACTTATCGATGACCTTAAATAAGTTTTAATTATTTAATGCTATTAAGTTGTTATTCAGTGATTAAGGTTTCTATAGCTTCTTCATCTACAGAACTTTTAAAGATAGACTGTCCTCTGAAAATCTAATTTTAAATTTATTCTGAATTAAATTATTGTTGCAAGTTATGTTAAAATAGTTTCTGAATCATAGGGGACTTATAGCTATCAGCGTCAGATGTACGCGCATCATATAAGACGTTTCTAACATATAAGTCTACCTCTATTCATGGACTGATATTGTAGGAGAAACTTTTACCAGTATTTCCGAATAGTAATTTTCTTCTTATTTATGACTATTGTTTCTTATAAATAATAATAATAAAACAAGTGAAATTTAGCTCCTACGGTAACAAAACTGTAAATTACGCTTTTCCACCGCAGTCAGATAATAGTGTTGCATATTTTCAGCTATGTGGCGCCTTTTATTATTTATAACTATATGAAGTGCGCCTCTGTTTATAAAGGTTGGGCAGGTCTTGTCTAAATGATTTATTAGAGGACTCATAAGTAGAATAAAATAAAATTTTAAAGAAAGAAATGAATATTTATAAATAATTTCTATAAGGTAAATCTACAAAAGATAATTCAGATGCCAAGAAAATATAATACATTTTAGTATAAATAAATTAAAGATTTTTTTTAAAATATTTGCTTTTCAACTGAGATCTTTTGGCGCCTTTACTGCTTCGGCGCCTGTGTGCACCGCAGTGCTCAGGGTCGGAACGCCCCTGAGCAAATTTTACACTTCTAAACGTTGTATATTTAAAATTTTTACACCGCCGCATAGAGAAAAAAAATGTGCTTTTAAATGCAATTAGTTCAAAGCTTTACCTCAATTTATTTTTGAAATATTATTTTTTTTTATAGTTTTTAGTATGAATTTTGTAATTGTGGCAACAGCATCACTCCATTTTCTTTTAAAATTGAAAAAAAAAAAAAAAGAAAAGAAAAGAAAAGAAAAATAGAAATTAAAATGCGTAAAGTATTTTTAAAATATCGTCTCTTATAAAATCCGGTGAATTTCCGTTTTATATCGTTTAATAATTGAGTTTCACAGTATTTTGTTAATTTTAGCTTAAAATAATATTTGTTTGAGAGTTAGGCTGACGAATATACGATGTTTTTTACTGTAACTAATTATGTAGATTTATTATAAACCAATGAAACAGTTCTTTCTGAAAGATTTTCTTTCGTCGAATTTCGACGGGTTCCACCTCGTATTTAGTAAAGCACTTACCTTTTATATTTAAAGTAAAACCATGGCCACGTACACCACAAACCCGATCGTTCGAATCGAATACACACAACACAGATCCGCTCGCCGGTAACCGCCATTGCAATATTCCCTCCAATTCCAGCGATGTAGTGTTGCCACTTTTCACTGACAAAGTTATACACGAATAACATGGCAGGATATCGATACCTAATCGGTGACGCGCTAGAAAATTATCATATTTATGGTCTCAAACTTACACCATAGGGAGCATGCATTAGTGGCATGCTAAACAACTGTCACGTGTGGGATAGTTGACAGATAACAGTATTTAACGATTTTACAGGGCGTCGATTTAATATCGCCTGTCTTACACTTTATTGGCACCACTTGTACGATATAACATTATTTTATCATTAAAAAATGGTACATGAAAATCGATGTACTTGACAATGATGATAAACTCCACAGAGTAGTAACAGAGAATCAACTTTCATACACTGTAATGGCAACTTGTTTAACATGAGATTACGCATAGACAGTAGCGAGACGAGCGGACCACTCTGAAACTACGATCATAACATAAGAGAGGTTGCTAATTCGGCGAAACATCGCTTCCTTGGCGACAAATGATAAAAAAAAAAAAAAAAAAAAAAAAAAAAAAATACAGCGACGACTTGCTGCTTCTTGTTTTGAAATTTATGAAAGAATTATTTTAATATGAAATAACTTTGACGTATTCGTCTTGCAAACAATACATGTGTCTCTTCGTAACATAACGACCTAATAATTTAAACTTGAAAATTCAATAATAATAACAGTAATAATTACGAATCAATATAAGCGCGGAAATCTAAGATCAAATAGCATAAGCACGTGTGCAAAGATAATCAAATCAGCATTCAGCAGGAAGCGCCAAGCCAGAATAGGGTTACAGTTAAACAGAAATCACGAGGATAAAAATCGCCAACGCGATTGTTTAGTTTTTAAGTGATCCACTGAGGGCGTTCTTTTCAAGTCGAGTTGAGGCTCTGTTACGTACTCTGTGATAAACTTGACATCACATAGTGACTTTTTTGACAAATCTGTGTTTGCTGGGTATGCTTTGCCAGTCAAGCTGTGTTATCAACAGAACGAGATTTGCAATGCTACTCTTCCTGAATTCCGCCGATTAAAGAATTTGCGAAAAAGACCGATGAGCATAACAAATTTAGAAAAGATGATTCCTCGATTTGAAACTATGCAGCAACAAGGCCAAGGACGCAAAGTGATTAGTCAATAAAGTTGACGAAGTTGTAACTGCTATTGTCGAACAAGAGATGAAAAATGTGCAGTGTATCATCAGTGCTCGGGTAGTATCTAAGCAATATAAAATTGATCTGTAGTACTGTATTTTTTGGCATTTAATCATTCAACATTTACACTAATACACTTTTGGTGCGCCAAAATTGCCATCTTTTTTCGACTAGCAAAGCATGAATCCCGTAAAGCGAGAGCCATCGCAAAACTGTAGTCTCATCTGAGAATGATGAGAACTCTCCCAGATTTTCCTTTTATACTCATGATAGCTACACAGAACTGATTTTATGCAAATTAATGCATTTTAATCCGTAAACAATGATAAAATTGTCCCTAATGGCGATTTTTAATTTTTAATTAATTAAATTTTTTTTTTCAAGAATTCGAAATCCCATGGTCTACTATGTATGCTGATGAAATTTGGTTATATTTCACCCAAAAATTTAATCTCTAAAGGGCTCTGAACATCTCACGCTAATTACTAAACACCCTGTATATAAAAAAAATTATTATCATCAATAGCAATCTAAAACAAAATATTTTTACTGTAGGTTCACAAGATGCCTCTGGGAATTAAGGATTGTATTCTGTAAATATTTGTTGGATCGAATGCAGAGCTTTAATTTGTCCAATTTAGAAGATAAATTAAATTTCCTAACACTAGAATGCTTGGAATGAGTGGGTTAGTCCCGGATCAGCGTTCTCAGACAGATTTTAGACTTTCAAAATAAAATTTCCTACATTCTCAAATCTTGAATAAAACTTGAATAAAAATACTGTATTATCATTGGTTTGCAATAAACATGTAAAAATAAAGCAGACGGATTGCAACATAAGTGATTTTGTCCAAATAAATGTTTCCAAATTTATTGGTAAAAGTACATAAAAAAAAAGGGGGCAAGGCTTTTTTTGAAAGAAAATCGAAATGTGTAGCTCTGCTATAAATCCATTCCCCTTTTTTAAAAAAAAAAAAATTGTTTATATGTATTTGTAAATATTTATGTGTAAATGTTTATGAAACCCATCGTACAACTTGAAGCTTAATAAATATATAAGACATGATCATCCATAAAGAATGTTTACCACACAAAAATATGCGCAACAAAATGCGGAAAAAAATTATTTTCACATAATGAAGTATGGGTATATTTTTAAGTTTTTAATAGCACATAACATTTTTTAAACAATTTTTTAACTGAAAGAAATTGTAATAAACCAAATATAATTGTAATATATAATAATAATAATAATATAATAACTATATTATAATATAATAATAATAATAATAATATAATTGTAATAAATCAAATTATAATTATTTAGTGTGTTTATAACATATTTTAAATTAATGAAATACAGATTTTTAAGAAAAGAGCTTTTTGCAATATTCAAAATTAGATATTTCTATCAAATAATATTGATACAACATACATCTGTATTCAAATCGTACCGCGAAGATGATGCTCCGCCTACTTTATGTCGCTAGATTTTCTATACCGTGCTTTTATTTTGAATAAATTCATGTTACATGATGATGGGCGGAGTTTAAATAGAAAAAAAAGAACGAGGGCGGAGTACAGATGTAAGAACATATTGACAGGTTCCTGGTGTATAATCCGTAATTTAATACTGATAGCTTGATATTTTGGGAAATTCAGTGTTTACTGAAGATTAATTTTTGATGAAACAAAATCAGTTAATTGTTTTAGAAGGCTTGAATTGTAAGTGAAATCGCATGGCAATAATTAAATTGTTTTTGTTTAAAAGAACTTTGGACAATAGACATTATTTCATGACTCCATGTATTAGGTTTTTTATTTTCAGGCGATGAACGTGAGATGATGCTGATATGTTATTATTATTCTTTGGGTTTTCGATATGTATGTTTTCTATATATGTGCTGTGATGTGATCGTCTAATAAATGTTTTCTGTATTTATAGAAGAAGTTATATTTATCGTGAAAAATATTATAATTTTATCTAAATATTACGTAAATAATTAACATTTTGGTAGAAGAGCGGTGGTTTTAGAGAAAATGTTTTGAGTGCAGAAATAAATAAAGTAAAAATATGAATTGAGTGGAATTAGGCCAAATGGAAGAAAATAATTTCTCCGATTGGAATAACCGCCAATAGGATAAATTTAAGAGGTAAGAATTTTATGTGCACTTAAAATATTCAGGAAGATAAAGTATTTTAACTATGTCTGAGTCAAATTTGTTTGGAATTCCTAGAATAGAACCCTTAACAAGTAAAAATTATACATTATGGAGTATGAGGGTTGAAGCTTTAATTAAGTCGAAGCATTTATTTGATGTTATCGAAAATGATGAACCGATAAAAAATGTAAAGGATCCCGCTAGTTTAAAAGTGCATAAAACATGGTTAGAGAAAAATGATGAAGTATATGGTATAATTATATTAACGTTGTCAGCAGAACAAACAATGGCAGTTAGAGGAGTTAAGAAAGCTAAAGAATTATGGGAACTACTTAAAAAGCGTTATGCAGGAATTGAGAATCAAAGAAAAATTCAATTAAAAATTAATTTGGCGAGAATAGAAAAAAATGAAAGGGAAACAATTGAAGAATTATATAGGTAAATTGCGATATCTCAAGGTATCGCAAAAAAAATATTAGAATTAGGTACAGAAGTTGATGAAAGCGAATTAATCTTATACTATAATGCGAGCAAAAATTGTGTGTGTGTGTGTGTGTGTGTGTGTGTGTGTGGGTAAATTTTATCTCAAAAACGGCTCTAACGATTTTCGCAAAAATTTGGATTTTACCATTTTCGGGCACGAGAAGACCATTGGGCTAGGTCCCATGTTCGGGAAAATTCGATTACTGGGTCATTTTGGGTCACAATGGGTCAGGATCAAGCTATTTATATCTAGAGAACGGCTGGATGGATTTTAAGGAAATTTTGTATCCAATCGTTTTTTGGCACGAGAAAACTATTGGGCTGGGTCACATGTTCGAAAAATTTCGATTAGTGGGTCATTTTGGGGTCATTATGGGTCAAGCCATTTTTATCTAAAAAACGGCTCTAACGATTTTGACCAAATTTTATATTGTATCGTTTTGGATTACAAGAAGACCATTGGGTTAGGTAACATGTTCGAGAAAATTCGGTAAGTGGGTCATTCTTGGGGTCATTGTGGGTCATGCTATTTTTATCTAGCGATTTTCTCACGCAATTTTGACTAAAAATTGCATTCTATGGTTTTCGGGCACGAGAAAAACATTGGGCTAGGTTACATGTTCGAGAAAAAATTTCAATGGGTCATATTGGGTCATTAAGAGTCTGGGTCAAGCTATTTATATTTAAAGAACGGCGTGATGGATTATACGAAATTTTGTATGTAACAGTTTTTTGACATGAGAAAACTAATGGGCTAAATCACATGTTTGAGAGATTTCGACTATGAGGGTCATTTGTGGGTCATAATGGGTCATGGTCAACCTATATCTAAAGAACAGGTGGATCGATTTTAACGAAATTTTGTATGCAACATTTTTTTGGCACGATAAAATCATTGGACTAGGTTACATGTTCGAAAAATTTCGATTAATGGGTCATTTTGGGTCATTAAGAGTCCGGGTCAAGCTATTTATATTTAAAGAATGGCGTGATGGATTATAACGAAATTTTGTATGTGACAGTTTTTTGACATGAGAAAACTAATGGGCTAAATCACATGTTTGAGAGATTTCGACTATGAGGGTCATTTGTGGGTCATGATGGGTCATAATGGGTCATGGTCAAACTATATCTAAAGAACAGGCGGATCGATTTTAATGAAATTTTGTATGCAACTTTTTTGGCACGATAAAATCATTGGACTAGGTTACATGTTCGAAAAATTTCGATTAATGGGTCATTTTGGATCATAAAGGGTCTGGGTCAAGCTATGTATAATTAACGAACGGCAGGATCAATTTTAACGAAATTCTGTATGTAACAATTTTTAGAAACGAGAAAACTAATGGATTAAGTCACATATTCGAGAGCTTTCGATTGTAAGGGTCATTTGTGGGTCTTAATGGGTCAAGGTCAAGCTATATCTAAAGAATGGGTGGGTCGATTTTAACGAAATTTTGTATACAACATATTTTTGGCATGAGAAAATCATTGGGGTAGGTCACATGTTCGAGAAATTTCGATTGGTGGGCCACTTTTGGGTCATTCTAATTTTATCTTGACAACGTTTCGCGCAATTTTGATTAAATTTTGTATTTTATCGTTTTCGGTCACAAGAAAATCATTGGGTTAGGACAGATTTTTGTGAAAATTCGATCAATGGGTCATTTTGGATTATAAGGGGTCAGGGTCAAACCAACTATATCTAAAAAACAGCTCAATCGATTTTATCTAAATTTTGTATCTAATGTTTTTCGGCATGCTAAAACTAAAGAGCTAGGCCACACGTTTAAGAGATTTCGATTATAAGGGTCATTTGTTGGTCATGATGGGTCATGCTAATTTTATATAGAAAATGGTACTCACCATTTTGACTATACTTTGTATTATATCGTTTTTGAGCAAGAGAAAACCATTTGGCTTGGACACATGCTCGCGAAAATTCTATTAGTGGGTCATTTTGGGTCTTAATGAGCTAGGGTCATTCTAATTATATACAATAACGACTCAATCAATTTTACCTAAATTTTGAAACAAAACGTTTTTTGTCACGAGAAGACTATTGGGCTGAGTCGCATGTTAAACAAAATTATATTAGTGGGTCATTTCGCTTCATTGCTGAATGCTGCCAAGCTAATTTTACCTAAAAAATGGCTTGAACGATTTTGATTCAATTTTATATTCTACTGTTTTTGATTACCTGAAGACGATTGAGCTATGTCACATGCTTGATCAAATTTGATTAGTGGCTCATTTTGGGTAATACAGGTCAGGGTCACGAGAATATGGCAAAAGCCAATAACTTGGTGATATTTGACAAAATATTGGCGACATATGGCCAAAAAATCGACTATAAAAATTACGAAAACCAAAACACGTATTTGGAGCCAAATGAAAGAATGCCTCCAAATTTGGCTATATCTAGCAAAATATATTGTCTTTCAGAATGTAAAGAATTTTTTATACATTCTTAAGAGGATTCGAGATGCATGGTTAAACCAATCAGAGTCGAGCTAAAAAATTGATTTAGATCGATGTCCTTTCGTTGTAAAATTTAAAATAAAATAAAATTTATAAATATGCGCATAAAAACATAGTTTTCTTATTGATTGTTTTTCTAAATAATACTATTATAAACATGTTTTACAGTAATAATACAGAGTTAATGATACAGTGAAAATACTATATCGAGTTGAACACAAAGTTAATTTTGACCGAGCTAAGCTCGGTCTCCCCTGCTAGTAGGATTTATTATAGAAGGACTCCCAAAGAAATATAGTGAAGTAACAACTGCGATATCGTCAAACCCAAATATTACTTACGAAGTGATGCGAGAAACTTTATTGAGATATGAAAGAAAATATGATAGAATTCACGAAAGCGATTTTAAAGCATTTAGGGCTAATGAAAAGAAAAGAATTTATTGCTTTGCATGCGGAAAGCCAAATCATGTAGCGCGGAATTGTTATAATAAATCGAATATGACACACTCGCGAAATAGAGAATATTTATCAAACAAAAATTTTCAAAAATTTTCTAGTAATAAAGTTAAAGCATTTCAGGATATGAGAGGATATTCACAGAACAGTAATAATTTTAACAAGAATAATAATGTTTCAAACAAGAAAATAAAGGAATATACATGTTTTACAAATGAACAAGCATTGCACTCAGATGAATTTCATAAAAATGAATGTAAAGAATCTGAAAATAAAAGAGAAATAACCTGGATGTTAGATTCAGCTTGCACTTCGCATATGACGCACAGAGAAGATATCGTTGTAGAAAGAAAACCTGAAGATGTAGAAATTGCAACTGCTGACAGCGAGCGATCAATACAAGCAAAATATCGCGGAAATGTTCATGTTACTGCTTGTGATCAGAAATTTCGCGAATCAAATATAAAACTTACAGATGTTCTTTGTGTACCTAATTTAAGAGAAAATTTGATGTCAGTTCCAAGTTTAGTCAGAAAAGGAAAATATGTGATATTTAATAATGAAGGAGCAGCCATTTATGAAAAGAATACAGGTGAATTAATTGCTCAAGGAACTTTTGAAGATAATACATTTAAAATAAATTTAGCTGTACGAGAAATAATTGAAGATAGAAACGAATCTTGTTTACAGACAAACGAATCTAAGAAAGAACTATGGCATAGAAGACTTGGGCATATAAATTATGCATACTTACAAAGAATGTCAAGAGAAAATCTTGTAAGGGGTTTAGAAGAGATAGATGGTAAAGAAACAAAATGCGAAATATGTATTCAAGGAAAATTAACGAGAATGCCATTTAATCAAGTGATAGAAGGAACAACACGTATTTTAGAGCGGCTACATGTTGATTTATGTGGACCAATGACCGTACACTCATTAGGAGGAAATAAATACATGTTAATGGTAGTAGATGAATATAGTAGAAGATATTTTGTAGATTTTTTAAGAAATAAAGATGAAGCAAAAGAAAGAATTATAAATATAATAGAGAGAAGAGAAAATGAAACCGGCAAGAAAGTAAAAGCAGTGAGATCAGATAACGGTGGAGAATTTACTAACGAACAGCTTATGAATTATTATAAAAGAAAGGGTATTAAAAATGAAAGAACAACAATTCATAGTCCTCAAAGCAACGGAATTGCTGAAAGAGCTAATCGTACAATTATTAATACAGCAAGAACATTGCTGATAGAAGCAAAGCTACCTTTATATTTTTGGGCCGAAGCAGTGTCAACAGCAGTTTACATACATAATGTTACTCCAACGGCTACAAGAAAGAAAACGCCATTAGAATTATGGTCAAGTAATAAGCCTACAGTAAAACATATGAAAGTATTTGGATGTAAAGCTTTTTATCGCAACGATGACATCAGTAGAAAGAAATTTGATGTAAGAGCAAAACCTGCAGTATTTATTGGATATTTAAGAGATCGTCGAGCATACAGATTATATGACTTAAAGGAAAAGAGAATACGTGAAAGCAGAGATGTTGTGTTTATAGAAGAAAAAATGGGATATGAAGATATAGTAAATAAAGAAGAAATGATTGATGAATTTGAATACATCAATATTATCAGAAATAAGAATATAATAGATGAACAAGAAGAGAACAATTCCGATGAAAATGATGAAGAATTAAAGCAGGAAAAAGAAACAATTAGGTTGACAAATGATACGAATGTTCCAGAGACAGAGGAAAATGAAATAAATAATATAATTAGTGAAAATGAAGAACAACAAGAAAAAGAAAGTAATCAAAATAAGTTTTCTGGAGAACCTAGAAGATCATCACGAATTAGGAAACCGAATCCAAAGTATTTAGCAAATCTAGTGCACGAGGAAGTTCCAAAGAATTACAAAGATGTACTAAATTCTAAAAATAAGGATAAATGGATAGAAGCAATCAAAAAGGAATTACATTCGTTAGAAGAACACAAAACATGGAAAATTGTTGACAAACCAAAAGATGTGAAAGCACTGAGAAGCAAATGGATTTTTAATGTAAAAGAAAGCGGTGAAGATGTAAAATATAAAGCTAGGTTAGTAGCAGACGGATCAAGACTTAAATTTGGTACAAATTATCAAGAATCGTACAGTCCAGTAATGAAAACTGAATCATTTAGAACTTTATTAGCAGTCGCAGCAATGAAAGGCTACAAAACTAGATTTTTTGACGTAGAAACAGCTTATTTGAATGCAGATCTAGAAACTGCTGTTTATATGAATCCACCTGAAGGCCTACAAATTGAAGGAGGGAAGATATTACTCGTGACAGGAAATTTATATGGATTGCCTGAAGCAGGAAGATGCTGGTATGAAAAATTGGTTAAAATATTTGATAAGATTGGATTAAAACCATGCAAAGCAGACCCTTGCGTATTTGTCAATAAAAAAGATAATGAATTTATTACAGTTGGAATCTATGTAGATGATGGGATAATCGTTAGTGAATCCGAAGATTTGATAAATAAATCCATACAACAATTGAATAAAGAAGCGAAAATTAAAGAGCAGAAGAAAAATATCAAATTCCTTGGTATTGATATTGAAGAAAATAACGGAGAATTTTTATTAGGGCAAACTAAATATGCAGAAAAGATCTTAGAAAGATTTGATATGGAAAATTGTAAAAGTGTAAAAACTCCTGGTGTTCTCGGAATAAATTTAGATGAATATGAAGGTGAAAATAAAATTGATGAAACACTATATCAAGAAATGCTTGGAAGTATAGGATATCTAGTAAGAGGAACAAGGCCAGATTTAGCTTTCACTTTAAGTAATTTGTCTCAATATGCAAAAGATCCTAGAGAAATTCATTTGCAGGCAGTGAAGAGAGTTTTGCGTTATATCCAAGGCACAAAAAACTACAAACTTCGAATTAAAGGTAAAAAGGGCCAATTATCACTTTGTTCTGATGCTAGCTGGTGTACTACACAAGATTCAAAATCATTTGATGGATACATCGTAAAAATAGGATAATCATTAATTGGATGGAAAAGTAATAAGCAGAAACTGGTTGCGCTTTCAACAATGGAATCTGAGCTTTTAAGTTTGTGTGATGCAGTTTGTGAAGGAAAAGGGCTAATGGGTCTCTTGGAAGAATTAAATCAAGAAGAAATGGTAAAGCGTCCAATAGAAATCAGTACTGATAGTCAGTCCGTAATTGATTGGATCAAGAACCCAAGAGTGAATAATCGTAACAAACATATCAATAAAAAATATCATTTTGTAAAAGATGAAAAAGCTAAAGGAGAAATTGAAACAAAATATGTAAATTCATCTGAACTGGAGGCAGATATAATGACTAAGAATTTGAGTTATGATGTCATGAAAAAACATATTACAAGTCTGGGCATTGCTGAGCATTATTGACATGCGAAAGGAGAGATTTGTAAGTGAAATCGCATGGCAATAATTAAATTGTTTTTGTTTAAAAGAACTTTGGACAATAGACATTATTTCATGACTCCATGTATTAGGTTTTTTATTTTCAGGCGATGAACGTGAGATGATGCTGATATGTTACTATTATTATTCTTTGGGTTTTCGATATGTATGTTTTCTATATATGTGCTGTGATGTGATCGTCTAATAAATGTTTTCTGTATTTATAGAAGAAGTTATATTTATCGTGAAAAATATTATAATTTTATCTAAATATTACGTAAATAATTAACTCATGGTACATCTTTATTTTTAATTGGATATTACATCTGTCTACAAAGTTTTTGTTTACTGGTAACATTTAATTTCCATTTGTATCCTTATATATTATTTATTTCCATCTACAAATCTTCTAATAATTGTTCTCGAATGACGCCAAACACTCCCCCTTCATCTCTTAATTACTCCAGAGTTACTGCATGCGACATTAATCTCATCACTTTAGCTTTAAAGCGTTTAACAGTTTCTGCTTTGATAGGGATGACTTCGCTTTCATAAAGTTTTTGAACGAAGGCGTATCTATTTAAAAATGCATTTCTAATCTGTACTGCGAATATTTCAGATTGCGGTTTGATATTCATCATTAATGCTGTTTTGAGGGAGATATTCGTTAGTTATTAAGTCGCAATTATCAATTTATGTTCGTTCGCAAAGATTTCAGACATTGAAATTCATGGAAATATCAGTCGGTATTAACGATATGCATAACTGCCAACGACATTGTAAAAAGTGCTTTGTTTGTAGCACAAAGTCAAACATATTTGGGATTAAAAAATAATATTTAAACAATGGAATCAAATAAATTTTATTCATACATAAGAAATAAAATCAATCATTATTATTATTTTTTCTAAATGTTTTTGAATTTCTTCTCATTAAGAGGCTACTTCATGTAAGCGAAAAGACCCGTTCGCTAATGCTAATCCTATGGAAGAAATTTATAAAGATATCTCGGTTGCCTTTTAATATTTTTAAATGATTTTTAATTCTTTTTTTTTCTTTTTAGAAGATGAGGTTTATCTGTACAAAGCCATTTTTTTTAGTCTTTCGTTTTTGTGTACACGTATTTTTAGTTATGACACTTCAGTTTTCGAAACCGATTTCGAAAGTAAAAAAAATCTTATAAAAATGTTAATATTAAAATTGTAAAAGTAAAGAAACGGTCTTTGCACAAATCGACCTTAGTTATCCAATGCGAAAAAAAAAAATCATTTAACAATATTGAAATGTAAACGAGATATTATTATAAATTTCTTTCATAGGATTAACATTAACGAACGGGTCGTTTACGATGACTGAAACAGTCTCTTAAACAAATTTAGTGTGCCTCTGTATGAGAGTGGGTTCATTGGTTGAGACTGTTTTTGCACAAAAACAAATCGTCCATAGACGCTTTCATTCAAGTTTACGAGGGCTGTTCAATAAGTAATAAGACTAAACTCATAAAAAATACAGAATATTTTTAATCGTCATCATTTACATGGTCTTTTCAAAATAACTACCGGGGCGTGTAATGCATTTATCCCAATGCTCTGTTCACTTCTTAAAAACGTGTTAAAGTCCGGTTTTTTTGGGAGCTTTTTCGCCTCCACACGTGCTTTGTTGCTTGCGAAATGGTTGCCTCGTAATGATTTCTTAAGTTGAGGAAACATCTAGAAATCGCATGGAACGAGATCAGGACTGTATGGAGTGTGTGGTAAAATCTCTACGTTTTTCTGCTGCAAAACATTGTGGACGCTGAAGGTCGTCACTCAATTTCAATATCTTCCATATTTTGCCTTCCTTTATGCCCGCGAAAAATACTCATTCTCGACATTGCTTCGTTATCGAAAGCTTCATGTCAAGGGTCTCCGATGTTGATTTTTGTAGACCAACACAAAATTTAATCGCATAACGTTGTTCTATCGCCGCTTCCATTTCGACAACTGGCCGCTGCGCTCTCGTAGGCGCCCGCCTTAGATCAGATGATCCCTTTTTTGCAATTTTCTGCTTTCATTCTCATAATAAAAGAACGTAACTCAGTCGAAATAGGTCTTGGTGGCTGGTGGGATCGGCGGGAGAAACCGGTTTGGCGCGCATTCTCCCCACCATCACGTGATGGTGGGGAGGTTGATGATGGCTTCAAGAAAGGTTGCTATTTCTTAGTCCAGCTATATTAGAAGTCAATGGCGCCCGCAAACACACTTCAATTCAATCACGTGATACTCAGGACTGTACACGCCACCTATCGGTAACTTTTGTTAATACAGACAACAATCTTTTTTTATGCCACAGAAATTAACATTCCCATGAATGGTTTTGCGGCGGTAAAATTAGTCTTATTACTTATTGAACAGCCTACGTATTTATCCTTATACTTATTTGATAAAATATGTCTTTTATATAGTTTTTGCCATTTCAATTTAAAAATGATCGCTCTGATAATTTTTTATTTTTCTCTTTTCCAGGTAAGAATGTAAACAGTGCTACTCTACGTAAGTTTATGTTTTACATTCTCTTCTCCCTTGAAACATCCATTGAATGCGTTTCTTTTAACTACATAAGTTTTTGTATTACAAATTCGTTTCAGTTAAAACGAGTTTCTTTTTGTTTTTCAGACTCTTTTCACTTGAAACTTGTTTCTTTTTATGTACATAAATTTTTGTTTTACAAACCCTTTTTACTTGAAACGCATTTCTTCTTAACTACGAAAGTTTTTGTTTATACAATGAAAATACAAATAAAAAGTCGAAATAAAAATAACTTAATGAAATTTTAAACACGCGTATCGTATTGAATGTCATTCAATGTGATATTCACAATCATCCATTATTGGCACTGAATCTTATATTTTGGCGATAGTTTTTTGGTCAACGGGATAACCTAGTAGTACCCTCTTTTCACTAACTACACAAGTTTTTGTATTACTGATTCTTTTCAGTTAAAGCATTCTTAAAACTTATTTATTTTCAACTATTTAAGTTTTTATTTTACAAATTATTTTCAGTTTAAACAATCTTAAAGCGCATTTTTTTCTAACTATGAAAGTTTTGTTTACATTCTTAAAGCACGTTTCTTTGAACTACATAAGTTTTTATATTACAAAATCTTTTGTTTCAAACATTCTTAAAACTTGTTTCTTTTCAACTATTTAAGTTTTTGTTTTACAAACTTTTATCAGTTAAAACATTCTTAAGCGTGTTTGTTTTTGATTAAGCAAATTTTTTATTTTAAATTCTTTTTTCACTTCCAACATTCTTAAAAACTCTTCTTTTATACTTCTACAAAGATCTGAACATAATTATACAATTTCTGATAGGCACTTTTTTAGCAAAAATATTTTCATTTTTTGATATTGAAACTGTTCATTCGTATGTGTCCGCATTATTATTACTACTAAATCTGCAGATCAGGAGCCCCAACGTCAGCTTTGCACATCATTTTTTTAAACACACTTTGGGTAATATTCAACTTATTGGAAACTGTTTTTTAAAATTTTTAAATTGCGTAATTATTTATAAGAATAAAATAAGAATAAGAAGTTTTCAGCCAACAAAAGCGTTAAATTAAAGATTTAGTTGTGTTAGGATATTCTGAATTTTTCATGATCTCTTATTTTTGTTTTTTTATTATAACATAGTAGATTTCTTCAGGGGGGCTCAGCCCCCTGAACCCCCCGTAGTCTCATTAAACTTAAATTTGTAACTTTCTATCAATTTGCTAATGGTTATCGTATATCTTGTATTTCTTTATACATTTTGATTTGGAAGGATAAGTAACAGTTTTAATAAGCATTTTTCATTATCCTCATACTTCTACATATCTGCCCACCACAAACACCTAAATCTGATGTATCAGGAACTTTTGAAAGTGTATACTCAGTAATCTAGGGTTTTACAATTTTGTTTCCGAAAAAAAGAAGTTTTGATTGCATTTTGTGGCAGTTATCGCGGACAGACAGACAGAACAGACTGACAGGTGGAAAACAATAAATTTTGTGTCGCCAAAATAAGCTTTCACTGAAGTTTCGGCAATGACGCATTATTCATGAGTTATTTCTGTCCATGTTTCAAATATATTTTATGACTACTATAAAATAGCTGTTTTATTTCAGTTATGACGTCAGATTTTATCAGGTGAAATAATTGTTAAAAATATAATTATTTTTTATTTCTTTTACTTCTAATTATGACCCCATTTTTGTCAGAAAAATTTTTATTAACGAAACAAATTTCCGTGTTTAATGTTTAACAAAGTACTATTTTTATTTTTATTTTAATTCTGACGTCATATTTATTTTTTCTTAGTTTAATTTTTCGAATGGAAATTGCTCAATTGAAACTTCTTGCCGTTAAAAAATTATTCCATATTTTGATTTTTTTTTTTTTTGGCAACGATAAAGGAAATTGGTAAATTTTATCTAAAAAATCGCTATTAATTCTGCAGTAAAAAGAAGGAAATTTAGAATTATCAAGGGAAATATGTGAATAAAATTAATAAAACATAGCCTATGTTCTTTTCTGGTCTGTGTTATAGTTATACACAAAGATACAAACACAGTACTTCATCAGTTTTGGCGTTGACTTCATTTAAATTTTCGTACAAGCATTCAAATTTATAACATTATAAAAATAAGGATTATGATGAATGGTTGCTTAGCAACCATTAAGAGAAAATAAAGAAAATGAAATAAATACATTTGAAATAAGTAAATCTCTAAAACAAATTAGTTTATATTATTGGAACACATTTATAAAAAATCTCCAAAATTTACAGTAATTATTTAAAAAGTCTGACAAATGTGTAGACAAAATTTCAAAACAATACGAATAATTTAACTGGTAAATTTCAGTATCCATTTATCATTGAATTCCGTGACATTTTCTCTCAAAAAAAAAAAATAAATAAAAATCATTGGATTTGCCATAGAAAAGTATTATTGCGCAAAATAAAATATTCTATATTTTCCGAACGAATGAATCAAATCTTACAAAAAACTACGCAGCTTAATCCCAGTGCCTCACTAACATACCCACTTAATTTCAAGCCAATCGGATGCTTTTTACGGAAGTTATCGCGGAACAGACAGACTGACAAACTGACAGACAGACAGACACAAAAAAATTTCGTGTCTCCAAAGTAAGCCTTCACTGACGTTTCGGCAATTATTTTTTTAATATTCTTATTTTTATATGTTAATTTTCATTTTAACAGTTTTTTATGAAATTTCTTTAAAATGGTTGCATTCCATTGTTTCAGATTGTCGAATTCTATGGACTGTATAGTTTAACGAATTCTAATATAAAGGCAAAAATAGTCAAATAATACGAAAAGTCTTCTAAAAACATTCCTTTATATACATATTTACAATCTTGAACATGGACTGGCACCATAGTCAGTTTCTAAACATCTTTTCCAATAAAATGTGGACAAATACCACTCGAATTAGTTATTCCATGATAAGTATGATTCTTTTACATACCTAAGTAATAAATTTTATCACTAACAATAATATTTTAGCTAACAAAATAGCTGAATAAAAGAGATTTATACCACGAATTGAATTTGAATTGATAGTGCTTTGAGGCCTATAGCTGCTATGGCTGTCGCCTCGATTGATCCATTATACACAGAAACGGAGAATATACAGAACAAATTCTATTACGCATAGATTTTTACCATAAAAAACATTCGACGTTCTAATATCAACAAACCAAACGAAAACAAACTAGTTCGGTTGCTGCCAAACAATTAAACAACGTTTTAAAGAGAACGCCAATAGCTGGCGTGTTGCAATGGTTTCAAAAGTGAGCCATAACATAGAAAAAAGAAAAATATGGAAAAATATTCAGACATGTGGCTTTTTGAGGATTTTTTTATTCATCTGTAACTTATTTTTGAAAAAAAAAAAAAAAACCCGCATGTTTAATGTGTGTTGTTATGCGCTGAAAAAGCATAATCTCCAAATATTTAAAATTGTAGTTCATGGTACATATTATTTCATCTCCTGAATTTTTTCTCGAAAGAAATAAGTAGCTATTATTTGAATGAGCAGTCTGTGCGGACGAAACAAATTGTGCGAAACCATTTTAACCCAAAGTAAATGAGGTCAATTTATCTTTCTGGCCTGCAGGAAAGTAAAGGCGAATTGGTGTTCACATCTATGTGTGCCGAAAATAAAAGATATCAGGAATTTGTTTTATTTACAGGGTAACTAAAAAGAAACACCTTACTTTGAAAATTTAATTATTTATTAACTACAATAAATTTAAAGAAGAAAAAAAGGTGGCAATTACGTCTGGTTGTTTTAAAATCTCGTATTCTGTCATTTTTAAAGCAGTTTTTACATTGATATTTTCGTCAATATGTGGCGCCGTATCGTCTTAAACTGCAATAATGTTCAAAGGTACTACTCTGTTATCCCGTCTACCAAAATACTATCGTCAACCTATAAGATTAAAGGCCAATAATGGATGATCGTGAATGTCAATTCAATGACATTAAATACGATACACGTGTTTAAAACGTCATTAAGTGATTTTTATTTCGACTTTTTTTTTTTTTTTGTATTTTTATTAATATTCTATTAATTATTTGTTTTTTCGTTATTTAAAATAAAAATTACGTCAACATGTATAATTTGGCTGTTAGTTTGGCGATTTGTATAATTTGGCGAAATCGGTCGACGGGATAACAGAGTAGTACCTGTTCAAACTAGGATGTAAAACTGCTTAAAAATTACCCCAAGTTGTATTATCCCTTCTGTTGAGTGATTAAAATGCAAAAATAATTGATTTTTTTTTTTTTTTGATGAATTTATAATGTGTAGAAACATCTGTGCAGAAACATCTATTAACGGAAATGTGAACTATTTTTCAAACTTACAAAACATGAAATTGTTTAATTATGTCGACAATTATGTGCTAAAAAGGCATCATCATATTCTCTCTAAATATTTAAAATTGTGATTCGCTTTACATAATACATATTTCAACGACATATTTCCTCCTCTGTTTGTTCTCGGAAGAATTAAGTAGCTATCATTTTAAAGAGGAGTCTGCAGACTAAATAAAATGTGCGAAATACACTCTAATAATATTCCATTTGCTTTGGAAAACATTTCCTTGATCAGCGCCTGATGCATGATTTTATCGTTAATTTATTGCCCACTGTTATGCGCTAAAAAGGAACCGTCATATTCTCTCCAGATATTTAAAACTGTAGTTCACGGTATACATATTATTTCAACGACGTTCTTCCTCTGTTTGTTCTTGGAAGAAATAAGTAGCTATTATTTTAAAGAAGAATCTGCAAGCGAAATAAATTGCACGACGCGATTTCACCCCGAAATAAGTAAGCTCTATTTATTTTTCTGTTCTGCTCAAAAGTAGGAGAGAATTGTTTGCACACATGTCGAAAATGAAGATATAAAGAATTTGTTTTTATTTACAGGGTAACTAATAAGAAACGCCTTAGTTTGAAAAGTAATTATTCATATATTTAAAGAAAAGAAAAAAGTGGCATTTACGTCTGGTTGTTTTAAAATTTCTTATACTGTAATTTTTAAAGCAGTTCATATTAATATTTTCGTCAATATGTGGCGCCGTACCGTCTCAAACTGCAATAATGTTCAAAACATGATATAAAACTGCTTAAAAAATATTCCGAGTTGTATTATCCCTTCTGTTGAGTGATTGATATATAAAAAGACTGTTGTTGTTGTTTTTTATTTATTTTTTTTAAATTTATTAATGAATTTTTAATGTGTGAGGCAGAGCAAAAACATCTGGTGATGGAAATGTGAACTATTTTTTCAAATTTACAAAATACGAAATTGTTTAATTTAATGCCCACTGTTATGTGCTAAATATATTCTCTCTAAATATTTAAAATTATGATTCGGGGTACATATTATTTCAACGACGTTCCTCCTTTATTTGTTCTATGAAGAAAGAAGCTATTATTTTAATCAATAGTCTAAGGGCAGAATAAACTATGTGAAATACCCTATAATAGTATTTTATTTGCTTTGGAAAACGTTTTCTTAATCAATGCCTAATGTATGATTTTGTGTTCTTGTATAATTTAATATCTACTGTTATGTGCTAAAAAGACATCGTCATCTGCTCTCCAAATATTGAAAATTTCGTTTCGGCGCACATATTATTTCAAAGATGTTCCTCCTCTGTTTGTTCTCGAAAGAATTGAGTAGCTATTATTTAAATCAATAGTCTGCGGACCGAATAAAGTGTGTGAAATACACTTATATATATTCTACAAATATATATATTCTAAATACTACAAATATTCTATTTGCTTAGGAAAACATTTTCATTGATCAAGGAAATGTATGTATGATTTTGTGTTCTTGTTTAACCCTTTTGGGTCAAAATTATTTTTAGTTTTTAGAAAAAATTACTTTTAAGTTAATAATCTTAAGACTAGCTATCCAACTATAGATTAATTACTGTTTTAGAATATTTTATTGTCAGAAAGATAACGAATGCTGTTATTATTATTATTTTTTTTTTTGCGTTTTTTAAACCTATTTTCATATGACAATAGGCTAAGGAAGAATTATTGAAGATGTTTGGAAAATATTACATTGCAATAAGATTTAACATATATTACAACTTTCTAATACTTTTTGTGCTTCATTACACATGATTCTTTTAGGAAAATAACTTTTATTTTAAATTTAAAGAGTGAAATATCTGTTTAAGGGTGTATTTCGATTCAAACTGCTTGTTTTCCGATTTATTTTTGAATTCACTTTTGCTTTCAAACACATGAAACTCGCAGATTCTCTTATTTAGAAAGTGCAACAAGGTGCCGTGAAGGTCGATTCTTTGATAAGTGCACAAAATAGTGCAAAAAAAGCAATCAAAAACGGCATTTCGAACCGATTTTTCCGAAGTCGGAGATCTGGGAACGAAAAAAAGGGTCTTCCTGAGAAGTTAATTGCTTATAAATCCAATTCTAATGAATTGAGCGTAAAAAGACATCACACGGCACCTCGTACGTCCCTTCCAAAATCCCCTCAGCCAGTTTTCATGTTCCTGCTTTTTAAAAATGAGTCTGAAATTGTATCGGAAAATTTCGAGTTGTTGAAGGTGGAAAAGCGTTTTTTCGAATACACCCTTAAAATAAAAGAATAGCAAACGGCGCAAAGAGAATTAAGTAAATAATAATGATTATTATTATTACTAAATGCCTAAACATAAATGAAGTCGTATAGTAAATGCATAGACATATATATTATTATTACATGTAAATTGTAGCAAAAGTATTTCTTAAAGCAAAATAATACTCCATTAAAAGACATGTTCTATTAATAGTACACCAGACCCGAAAAGGTTAAAGATGAGTCTGCGAGTTTAAAACTAGTCGTTGGGGGCCGCCGTAATACTTACCCATCATGGATAGGCATATGAAAATAAAACATGTGAAAACTATCTATACAATGCATTGCAATTCATAAACAAAATTTAAATATTGTTAATATACATAGTAATGCTATATTAAAGAACAGCTGATGTACCCATTTCGACAAATTATATAAAACGCCAAACGACTCAAATAGTACCGAACAGCGTAAAAGAAACATCCTTATAACTCCAAAAATAATAATCATATTAACTAACAATTAACTGCGTCGGATGAAGCGTCTCATTTCCAATTAAAATATACCTCTGAATTGAAATTTGAATGAAATACGGGGTCATGAAAAATCGAAGAATGTGGAAAACAGGACGACAAATATCTCGGCAACTCATAATCCGATCGACTTCGTTCTATATGCAAAATGTGTGTTATTTTATTGCCTTTTACGTCCATTCCTTAGAACAAAAAAAATTGAAAATTTTTATGTACCTTTCATCAGAAGGAATTTTTCGAGAATTTTTCGAAAAAAGTAGTTCCGGATCATCGAGGTTGCTGATATTAAATAGGGTTCGTCCCATTCTTACATACTAACTACATACAAAATTTCAAGTCTCTATCTCAATTTGTTCGGGAGATAGAGCGTTTACAGACAGACAGACAGAGAGACGGACGGCAATTTTTTTTTTTTTTCTAAAAATATGTTTCTCGGAATCTTCACTACCTAAAACGTGTAAATCCGTCAAATTTTTTTTTTCGATTTTCAAAACGATTGCAAGACTTACCCTATACTACGTATGATGGGTAAGTAAAAATTGTGCGAACTGATTTCACCCCGAAGCAAATGAGCTCTATTTATTCTTCTGCAGGACAAATTGTAGGTGCACATAGGTGTCGAAAATGAAAATACAGTCCACTCTCGTTAATTCGAAATCGGATAATTCCAATCTTCGCTTAATTCGAACTAAATAGGAAGTCTTTTCAATGGCAGAATAAAGTTAAAAATTTTCATTAATTCGAACTCATTTTCTCTTGACTTCGTTTCATTCGAACTAACGAAAATTCTGGTTTTTGAATTTTTATTTTTTTTCTCACGGACTTCAGATCCTTTGAATAACTTTCGTTTTTCGATTTTTGTGAGAAATTCTCCGAACGAGTATACATACAATACAATGTATTTGACATCCACTTTCTTAGTGCCCCGTCTGTATATCAGTGACACCTCAAATTTTTCTTCCATCATGCTTGTTTCTAATTTTTTAATTAGTTTATGTATTTACATATTTTAATTTAATATTAAGTTATATTCTAATGATAAAAGACGAAACAAGTTTAAAAAAAAACACTTTAACATTAATTCCTTTGTTATTGTTAAACAATAACAAAACCTTTGAAAACGAAACTAAAACTATTAGATTTGTATTTAATTTAAAATTTTTTAGATCGATGAAAACTAACCGTTTTTAAGGGGCGGAGTAGGAAAACTCTCTGTATTATACACTTAAATAATTGTAACACTTCCATCACTTGCTCAAAACAGAAATAATCAGAGTAACACAAGGAGACAATGGAAAGAAAAGAGATAACTTACAGTTTCATTTTCGTCTGCATCTACGTTTATTTCCAACGTTTGGTGCTCAGATGACATCCCGCTGACAAAACTATATCATATTTAAGATTCAATCTTGGCTAATGATACACAATATGGGGTTTTCACAATATACCCCAAAAACAAAAACTTTTACATTACATCTCTTATCAGCGAAAAAACTTACTAACATCATAACATCTGGAATTCGCTGACACCACAAAAATCTTTGTACTCAGAAACATTACATACAATACTGGATACACAGTGCCATCTGGTGAATGAAAATTACAGGTACATATTCAAATACTCTTTTTAGAAATTACCTTAAGGGTGTATTTCGATTCAAACTGCTTATTTTCCGATTTATTTTTGAATTCATTTTTGCTCTCAAATCCACCAAACTTTCAAAATCTCTTATTTGGAAAGTACACAAGGTGCCGTGATTATCAATTATTTGATAAATGCAGAAAATATTGCAATAAAAGCAATCAAAAACGGCATTTCGGACCGATTTTTCCCAAGCGAGACATTTGGGAACGAAAAAAAGTGTCCTACTGATAAGGTAATTGTTTATAACTCAAATTCTAATGAATTGAGCGTAAAAAGACATCACACGGCACCTCATACGTCCCTTCAAAAATCACCCCAGCAAGTTTCATGTTTCTACTGTTAAAAATGTGTCTGAAATTGTATCGGAAAGTTTCGAGCTGTTGAATTTGGAAAAGCGTTTTTTCGAATACTCCCTTAATTACTTTGATTATTCATAAATTTAAACAGAAAATAAAAACACTTACCAATATAAATCACACAAAAAAATATCAAAAATTACTAAAAAACATATAAATAGACACAGTTTACATATTAAGATACGTTTATACATAATGTTAATATTAGATAAATATCCGTTCTTTAAATCTTTGCTGCTGCCATCTACCGGCAAAAAGTCATATCACCGTCTTTTCTCAACAGTTATAGTGCCATTTTAAGCAAGTTAGAGTATAGACAAACAAACTGCATTCTTAAAATTTTTTAACAATGCTGTAAAGTGTTAAAACGCCTTATAGTCCAAGAGCCGTCCGCACAAAACCCTAAGTCATCGAGCACAAGAAAAGTTTTTTTGTTTTATGGAAGATTAGTCACAGGGGAATCGAATGATGCATTGTCTGCCGGAAGCGAAGTGGTGCATAATCCAAAAATGGATACCACTCGTGGTTGATTCGTAGACTTAGCATTGTGTTTTCCTGCACCCAGTCTTCCATGCTTTCATGCTTTTAATTGTAGAACAAACACAATGTCTAAGTCTACGAGTCAACCACTAGTGGTATCCATTTTTGGATTATGCACCACTTCGCTTCCGGCAGACAATGCATCATTCGATTCCCCTGTTACTACTCTTCCATAAAACAAAAGAACTTTTCTTGTGCCCGATGACTTAGGGTTTTGTGCGGACGGCTCTTGGACTATTAAGTTAAACTTTGGTTTTATTTTCCGACACAGCTGTCCGCGTTCCTGGTGTCTTTCAGTATCGAGCTCTGGGTGGCCATCTTCTGCGGCCTGACTGCGATCGCGGTGGCCGTGTATAGTAAATCTCAATAACATATATAAGTTACAGAGCAATCCAACTGTATTAACGCAAGTTAGAGTACAGACAAACAAACCGCATTCTTAAACATTTTCAACTATGTTCTAAAGTTTTAAAACGCCTTATAGGTTGAAATTTGACTTTCAGAAATTTATACCCAATAGACGGTAGCATATTTTAATTCTTTTGTATGGCGGTGTCTTTTGCCTACTATCTGTACATAAGTATATGCTACTATTAAGCTAAAATTTAATTAAAACAAAAATACGCTTAAATCTAGAGAAATCAATTTGTATCCAATTCTTTGCGTGGCTTTGTATATCAGTTTTCTGCATTCTACAAGTATATCATGGATTACTAAATGCAATACTGCTTAAAAAAAAAAAATAAATAAATAAATAAATAAAAAATAAATAAAATTATGCCTGGCTATTTTCGTGTGCAGTTTCTGATGTGTTACCCTGTATATGATCCACAGCATTTATACACACAACGCAATATGAAAAATTTAGTTAAGCTTAAAAACTCATATCACAACTAAAAATGCACTTCTAGTAATCATATCTAATATACAGGATCTCGGTTGCAGTATAGTACCCGAAATCTTTTGTGTGTCCCTGTAAATGCATGCACTTTCTGTGGTTGTAACTCGCAGCAACGTATATCAATTTTAATGCATGTGACATAATTTAACGTGATTAAAATACGCCGAAAGCGAAATTTCATCCTATAACATTATGTAACGGAATTATTTTGTGTGTCCCTGTAAATACTATCTACTTTCTATTATAGAGGAAGTAACATGTAGTAATCCTCAGCAACTTATATCAATTTCATTAAATATTAAACAGTTTAATTCAGTTAAAACGTTCATTAAACAATGTTCTCCATAAAATTATATAATGGAATATTTTTGTGTAGCCATGTAAATAATAAAAAAATATATTCTTTGCACCACAAATTGTACAGAATGTATATTATAACATATATTTTATAGATGCAAATCAATTTTATTATCTTCGAAAGAATGTAATACCATTAAAATGCACTTGAAATTTTTTGTCCCATTAACTGTAATGTATCGAAATCTTTTTGATTGACTCTGTACTTGAACTAAGCATCCTATTTTAATAAAATTTGAAATGGCTCGATAAAATTATGTACTAATTACATATTTTAATTTTCAAACGATTCGGTTTTGTACTTTTTGCGTTGTTATTTGCGGCTCGACTTACAAAAAGACAGACGGACGGATTGAACGACAACTATAGCTGAAACGTGTTTACAAAAGCTTTTGAAACATTTTTTCTCCATTGGCTGCAATGTAACAAAAACCTGTAACTTAACTACTTTTCCAACTATCATAAGATTTGAAATAACTCCATAAAATGTTGCAATAATTATACATTTAAAATTTCAAACCATTCGTTCGAGTAATTTTTGCGTTGCTATGTGCGGACATACGGACGGATTGAAAGACGACTATATAGATGCTTCGTATTTACATAATTACGAACCCGACTGCAATCCGGTATCTGGGCAGGGTATACATGTAAACAAATCCATGTGATCCAAAGAAATGGTTCAAAGTTTAGAGCTGAAGCCGGCTTCACTTTTTCGGCGGTTTTGGGCGAAATGGATGGGCCGTTATATATTTAGTTGGCCATGGTCTAGGAATATTAATGTTTAATGCATGGCGTATCTACTATAGGACTTGTTATGATCATCTTTATTATCCATTTAAATCTAGAATTTATTTTTAAAATTCTTTAAGATGTTAGTCTTTGAAAATATTTTTTTAGCCGTTGTTCTTTGTTAAACTACAATTTTAGTTTTATTTTAATTTGTTCTGAAAATTGTTTTTGTTCCCTTTTTTTTTCCTGGGAAGATAACTGAAATATTTTTAGTAAAAAATAATACATTTCCTAGCAACATCTAAAAGTGTTATTACACGTGTACTGCTGCAGGCGCAAATTGCAGGCGTCTCCATGTAATCCTATGGAGATAGGAAGTTGTTGGAGAAGTACGCGACTCTCTTGTGTCGGAGCGTCTTTGACGCGTGGAACGAAGCGAGTTGCTAGTAAGAGCCAATCGAATGCTTGGAAATCCAAATGATGGTAAGGACTCTTCTCGAACAGCCAATGAAATGCTAAGAAAACGAAAAAACGATAGCACTTTAAAAGTGCTATTACACGTAAAAATTGCAAGCGACAAAAATCGCCTGCGTTTTTCCATTTTCTAAATATTTCATTGGCTGTTCACGAAAAGGCTTTATTATCATCCTTGTTTTCAAGTATTAGATTTGACGCCTGGAATGAACTCCAGTCGCCAGTAACAGCCAATCAAATGCTTGGAAATCCGGATGATGGTAAAACCTTTTCTCAATCAGCCAATGAAATGCTTAGAAAATGAAAAAACGCAGGCTATTTTTGTGGCTTGAAATTTTTATGTGCAATAGCGCTTTTAGACTGGAAATTTTAGGTTGCTATGCACAAATTGGCGAAAATAAAAATTATCGTTCATTCTTTAATCCATTTATTTTAAATGTTACCACGTAAAATAAAAAATGTGGCAACAATTTTAATTATGATAAATAAGAATTTCGCTCGTGTTAGAAAGGAAAACATATTTAAATTTTAAAAGAACTATTATTTGCGAGGTGGTTGAATATTTTATTTACTTTTAATATTTATTATTAATTAATATAGTAGAATTTTGTTTTTCATGACAATGGAGCTAAGAATAAAGGTATGATGTGTTTTATATTCCAAAGTTATGTAACTTGCTTTTTATTTAAAAATTCGTTTATACCTGCTATTTTGAATTTGATATTTGGTTAATTTACCATAGCATACGTAACTCATAAATAATGTGAACAAATCACATTAAGAAAGCTGTTGATTTTTATTTTTATCGGAAGCAGATTTTCAACAAAAATCTACATATGCTAAAAAGTTGTACTAAAAATTGTTTTACACTTGTTGATGCGGCTAGTAAATTTAAACGACAACAGCAAAAAGAAAATAATCGAAGTATTTGTTTAAAGCGCAACACTAGGCACAGAAAAAGACCCGGATGATAATGTAAAGTCTATGGGAGCGTTCTTTTCAAATATCTCGATCAATTTTTAATATTTTTACATGATTTTTTTTGCCTAGGATAGCTTAGGACGATTTACAACTGGTCTAGTTTTTACTTTTTCGATCTTGATTACATATTTTTTATATTATAATAGTATCTATTTCAGAACCGGTTTAAACCGGTTTTTGAAATTTAAAGTAATTTTAAAAAAAAAATCTCAAGATTGGGGGAGATGGGGGTGAAAAGGCATGGTGAGGGATCTAGAAGAAATAAGTTTTGGTTTCAATATGACGTCACAAGAAGCAGGTGTAGTTTTCAAACTTGTGTGTGTTGAGTATTTATTGAAGTGTGTTCGTTTATGCATTAAAATTCTACTTATCAATTATCGAAATTCTTTAAGGTAATGACTGTTCAAAAACTAAAAAAATATGTTTAAATTTCCATTTTAAGTTGTTGTTTATTCTGATTATGTATTTAAAAAATATATGAAGAAATCGGTTTAAAATTTACATTTACCATTTTTTTGTTTAATTAACAATGATCATTAAGGTGATTGCTGTTCAAAAACTAAGATAAATGTTTAAGTTTCCTTTCCTAAGTTGATATTGAAGTTGGAAAATTCTGAAGAAATCTGTTTTTCTTTTTCAAAAAACTTGATATTTTCCATTGTTTTTTACTTAATTAACAATACTCATTAAGGTTATTGCTGTTGAAAAACTAGGATGCATGTTTAACTTTCAACTTTTAAGTCGATACACTGATCTTATAGTTGATAAAAATCTTAAGAAATCAAATAAAAAAATTTATTTTTTACCGTTTTGCTTAATTGAAAATACTCATTAAGATGATAACCACTTAAAAACCGAAATGTATGTTTAAATTTCTTTATCTCAAATTGATATTCTGAAGTTTGAGTTGATAAAAATCGTAAGAAATCAGTCTTTTTCCAAAAACTTGATATTTTCCATTGTTTTTTACTTAATTAACAGTACTCATTAAGTTTATAACTGTTGAAAAACTAGGATGTATGTTTAACTTTCAACTTTTAAGTCGATACACTGATCTTGTAGCTGATAAAAATCTTAAGAAATCAAATAAAAATATATAATTTTCACTGTTTTACTTAATTAAAATACTCATTAAGTTTTAAAACCGAAAAAACCACTTAAAAACCGAAATGTATGTTTAAGTTTTCTCTCTTTAAGTTGATAAAAATCGTAAGAAATCAGTCTTTTTCTATAAAACGTGATATTTTCCATTGTTTTTTACTTAATTAACAATACTCATTAAGATGTCTATCAATCAAAATTCAAATATATGTTTACCTTTCCTCTGTTAAATTGATAATCAGATCGTATAGTTGAAGAAATCTAAATAAAGCAGCTAAAACTGAGATTTTTCATTGTTTTGTCTTAATTAATAATACTCATTAAGCTTATGGTTGTTCAAAATTCAAATATAAATTTAATCTTCATCTTATAGTATGATTGCAACCGGAGGTGGCACCACAAGGAGCGGCGGCGGGACTGGGTGAGGAGGTAGCACGGTGACACAGTACTACCTCCATCTCCGGCAGTCCTTAAACTCTCCTTTTTCTACTACTCTTACTTTATTATTATTCATTTCTTTCTGTTTTATGTAATTTACCTGTAACTGTAATCATGTATTCACTTATTTTCATTGTTTCAATTTACATTTTTATTCTGTAATTTGGCAACAATCGAAGGGATAAGAACGCCATGTGACGTAACAGGTAAAAAAGCGGGAAGTCAGTTTTCTGTTCTGAGCGGCATGGGGAAGCCGTGTGTCAGGATCGTGCAATCTTGTATTCTTTTAAAATTGTGTGTGCGTTTCTTTAAATTAAATACTGTGTTCGTCTTGCCAAAAGACTCTGAGCGAATTAATTCCCCTAGACTCCGACCCACATACATATATTTTTAAAAGGTAGTTTTGAATTTATCGTATTTGTGTATAAGGAGAATTGTACTCTTAAATTAGGAGGTAATTAATGTTATATGATGACTAGTTAAGCAAATCATCATACGCGTCGAAATTCTAACTATTTGAATACAAAACGCTAATTTCCATTTATCGGCAGTTCCAGTCTACTGACATGTTCCAACGGCACTATAAAATGTATGTTTCATAAAAAAAAAAAAAAAAAACCATAAAAAAGCATAGCAGATAAACAACGTTTTTGGAATATAAAGCTGTTTACTGAAATCAGCATAAACATTTTTACAAAAAAGGAAAAAAAAAAGTCATTAGACAGCAAAACGAACTTTTCTCTAACTGAAAAGAAATAAAATACAAGCAAGATATTCTGCTTTTTCAGAATTAAATGTCGCTGCTGATACAGGAAAAAAAATATACAGTCGAGTCTCTATATAACGAAATCCACCGTCCCAATAAAAAATTCGTTATATAGAGAAATTCGATGTATAGAGAATGATGTTAAAAATCGTATTTAATATGTGAAATTTGAACAAATATTATTTTTGATCTTTTGAATTAAGAATTTGAAATGTTTAAAAGTAAATATTAACATAACATTTTATTTCTTAATTATTTAAGCCGTTTCAAAGAAGAGAACAGACATTTATTTGAAAGCTTAATGAAAATCAAATAAGGAAGACTTGCATTAATTTCAGACGAAGTAATCTAATTTTTTGTTGCTTTGATTTTAAAGTTGTTACGCTCTCGAAAACATGCTCAAATTTTAGCAAGGAATGAAAAATTGTAGTTAACATTTCCCTTCATTTGAACGCCTCTCTTATGTGCCTCTCATTGATTCCTCTCTTACATGTGTATCAATCCAATTGACACTGTTTTGAGAAGGATGTGGAAAGGTGTTGGGAGATGGGATGAATTCGTTGGATTTAAAGAACAAGAAGAGAAGTAATAATAATAAAAAAAAAAAACCTCAGCACTGACGATAAATTAAAAATAATTGATGGAAAATCGATTCCATATGATTTCGAAGCTTTTTAAAACTGAATAAATTAAGACCAATTTATGAAAAAATTTGCTATATGGAGATAGATATTTCGCTATATAGAGACTGTTTTTAATGTAATCATGCGAAATGGGGACCGTTCCTACTAAAATTTCGTTATATAGAGAAATTCGATGTATGGAGTTTCGTTATAGGGAGACTCGACTGTATTAAGTGGTGGTACCCATTTTTTTCAAAAAATTTTACATTTTAATTACTTATCTATCATACATAGTATAGGGTAAGTCTTGCAATCGTTTAGAACACATCAAAAAATTTTCGTTGACGGATTTACACTTTTCAGATAGAGGAGATTCGGAAAAACATATTTTTCGAAGGAAAAATTTTTTGTCGTCCGTCCGTCTGTTTCTCGCCACTCCACCTCTCGAACAAATTGAGATAGAGACTTCAAATTTTGTATGTATTTAGTATGTAAGAATGGCATGAAGCCTATTTAATATCAGCAACCTCGATTATCCGGAACTATTTTTCCGCAATCTCGAAAAATTCGTTCTGATAAAAAGGTACACAAAAAATTTCGATTTTTTTTATTTTAAGGAGTGGACGTAAAAGCAATAAAATAACATAAATTTTACATAAAGAACGAAGTCGATCGGATTATGAGTTGCCGAGATATGTGTCGTCCTGTTTTCCACATTCTTCGATTTTTCATGACCCTGTATTTCAGTCAAATTTCATTCAAAGATATGTTTTAATTGGAAATAAAATGTTTAATCCGACGCAGTAAATATTATTATTTTTAGAATTATAAGGATGTTTCTTTTACCCAATCTGGTATTACTTGAGTAATTTGGCTTTTTATATAATTTATATATTATATATTATAAAACGCATTATAGCAATTCATTCATAAAGCATTACTATGTATATTAAAAATACTTAAATATGCATTTAAATTTTGTTTTGGAATGGCAATGCATTGTGTAAATAGTTTACACATGTTTTATTTTCATATGTTATTATATGCATAACCATGATGGGTCAGTATCACGGTGCCCCCCCCCCTCCCCCCCGCAACGACTAGTTTTACAAAAGAGGAAGTTATTGAACTTTTGGACAGATGCCACGGATAGCGCAGTCCGATGTATATTATAGCCATAGATGTCAACTTTCCTGTTTTCAAGACTGTTTTGTAAAACATTACACAAAAAAATGTGAATAAAATCTAACATTAATATATCACGTTTCTTTTTTTCTAGTACAGTAAAACTTCTAAATAACGGACACCTCGGGAGCGTAAAAAATGTCCGCTATTCGGAGGTGTCCGCTATTGGGAAAAACCTCAGAAATTCAAAAATCGCTAAGAAATGCTGAAAGCTTTATTAATTGACTTTTATATGTCCTAAAAGCTCTCTTATATAATTGATCAGAAATTAAAATCATTTTTTAAGCAATGAAACTGAAATAAAATTGTGCACACCTTTATTCACTGTTTATTACATTCTTGAAAAAAAAAAATCTGTTATAAAAGTTTGCTTGCGATTACATGTAATTTGATTTCAGTGCGACTTTATTGGACATTGTAGAGTTCCGGACGGGCAAAGGGTATTGTACTTTTTGACCATTAAAAGCATAAAGTCTCTGATTCTTCCAGGAGAATATTTCAATGCTCTAGGAGATGTCCCCCTCAGGCAACCCCCTGAATTCAACATTGAACGTGTCTGTGGGGGGAGGATTTTCTACAATCCATATTTATCTGTGATCACAAAATCTGCGACACATTGCCCTGATATATTTAGAGGGCTTTTTACTTTATTTTCATTTTTTTTTTTCTCGTTAAAAATATATTTTTTTATCCTTTATCGTCGAAAATAGTGTCCGCTATTCGGAATGTCCGTTATTCAGAGGTTAAACATACAAAAATTTAGGTTTTTGGAGTGGGGATTGGAAAACTGTCCGTTAAATAGAGGTGTCCGCTATTCGGGAGTGTCCGTTATGGAGGTTTTACAGTAATTTGATTCCATTTATTGATCAAAACGTCTTTTTGAAAGTACAGGCGGCTCTCGTTAATTCGAACTCGTCGGGACCGCAAAAATTGTTCGAATTATCCGAAGTTCGATTATGGAAAAAATGAAATGCAAACATGCTTATTATGTTTCTCTTATAAAGGAATTAATACTAGTATTTTTTAAGCTTATTTTGTCTGTTATCATTAGAATATGACTTAATATTAAATTAGAATGTATAAATACATAAACTAATTAAAAGATTAGAAACAAGCACAATGGGAGAAAAATTTAAAGCGTCACTGATGGACAGACGGGGCACTAAGAAAGTGGCTATCAGTTGCATGGCATTACATGTATACTTGTTCGGAACAATTTTCACAAAAATAAAAAAAAGAAAGTTATTCTAATGATCTGTAATCCGTAAGAAAGTAAGGAATAATGAAAAATCGGAATTCTCGTTTGTTCGAATTAAACGAAGTCGAGAGAAATTGAGTTCGAATTAATGAAAATTTTTAACGTTATTCTGCCGTTGAAAATTTTGGGACTTCATGTTTAGTTCGAATTAAGCGAAGATTCGAATTATCCGATTTCGAATTAACGAGAGTCGACTGCAGTTCTTTTATTGAAAAAAGTCGCAAAAACTACCCATCCAAATCGTTTGAAACTTAAAATATATAATTATTCGATAATTTTGTCAATTCATTTCAAATTTTATCAAAATCGGATGCATAGATCCATTACAAGGACAATCCAAAGTATTCCGCCACATTACGGTCAATGGGAAGAAAATGTTTCAAATGCATTTTAATGGTGTTGCACTCGATATGCATCTAAAAAGTTCATATTATTAACATGCATTTTGCATAATCTGTGGTGCAAAGAAGATTTGTCATTGATTTACAAGGCCACACAAAAGTATTCCATTACGTAATAAGTATAGAAGAGAACATTGTTTGGTGCGCATTTTAATTGCAATTAACTGTTTATAATTTATATGAGAGTCGTATCATGAAAACTTCGTTATCGTACGAACGTACCTCATTTGATACGCTTCACGTGCAATTTCCAACATTTTTTTATTGAAACTAGTTTAAAATTACACGTCAAATGAGGCGCCTTCGAAGTAAAGCTGTTTTTTACAAATATTCAGATTTCGATATAATAGCTGTTTAACTTTTATGCAAAAAAATGCATAAATACAAAATATGACAAGATTATATATCTTAAATTTAGTAAGACGAAACTATGTTTTTATTTTTATTTATATGAATATATATTCCCTAAGGAATTCCTGTGTAAAGCTTGAAAACACTTTTAAATAAAATTAACTTTTTAAATAAAACTTTAAAACTATTCGTTGGAGGCCACCGTAATACTTACCCATCATTTATATGCATATGAAAATAAAATATGTGAAAACTATTTATACAATGTATTTCAATTCCAAAACTAAATTTAAATGTTGTTAATACACATATCACTGAATGTGTATTAATACACATATTATATTATTACTCTATTAATGAATTGCAGATGCACCAATTTCAACAAATTATATAAAACGCCAAACTACTCAAGAAGTACCAAACTACGTAAAAGAAACATCCTTATAACTCCAAAAATAATAATCATATTAACTAACAGTTTGCTGCGTCGGATTAAGCGTCTCATTTTCAATTAAAATATACCTCTGAATTGAAATTTGAATGAAATACAGGATCATGAAAAATCGAAGAATGTGGAAAACAGGATTACAAATATCTCAACAACTAATAATCCGATCGACTTCGTTCTTTATGCAAAATTTGTGTTTTTTTATTGCCTTTTACATGCATTCCTTAAAATAAAAAAATTCGAAATTTTTTATGGATCTTTCATCAGAACGAATTTTTCGAGAATCCGGAAAAAATAGTTCCGGATAATCGAGGTTGCTGATATTCAACAGGCTTCGTCCCATTCTTACATACTAAGTACATACAAAATTTCAAGTCTCTGTCTCAATTTGTTCGTGAGATAGAGCGTTTACAGACAGACAGACAGACGGACGACAATTTTTTTTTTCTAAAAATATGTTTTTCGAAATCTCCAGTGTCTAAAACGTGTAAATCCGTCAAAAAAAAAAAAAAAAAAAAAAAAAAAAAATTCGATGTGTTCAAAACGATTGCAAGACTTACCCTATACTACGTATGATGGGTAAGAAATTAATCTTTTTAAATAAAATTAACTATTACCATCCCTATTCGATTATTTGGTACTTCTAGGTCATCCCGTCGACCAAAAAATTAACGCCAAACTATAAGATTAAATGCCAATAATGGAGGATCGTGAATGTCACATTCAATGACATTAAATGCGATTCACTTATTTAAAATGTCATTAAGTGATTTTAATTTCGTTTTTTTTTTATTTGAATTTTTATTAATATTCCACTAATTATTTGTTTATTCGTTATTTAAAATAAAAATTATGTCAATATGTAAAATTTGGCTATTAGTTTGGCAATTTTTATAATTTGGCGAAATTGGTCGACGGGAAAATAGAGAAGTACCGATTCTTTTAATCGCTTTTTAAGTAAACCTTATAACGTAGTTATATATTAATTTTAATGCTTAAATATTCTGTTTTTTTTATCCCCTTCCCAAATTTAAGATTTTATCGTGAACAGACCAAAAAACCGTTTCAATATAAACAAATCCTTTTTACTTTATTTTATCTATATTATAAAGGCCAAACGTATCTGTGCGTAACGCATACGTCATTTTGCGCATGGCAACACTTTCAAATTTTAAATGAATTTCGGTATTTCAATTTTCGCTACTAAATTTTTTTTAAGTTCTTAAAGTCGCACATTTTCAATTTTTTCACCATCGTGTAGGGAAAAAAATTTACTTTAAAATGAAATTTGTTTGAAAGCTGTATCTTAATTTGCTTTTGAAATATTAATTTTTTGTAGCTTTTAGTATTTCTTTTCTAATCGTGGCAACAGGAGTACTCCATTTCTATTAAAAGCAAAGGAAAAAAGGATAAAAAATTGATTGCTATATCTTTATGTTCCCATTTTCTCATTAAAAGGGAAAAATTGAAATTTAAATATCTTCTGTTATAAAACCCGGTGAATTTTTATTTCATTTACAAAATTTGATTAACACGTAAAAGAATATCAACAGTTTAATATCTGTTTCAGCTAAAAGCATTGAGACTTCAAGTTTTAAATAAAAATGATCACATTAAAATGCAAATTTTTTTGAAAAGGTGAATACAGATGTGAAATGTGCATTTGTAAACTTTGACATGATAAAAATGATTCTGGGTTTAGATTTCACGGGGAAAAAAAATTTTTATGATCGAGTCAAAGTTGAATAAATTTTGCTTTTTTTTTCATTTCGGAATACTAGCATAAGAACCTTAATTGATAACTTTATCATAATAACATATGTTTATTATTTTTTACTGCTTACATATACGATTAAAGTTTAATTTTAACGATTTCTACAACTGCGTTTTATAGAAGTAGTATTTTGTTAATTTGACGATAAATATCGTTAGACATACCAATAATATAAAAAAATAATAATAGTTAAAATGCATTTTTCATTATAAGTCAATGAAACAGTTCCTTCTTAAACATTTTCTTTCGTCAAAATTTGACGGGTTCTACCTTGGGACCGTTCAAGTATTACGTAAGCACTAAAGGGGGAGGGGGGGGGGTCCAGAGTCTGCTTATTTCTTCTGACAAGGGGGAGGAGGGGGTCACGACAATTCTTACGTAAGCATTAAACAACGAAGCAACTGCAGTTCAAATTCAACAAGCAAACAAAGTACGATGGGAAAAGAGCGTTCTACAGTCCGTTCGAAATTCGCAGTTTATTTTCTATTTTATCCTTTCCTTATCCATCGGCAGTCGCGTGACCCGCATCACCCACTCGCCCTTTATCTTCATTGTTGTCTGTTAAGTTGTGTGCCAAGTCAAGTACATTGCAAGACTAGAAAAACACAGGAACCGGTGTGGCTGGGTTCTGTTGCCAGGGTAACTGGTCAGTTGACTTTATTTTAGGTAAGTCCGGTATTTTCTTTTCTCCCGTTCAATTGGTCATGAAATTCCGGGAATTTTTGCAAAATTTCTGGAAATTTTTGTCTTTCCGCTCTCGCTCTAATTGTCGAATTTCCTTCTCTACAGGATTTGGAATTTTAGAAATCAGAAAACCTACTTGATGTTTTTCTTGTCTCGGATACACAGCACAGATATTTATTGTCTTAGTTCAGTTGCATAGTGAATTTACATAGTGAATTTTTAGTGAAAGAGTATTGCTTTTAGTTGCATAGTGAATTTAGAACCATTTTATATAGTTTGATATCACAATCCCTATATGCCTATATAAATTTGTAGGATTAATAATGTAATTGATTGCTAACTTTTTGTAAGTAAAGAAGTATTGATGTATAAACTGTCATAAAATCTTACGTAAGCAAAGGGGGGGGGGGTCTAGCATTTGCTTATATTTTCTTACAAGGGGGGGGGGAGGGGTACAAAATGACTAAAAATATGCTTACGTAATACTTGAACGGTCCCCTTGTTAAATATAATGGTGCTACTAATTTATTCTCTGTCAAATTCAGTAAATAATTAAAAGATACAAAATAACTTAATGCATATAAAAATCATTTTCAATTATATTTCATTTTGTTTATTTGCAGATATTCTGTCCAGAATTTATTTTTATGACTGATTTATGTTTTGTTAGTACACTCCGAGATATATTTATGACACTTAAGGGTGTATTCGAAAAAACGCTTTTCGACCTTCAACAGCTCGAAATTTTCCGATACAATTTCAGGCACATTTTTAAAAGTAGAAACATGAAACTTGCCGAGGGGATTCTTGAAGGGACGTACGAGGTGCCGTGGGATGTCTTTTTACGCTCAATCCATTAGAATTCGATTTATAAACAATTACCTTAGCATTATGACCCTTTTTTACTTACCCATCATGCGTAGTATAGGGTAAGTCTTGCAATCGTTTTGAAAATCGAAAATTTTTTTTGACGGATTTACACGTTTTAGATAGTGGAGATTCCGAAAAACATATTTTTAGAAAAAAAATTTTTGCCGTCCGTCTGTCTGTCTGTCTGTCTGTCTGTCTGTATACGCTCTATCTCCCGAACAAATTGAGATAGAGACTTGAAATTTTGTATGTAGTTAGTATGTAAAAATGGGACGAACCCTATTTAATATCAGCAACCTCGATTATCCGGAACTATTTTTTTCGGACTCTCGAAAAATTCGTTCTGATGAAAGATACATAAAAAATTTCGAATTTTTTTCTTCTAACGAATGGATGTAAAAGGCAATAAAATAACACACATTTTGCATATAGAACGAAGTCGATCGGATTATGAGTTGCCGAGATATTTGTAATCCTGTTTTCCACATTTTTCGATTTTTCATGACCCTGTATTTCATTCAAATTTCAATTCAGAGGTATATTTTAATTGGAAATGAGACGCTTCATCCGACGCAGTTAATTGTTAGTTAATAGAGTTATTATTTTTGGAGTTATAAGGATGTTTCTTTTACGCAGTTCGGTACTACTTGAGTAGTTTGGCGTTTTATATAATTTGTCGAAATTGGTACATCAGCAGTTCTTTAATAGAGCATTACTATGCATATTAACAATATTTAAATTTTGTTTATGAATTGCAATGCATTGTATAAGTAGTTTTCACATGTTTTATTTTCATATACATATCCATGATGGGTAAGTATTACGGTGGCCCCCAACGACTAGTTTCTTTCACAGATCTCTCGCTTGGGAAAAATCGGTTCGAAATGCCTTTTTTGATCGCTTTTTTTGCAATATTTTCTACATTTATCAAAGAATCGACCCTCACGGCATCTTGTGTACTTTCCAAATAAGAGATTTTGAAAGTTTGGTGTATTTGAGAGCCAAAATGAATTAAAAAATAAATCGGAAAGTAAGCAGTTTGAATCGAAGTACACCCTTAAATTACTTGGATAAACGCAGTTGCAGATGTAATTTTCTAAAATAAAGTAAACAATCGTCTTTATTTTATAGTCTGTACGGAGTCAAACTTTGATAGAGTTTATAAAATTAAAATATAGATTAATTTGGCGAATTCTGATTAGGTCATGTAAATTTAAATAATCTCATTGAATTTTCATATAACGGAAGTTTTATTTGGCATTTTTCTGAACTCGCCATGGCTGATATTTGATATTTTTGGCATACAGATGTACTTCTGTTTGTCGTCACTTCTGCCTCAGACTGCTGTTCAAGAAAAATGTGCAGTAAAACCCCGATTAATCGGGACAACACCCAATCCGGGTTATCGAAAATTCGGATTAACCGGAGAATTAGACAAAAATGAATTTTCAATGCTGCATCTTTATAAAAATAAATAATTAAATAATTAAATATTTAAATATTTAAATAAATTAAATAAAAATAAATAAATAATTAAATAAATAAATAATTTTCTGCAAGTGATATTGTAGAAGTATTTTGTCACAATAACATGGAAACAGACCTATGGGCTGACAAAGGTCGGAAACCGATCCTTATCAGATAGTTTCTTATAGGGACTATTTTACCTTGCTTTATTGCAATGCTTTAAGTAAAAATTTATTGTGCTGTGATTTTTTTATGGCATTTTTAAGTGGTTTAAATAGAAAATTGGGAAAACTGAATTTGCCAAACTTAGTTATACACAGATTATGCAAAATGTATATTATAATATGTACTTTATAGATGCATATCAATTTTATTACGTTCGAATGAGTGTAACACCATTAAAATGCATTAGAAACATTTTCCTCTCCATTGACCGTAATGTTACGGAATACTTTTCATTGTCCCTGTAATTGGCCTATGCATCCGATTTTCATAAAATTTGAAATGACTCGACAAAATTATGTAATAATTATGCATTTTAAACTTGGAACGATTCCGTTTAGTAGTTTTTGCGTTGTTATAGGCTGACGGACAGACTGAACAACTATAGGTTACGCATTTGCATATTTATGAACGCACGTAAAAACTAGTCGTTGGGGGCCACCGTAATACTTACCCATCATGGCTATGCATAATATAACATATGAAAATAAAACATGTGTAAAATATTTATAAAATGCATTGCAATTCCAAAATAAAATTTAGACGCAAATTTAAATAGCTTTACTATGCATTGTCATGCTTTATTAATGAATTGCTGATGAGCCAAATTCGACAAATTATATAAAACGCCAAAATACTCAAGTAATACCAGATTGCGTAAAAGAAACATCCTTATAACTCTAAAAATAATAATCATATTAACTAACAATTTACTGCGTCGGATGAAGCGTCTCATTTCCAATTAAAATATATCTTTGAATTGAAAATTGATTGAAATACAGGGTCATGAAAAATCAAAGAATGCGGAAAACAGGATTACACATATCTCGGCAACTAATAATTCGATCGACTTCGTTTTATTTTGCAAAATGTGTGTTATTTTATTGCCTTTTACATCCACTCTTTAAAATAAAAAAATTCGGAAAATTTTATATACCTTTCATCAGAACGAATTTTTCGAGTGTCCGAAAAAAATAGTTCCGAATCATCGAGGTTGCTGATATTAAATAGGCTTCGTCCCATTCTTACATACTAAGTACGTACAAAATTTCAAGTCTCTATCTCAATGTGTTCGGGAGATAGAGCGTTTACAGACAGACAGACAGACACACAGACGGACGGACGGCAAAAAATTTTTTCAAAAAAAATATGTTTTTCGGAATTTCCAGTATTTGAAACGTGTAAATCCGTCAAAATTTTTTCTTCGATGTTTCAAAACGATTGCAAGACTTGCCCTATACTACGTATGATGGGTAAGTAACAAGTACGCATTGTAAGTATTTAAGTTCAACTTATTAACGATAGCAAATTTATTTCTAACTAGCTGACCCGCCCGGCGTTGCCCGGGTCCGTATTAACAATATTAAACGAACTTGAAATTTGTATGATTTTATCAATAACTGGAAGCATGCAGAAATGCATTGTCTGAAATACGTTGCAGCTGACTTTGTGAAAAATCGGTTTTAAAAACAACAACTAATATTAAGCTCTAAAAATACTTAAAATGAGCAATGAGAAACACGGGAGGGAACATGTATCCAACGATTGCGTTAGTTTCGTGTTAAAGTGTTGATATTTACCCGTAAAAATCACTGTTAAATCACGTAACTAATTATTTTTTCACATAGAAATCCCAAGTGAAATATTTTGAATTTCAAACTAATTATATCATTCTTAAATCCGACTATACCTTGAATGAATCGATACGCGATGATAAAAGATTGGTATATAGTATTATAATTTCAGAGCCATTTAACAAAAGTGTATATTTTTAATCAAAGCATGCGTAATGTTGACTCTGTGGACAAATTCCTAACCGTAAACTTTTGTACCATAACCATAATCTGTCTGTAACCTAACTGCGACTTAACATTACCCTACCGTAACTTAAATATAACATAAATGTAACCTAGCCGTCACTTTGAAATATCAATATAGAAGCATCATTTAAGATTTTGCTTGAAAAGTTAGCATTCTTTCGTTAATGTCTTAAAATCGTCTGCACTCTGAAATCTAGATTTTAGACTTATATTTGTTATTTAAGTTTTCGCGCATGATTTTAAAAGAATGTTTTCATAAATATATTTTATATATTGATATAGAGTTATTAATATGTTGTTATATTAAAACCATATTTTCATCTACGTTATAAAGTATTAAAAAGTTCTGAAAAAAAAAGAAACCTTTTAGTAATACAATTTTTAGTTCAAATCAAATGTTTTCAATATTTTATTTTATTTTATTTTGACATTTAATTATTTCGAATTTATCAATTTCAATTATTTTAAAAGCAAACATTTTTTTAAAAATAAATAATATAATAGAAAAAAGACCATTTTAAAAAATTACTATTTCTTCATAAAATACGCTTCGGCTGTAATTCATTTCTTTCAATTCGTCTTATTAATACAAAATCACTTCCACATGCTTTTGTTTGGGACATTAAAATTTGAGCGATAAATGATTTAATATTGCAACCCTTTTTTCGGTTCACTTCACCACCACCTATCTTTTTCCTCCATGGTTTACAACCGCTGTGATAAAAAATCATCATTTAAACTGACAGTTTGCCAGTCTATGAATTTTAAAGGTCTATTCCCAGCTTTTTTAATTATTTATGCGAAAATTTTATGCAACCAACCAACCATAACTGAATGAAGAGAAAAAAAGAAGAAAAAAGGCGATTTTTTATGAGAGTGATCTTTGGAATTTAATTAATTACTCAGTTAATAAATAGAATTTCGAAATTCTGAAGCTCAGGTGCATCAGGAGAGATATTGGGCTACTCTCATAAAAATTTTGAGCTTCGTACGTCCCATAGATTTTGCTAGCCATCGCAGACACACACACACACACACACACACACACACGCAGACAGAGCGATTTGTTATTTTATTAGTATAGATACACAGTGTCAAATATTTTAATACGAAATCATGCATCAAATTTCCAAATAATTCTTTGATTGTTTTTATTTTTAACAGAAAAAATATATAATATTATTTGTTTTTAATTTTTCGTTACGCGTCTCCCAAATAAAATAAAATTGTTTTACTCAAATATTTATATGTAAAAGGTGTATTTCTTAAAATCTTATGATTTAAAAATCTAAAAGATTTAACAACTTTCTACTTAACCATCATACGTAGTATAGGGTAAGTATTGTAGTCGTTTTGAAAATCGAAAAAAGTTTTCTGACGGATTTACACCTTTTACATACTGGAGATTCCGAAAAGCATATTTTTAGAAAAACAATTTTGCCGTCCGTCTGTCTGTGTGTCTATCTGTAAACGCTCTATCTCCCTAACAAATTGAGATAGAGACTTGAAACTTTGTATGTGCTTAGTATTTAAGAATGGGACGAAGCCTATTGAATATCAACAACCTCGATGATCCGGAACTATTTTTTTCGGACTCTCGAAAAATTCGTTCTAATGAAAGGTATATAAAACTTTACAAAATTTTTTATTTTAAGGAGTGAAAGTAAAAGGCAGTAAAATAACACGAATTTTGCATGAAGAACGAGGTCGATCGGATTATGAGTTGCTGAGATATGTGTAACCCTGTTTTCCGCATTCTTCGATTTTTCATGACCCTGCATCTCATTCAAATTTCAATTCAGAGTTATATTACTTACCCATTATACGTAGTATAGGGTAAATCTTGCAATCGTTTTGAAGATCGAAAATTTTTTTTGACGGATTTACACGTTTCAGATACTGGAGATTCCGAAAAACATATTTTTAGAAAAAAAAATTGCCTTCCGTCAGTTTGTGTGTCTGTCTGTAACCGCTCTATCTCCCGAACAAATTGAGATAGAGACTTGAAACTTTGTATGTGCTTATAGAATGGAACGAAGCCTATTTAATATCAATAACCTCGATTATCCGGAACTATTTTTTTCGGACTCTCGAAAAATGCGTTCTGATGAATGGTATATAAAAATTTTCGAAATGTTTTATTTTAAGGAGTGGACGTAAAAGGCAATAAAATAACACACATTTTGTGTAAAGAACGAAGTCGATCGGATGATGAGTTGTCGAGATATTTGTAATCCTGTTTTCCACTTGCTTCGATTTTTCATGACCCTGTACTTCATTCAAATTTCAATTCAGATGTATATATTTTAATTGGAAATGAGTCGCTTAATCCGACGCAATAAACTTTTAGTGATACTTTTGGCGTTATAAGGATGTTTCTTTTACGGAGTGCGGTACTTACTGGAGTAATTTCGCATTTTATATAGTTTGTCAAGATGGGTTCGTCAGCCATTCATGAATAGAGTATTACTATGAGTTAAAAATACTTAAATATACGTTTAAATTTTGCTTTGGAGTTGCAATGCATTTTATAAATAGTTTTCAAATGTTTTATTTTCATGTATTATATTATGCATCTCCATGGTGCGTAAGTATTACGGTGTCCCCCCCCCCCCACCCCAACGACTAGTTTATGAATCTTATTGATTTTTCTTTATAAGCCGAAGTGGTCATAACAGAGAAAAGAAATGGAGATACGGGTTCGCAGATCTTTCCGATTTCAAAGAAAATTGGGATCCGTCCAATAATTTCGAGAGTTCAATAACACAAGGGCGGTGCTCCCGGAACATTATTTTCGCTTTCTCTGCAACCCCCATGCGGCACTTTCAGACAAAAAAGCACGAAACTAGAGGGCATGATTATTACAGGGATTTGTTGTAGGACAGATTTTTATTTTCTTTCACATTTCGATAAATGAAATACAGTCGGCTCGTCGGGACCACAAGTAATGTCCGAATTAGCCGAAGTTTGAATGATGGAAAATATGAAATGAAAACATGCTTAATATGATGCTATTACAAAGGAATTAATGTTATCGCGTTTCTTTTTTTTTCAATCATTTCGTCTGTTATCATTAGAATATGACTTAATATGAAATTAGAATGTATAAATACGCAAACTAATTAGAAGATCAGAAACAAGCACAATAGAAGAAAAATTTGGAGTGTCACTGATGGGCAGACGGGGCACTAAGAAAGTGGATATCAAATGTATTGGACTACATGTATACTCGTTCGGAACAATTTTCAGAAAAACCAAAGAAAGAAAGTTATTCAAATGATCTGAAAACCATGAGCAAGAAAAGAAAAATGAAAAATCGGAATTCTCGTTAGTCCGAATGAAACGAAGTCGAGAGAAAATGAGTTCGAAATGATGAAAATTCGAAAAAATGACTGACAAAAGTAAGTTTGAGTAAGTTCTGACAAAATTAGTTTGAACTGTAGAAAATTCGAAAAAATGGCATACTGAATGAAAAAATGACTTCATGACTAGTTTGAATTAAGCGAAGATTCGAATTTTCCGATTTCGAATTAACGAGAGTCGTCTGTATTTTATTTTTTTACCTGCAATTCCTTCACACATTTTAACTGATCCTTCATTAGATGTATTTATAGTTAGTATGTATAGAATTAGTATTTTTTTTTTTTTTTAAAAAATTCTGAGTATGCCCAGTAGGGAGACCTTCCTTGTTAGCATCTTTTGATATTCTTGAAGAATAAATCCGGAATTCTTAAATCAAAAAGGGAAACTTTGTGACTTATGCTTTAATTTATTTTTGCTCGGAAATGCATGAAAATAGCAGGGGTTATTATTCAGAAACTTCGTTATTGCACTAAGTTTTCAGTTTTTTTTTTTTTTTTTTTTTTTTTTTTTTTTTTTTTACAAATGTAATGGATCTTTTATACCAAGCCTTCAAAGTGGACATTGTTGAGGATATTTCACCGTGGAAAGCAGAAAAACCGGTCGAAAAGCAGGAGAAAAACGGGTGACCACGTGATCGAAACAGCTTCGAACTGGATAAGTAATTTAACTATCATAAAATGGAAAACTAAGTCCGGTTCCAAATCGCTTCCATAGTCAGGTTTTGCAATTTCATATCTTTCTGTTAAAAAATGAATTTGTAAATCCGTCAAAATGTTTTCCCTCGTTGAAAAGAGCAGTTGAGAGTAACCTTAAAACATTTCCTGTTTTTTTTTTTTTTTTCCTCCTGGGAATACGTTAATCCGAAATCTTTTACCCTCTGCTTTTCGCTTCGCTGAAAAAATAAAACAAAAAGGCTTTTTTTCTCCTCGAAATACTTTGATAGCATTTTCGAAGAAATATTCCCATGTGGGAAAAAATAGTTCTTTTTCTAGTCCTAGGCTTGATTAGAAAGATTTTGGATCAGTAAAGAAACGCTCTATTTTAGGGGTAGCGTATAATTCACGCATATTATTATTGCGACTAAATTCTTCATTTGGCGAGTCAACAAGCGATTAGATTCACCAAATTTCTAGTGATCCATTTTAGCTTTTTCTTTTTTTTCTTTTTCGTCTTTCGTAAATATGCATACATACATATTTTCAAAAAATATATATTTTTAATATATTTGTAGCGGATAGTTGTAATTAGATTAATAACAATCGTTGTCGCAATTATGAAAACTTTAGTTATTTTAGAACATATTTAAAAAAAGGGGGGTACATTAAAGGATTAAAGATATATTTTTTTTGTGCACTATACGGCGAATCTATTTTGATAATACTTTTTTATTTGGCGAATGTTTTTTATTTTTAACTAGCCAAATTAACTTACATTAGTCAAATGTCAGCGAGAACCAGGGGCGGATCCAGAGGATCCTTTTGGGGGGGGGGGGCGATACTAAGAAACATAGAATCAAAATAGTCATAATTTCTGTTCATGAAACCATTCCTTGTACAATTATTATTAAATGAATGATGAAATGAAATGCTTTTCCGCATTTTTTACGCGATCCTCTGTCAAAATTCGCGTTTTTTCCGCGACCCTTTGACGAAATTCGCACTTTTTCGCGGTACTTTGACAAAATTAGTGCTTTTTCAGTAATCTTATGTCGAAGTTCGCGCTTTTTCGGCGATCCTATGTTGAAATTCACGCTTTTTCCGCGATTCTTTGCCTACCTTTCTTCCAAACCTTTGACAAAATTAGCATTTTTTCCGTGACCTTTTGACGAAATTCGCTCTTGTCCGCAATACTTTAACAAAATTAGCACTTTTTTCGCAACCCTTTGAAAAAAGTAGCTAACTTTAGACAAAATTCGAGCTTTTTGCGTAACACTTTGACAAAAATCGCGCTTTTTCAGGGATCCTATGTCGAAATACGTGCTTTTCAGCGATTCTACGTCAAAGTTCGCATTTTTTTCGCAATCCTCTGTCAAAATTCGCATTTTTTCTCGACCCTTTGACGAAATTCACGCTTTTTCCGTCATCATTTGACGAAATTCGCGGTTTTTTGCGATTCTTTGACGAAATTAGTGCTTTTTCAGCAATTCTATGTCAAAGTTCACGGTTTTTCAGCGATCCTATGTCGAAATTCGCACTTTTTCCGAGTTCCTTTGCCTTCCCTTTTCGCAACCTTTTGAAAAAGTAGCGCTCTTTCTGCGAACTTTTGACCGAATTCGATCTTTTTACACGACACTTTGACAAAAATCCAGCCTTTTCAGCGATTCTATGTCGAAGTTCGCGTTTTTTACGCGATCCTATGTCAAAATTCGCGTTTTTTCCGCGACCCTTTGACAAAATTCGCCCTTTTTCAGCAATCTTACGTCGAATTTCGCGTTTTTTCAGTGATCCTATGTCGAAATTCACATTTTTTCCGTGACCTTTTGATGAAATTCGCTCTTTTCCGCAATACTTTGACAAAATTAGCACTTTTTTGCAACCCTATGAAAAAAGTAGCTAACTTTAGACGAAATTCGAGCTTTTTGCGTGACACTTTGACAAAATAAGAGCTTTTTAGCGACATTTTAATGAAATTCGCGTTTTTTCCGGAACAATAGAATGTTTCCGACGGAGTCGCAGAAATCCCTTCCGGAAAAAAATCTGAATTAAACATTGGTTTGGGGGGGAGGGCGATCGCCCCCCCCCACCCCGTGGATCCTCGCCTGGCGAGAACACTGCTGATATCTATCTATATTATAAAGGCGAAACGAATCTGTGCTTAACGCATGCGTCATTTTAGGAATGGCAACACTTTCCCATGCAATTTCGGTTTTTAAATTTTCGCTACTGCAAATTTGGCATTTCTAATCTCCGCACATTTTAAATTTTTACACTGTCATATAGAGAAAAAAATGTACTTTTTCAATGAAATTTGAAAGAAACATCTCAATTTATTTTTGAGATAAAAATTTTTTTACAGTTTTTAGTACCAATTTTGCAACAGAATCACCCCATTTCCTCTTAAGGGGAGAAGGGACCTTGAAGTCTTTAAAAATAATTTTTTTTATTTTTTGTAAATTTCACTTAAATATTATTCAAGGGTACATTATATGCATTAAAACATGCATTTATAACAAAAAAAAAAAAAAAAAAAAAAAAAAAAAAATTTATTTTTGACAAAAAAATGGCATTTTACTCTTCAAAATCTTCAAAATCTTCGAAATGCCCCCTGCGCATTCCATATCAATGAAAATCCCCAATATTTTTTATGAAAGTTTGTTTTATATATATAAACAAAATTGTGCATCGAATTTTGAATATTTGAATTTAAAGGTAAAAAAAAAAAATTGAAATTTTGAAATTTTTTCAAAATTTTCAATTTTTTTTTTTTTTTTTTTTTTACATCTTAAAATTCAAATATGTAAAAATCGATGCTCTATTTTGTTTATATATATAAAACATACTTTCCAAAAAAATATTGGGGATTTTCATTGATATGGAATGCGCAGGGGGCATTTCGAAGATTTCGAAGACGCTGTGTAAAATGCCATTTTTTTTGTCAAAAATAATTTTTTTTTGCATTTTTTTTTTTTTTTTTTTTTTTTTTTTTTTTTTTGTGATAAATGCATGTTTTAATGCATATAATGTACCCTTGAATAATATTTAAGTGAAATTTACAAAAAATAAAAAAAATTATTTTTAAGGATTTCAAGGTCCCTTGTCCCCTTAAAATTGAAAAAAAAAATCTACATTATTAAAATCCGACCGTATGTATGTATGTGACTCTATCTACTCCGATCCCGAAAACGGAGAAACTTCGCGTTTGTTTTGAATTGAAAGGGAAAAAGACCCGGGATCCCAAGTTGCCCAGTCTGTCTGTCCTCATGTAACAACTCAAAATCTACCCAATCGAATAGTTTGAAACTTAAAATATATGATTATCACATAATTTTGTCGAGTCATTTAAAATTTTATGAAAATCGAATGAATAGTTCAATGACAGGGACAATCAAAAGTATTCCGATACATGACGGTCAATGGTGAAAAAAGTTTAAAGTGCATTTTTATGGTCTTGCACTTTTTCGAACATAATAAAATTGATATGCATGTATAAAGTACATATTATAATATACATTCTGCATAATCTGTGGTGCAAAGAACATTTGTTATTGATTTACAAGGCCACTGAAAAGTATTCCATTAAGAAGATAGTTATAAAAGTATTTTTCGTTTTGTTAAACTCTATCGTACGTTATTCCTTCAATACTACTTCATGATAGGTCGTTGCTCTAGGTAGCCATAGTGACTGTTCCATTCAATCCTATCCACTATCATGAAATGAATTTTTTCCGGCGATAGGTGATGATTTTAGGTTGCCAGGGTGGTGAGGTCCTATTGAAGATGAACTATCACTAATTTCATGTGATCGAATGAATCGTAATAAATTTTGTATTCGTTCCTTTTAGCATAGGAGTGTAAGAGCTATTGCATAAAGAATCAGATGTAGTTATAAAACTAATTACAGTAGGGCAACGTATCGTCTTCCAATGATACAATTATACTTGTATACTGCACAATATTGAAGGAAAAAATATACAAGATAAAAAGAAATTCATTGACACGCGAGCTTCTTGACCTATCTCAGACACTTTCCGCTAAAGAGACCCAAAAGACACTTTTAGCCTTTTTTTCTCTCTCATTAGCTCACAGGCTATCATAGCCTGAGAGCTTATGTGCCCGTCCGTTCTGTATGTTCGTTCGTATGTGCGTAACGCGATAACTTATGATAAAAATATCCGATATTCTTAAAATTTTGTATGTAGGTATATCCTGACAAGGCGCTTCCCTGATTAGTTTTTGAAGTTCATTCGATATGTATAAGAGGGGGAACGGGGGGCTCATGTCCCTCCCCTTAGTTGATATAAATGGGATTTTCATGCAGAATTAAGTTTGCGTTCAAAATTTAGATTAGGATCATTCTGATGAGGCGATTCCGTGACTGTTATTAGGTATTCATTGAATAAGTATAAATAGGGGGAACAGGGGCTCTAATGCCCCCCCCTTAATTTATATAAATGGGATTTTCATGCAGAATTAAGTTTTCGTTCAAAATTTAGATTAGGATCATTCTGATGAGGCGATTCCGTGACTGTTATTAGGTGTTCATTGAATAAGTATAAATAGGGGGAACAGGGGCTCTAAAGCCCCCCCCCCCCGTTAGTTGATATAAATGGGATTTTCATGCAGAATTAAGTTTTCGTTCAAAATTTAGATTAGGATCATTCTAATGAGGCGATTCCGTGACTGTTATTAGGTGTTCATTGAATAAGTATAAATAGGGGGAACAGGGTCTCTAATGCCCCCCCCCCCGTTAGTTGATATAAATGGGATTTTCATGCAGAATTAAGTTTCGTTCAAAATTTAGATTAGGATCATTCTGATGAGGCGATTCCGTGACTGTTATTAGGTGTTCATTGAATAAGTATAAATAGGGGGAACAGGGTCTCTAATGCCCCCCCCCCTTAATTTATATAAATGGGTTTTTCAAGCAGAATTTTCAGATTTCGTTCAAATCTCTGAATAGTTTTGGAAGTTTAGTGGTTAAGTATAAAAGAGGGGGATAACTCCTTTTAAATTATATAAATGCTAAATGGGTTTTTATTAAGAATTATCTAATTTGCTCTGAATTTTGGATATAGATTTTTTATATGATAAAGCATGTCTTTGATAGTATAGGAGGTTCAATGATTAAGTATAAAAAAAGAGGAAAGGGGAGAGCTGTTTCCCCTTCTTAATTTTTTTTCCGAACGGAATTAACCCTTGAAAATATAAGGCTTTAATGTACAATTAGTATTTGTAGCCTGTGAGCTCAATGCCATCAGTTTAACTGGGCAGTATTCTTTATTTTTAAATACAACTTTCGTATTTTTAGCTCACAGGCTATCATAGCCTGAGAGCTTATGTGCCCGTCCGTTCTGTATGTACGTTCGTAACGCGATAACTCATGATAAAAATATCGGATCCACTTGAAATTTTGTATATAGGTATATCCTGATAAGGCGCTTCCCTGATTAGTTTTTGGAGTTCATTCGATATGTATAAGAGGGGGGAACGGGGGGCTCATGCCCCTCCCCTCAATTGATATATACGAGATTTTCATGCAGAATTAACAGTTTTCTTTCAAAATTTAGATATAGGATCATTCTGATGAGGCGATTCCGTGACTGTTATTAGGTGTTCATTGAATAAGTATAAACAGGGGGAACGGGGGTTCTAATGCCTCTCCCCTTAATTTTTATAAATGGGTTTTTCAAGCAGAATTGTCAGATTTTGTTCAAATCTCTGAATAGTTTTGGAAGTTTAATGGTAAAGTATAAAAGAGGGGGATAACTCCTCTTAAATTATATAAATGCTGAATGGGTTTTTATTAAGAATTATCTCATTTGCTCTGAATTTTGGATGTAGAATTTTTATATAAGGCATGTCCTTGATAGTTTAGGAGGTTCAATGATTGAGTACAAAAAGGGGAAAGGGGAGAGCTGTTTCCCTTTCTTAATTTTTTTTCGAACGGAAATAACCCTTGGAAATGTAAGGCTGTAATGTACAATTAGTATGCGTAGCCTGTGAGCTCAATGCCATCAGTTTTACTGGGCAATATTCTTTTTATTTATATGATAAAGCATATCCCTGATTAGTTTAGGAGGTTCAATGATTGAGTACAAAAAGGGGAAAAGGGAGAGCTATTTCCCCTTCTTAATTTTTTTTTCCGAACGGAATTAACCCTTGAAAATATAAGGCTGTAAATGAAGAAATAGTATGCGTAGCCTGTGAGCTCAATGCCATCAGTTTAACTGGGCAATATTTTTTTTTTTTCCTCCATCTTGTTGCCAATTACTTGGCCGTGCATTAATGCTCATCCAGAGAGAAACTTCTTTTCTGAGATTTCAACCCGGCATTTTTCATCATTTTCCTTAAAAACATTTCATCGCTCCGTAAAAATATTCTCCGGTTTCTCGCTCGCAAGAGAGAAAATCTTTTTATCAATTCCCTGTTTTCCATTCGGCTCAGAAAAATAAATAAATAAATAAAACACTCCGTTTTTTTTCCCTCTTGCAAATTATTTTGATCCCGTTTAAAAGAAAATGCCCTCACGTGGGAAATATTTTGTAGTGTTTTTATGCAGCCGAATACGATGAAAGAAATGCTGGAAGTGTTAAGTTTAATCTCAATTTAGTTTTTAGATGTTTGAAATTTAATATACAGTAAAACTCCGATAATTCGGATTAATTGGGACCAGAATCTATCCGGATAATTAGAAAAAAAAAATGAAGTAAAATACAACATACTTACAGAAAATCACCTTTATGTTAAACTTATTGAATATTTACAGACTGTAAAAATTTTCACTTTGTAATGAAAAAGTTTGTAATTTTTCTATTCCAGTTTTCTATATTACACCTTTTGCGAGGCGTACGGTCAGCATTTTCTGAAAGAATCACGTTTTGAGCACCTTATCGTCAGAACAACGACTGGCGCGGAGATGAAGTCAGTGCTATGCACCGTTTGTTGTTTGTGACTCAAACGCCTAGCGAATAGCAACCCTTCCTTCTGCAAAGAGATCGCGCTTATTGTTCATTTGTTTTTTCCGTAAATGTTATCAAGCAAAGACTATAATATGAGGAAATGTTATTCACCGTTGTTCACGATTAAAACATAGTTTAAAACAAAGAGTTTTTTCAGCTTAAAATGCTTTAAATTTCACAGAACATCTAAACATAGGTTTTTTTCTTTCTTTCTTTCTTTCTCAATTCAAAAAGATTATTTCCTTAACTCGCTATATTCGAAGATATTGAGAAGTTAATTAAAAACAGTAGTAAAGATTCGCTTGTAATAAATATAATTCTATTAATCATATGTTTTATGACACATTTGAACTTAGTTTATTTTGTGTTTGCCGATACAGCTAGCTGAACGTTCTCGCATTCGCCAACTCGCCAAGGCTGGTGCTCAAAACGTGATTCTTTCTGAAAATGCGTACGGTCACGCATCCGGTTGAGTATAAGTAGTTCATTGGGTTTAGTTTAAATTAGAGTTTAAATAAAAAAATAATTAAGGTATTCTTCCGAAAAGATTTCAGAAAAAAGTTTTTTTTTTTTCAAAATACGACGATGAAACAAGTTCATGTTATGGAAATTAGCCAAATCGCTTCTCAAACTTGGAAAAAAAAAAAAAAAGATTAAAACTGATCAGGATTAATGGGGTCCGAATTAACGGGGTTCTATGGTACATAATAATTGCAGAATTGCGTCGAGTCACTTGAAAATATTATGGAAATCTTAAAAAAAAAATATTCATAAAAATTTCTTTGTTTTATTAAATTCTGTCATACGTCATTCATTCAATAATATCTCATGATCGGTTATGATTCTAGGTAGCCATGGTGATTATTGTATTCAATTGTACTCTACGTCATCACTACAGTTATATCTCAAGATAGGTCATGATTCTAGGTAGCTATGGTGATTATTCTATTCAGTGCTATCCCATGTTAGGTCAGGAATCTTGGTTGCCAGGATGATGAAGAGGAACTCCCGTTAATTCTATATGATCGAAGAGAATATATATAACAGGGTCGGCGAATCTATGACACGTATGAAAACTATTTCTTTCACACGAAAAAACTTATATTCACTTTATAGGAAACTTCAATTCATCTTAATTTTTAAGCTATTGCATAGCTTTTATCGCGGGCTTTGAGCGCGGCGACCGAATCCAAAAATTCCGTAACGACAAAAATCCTAACACATCCGTAACGAAAAAACCTAACACTCGGCTAACGTCGTTTCAGCTCGGCAGACTTCGGCATGGTATCTTTCGGTAGACTTCGGCAGACATTGACGCGGTATTTTTCAGATTTTAGAGGATATCAAGTCTCAAACTTATATTTCTTATTTCAGTTACTATACATCTATAGTTTCAATAATAAAAATTCCTGATAGAATGTGTATAGAAAAGAATCGTCTTAAGGTAAAACAAGGTAGGATAATGTAGCTTTTGGTGATTGGAGATCCGCTCAATAGTGAGGATCGAAAAACTTAAAATGCTTATAACTCGCGATCTAATTTTCGTAGCGCGGCCAAATTTTGTTTGGTAATTTATTATGAGACAGTGTTAATTTTTGGTGACAGGAGACCCCCCACGGTGAGGGTCAAAAAATTTAAAATGCTTATAACTCGCGATATAATTTTCGTAGCGCGGCCAAATTTTGTTTGGTAATTTATTATGAGACAGTGTTAATTTTTGGTGACAGGAGACCCCCCCCCCCACGGTGAGGGTCAAAAAATTTAAAATGCTTATAACTCGCGATCTAATTTTCGTAGTGCGGTCAAATTTTGTTTGGTAATTTATTATGAGACAGTGTTACTTTTGGTGACAGGAGATCCCCCTCTGGTGAGGGTCGAAAAATTTAAAATGCTTATAACTCGCGATCTAATTTTCGTAGTGCTGCCAAATTTTGTTTGATAATTTATTATGAGAGAGTGTTAATTTTTGGTCACAGGAGACCCCACACGGTAAGGGTCGAAAAATTTAAAATGCTTATAACTCACGATCTAATTTTCGTAGTGCGGCCAAATTTTGTTTGGTAATTTATTATGAGACAGTGTTACTTTTAGTGACAGGAGATCTCCCATGGTGAGTTTCGAAAAATTTAAAATGCTTATAACTCGCGATCTAATTTTCGTAGTGCGGTCAAATTTTGTTTGGTAATTTATTATGCGAGAGTGTTAATTTTTGGTGACAGGAGACCCCCCCCCCCCCCCGGTGAGGATCGAAAAATTTAAAATGCTTATAACTCGCGATCTAATTTTCGTAGTGCGGCCAAATTTTGTTTGGTAATTTATTATGACACAGTGTTACTTTTGGTGACAGAAGATCCCCCACGGTGAGGGACGAAAAATTTAAAATGCTTATAACTCGCAATCTAATTTTCGTATCGCGGCCAAATTTTCTTTGGTAATTTTTTATGAGAGAGTGTTAATTTTTGGTGACAGGAGACCCCCACGGTGAGGTTCGGAAAATTTAAAATGCTTATAACTCGCGATCTAATTTTCGTAGCACGGCCAAATTTTGTTTGGAAATTTATTAAGGTATTGCATAACTTTTATCGCGGGCTTTGAGCGCGGCGAAAGAATCTAGAAATTCCGTAAAGAGAAAAACCTAACACTCCGGCTAACGTCGCTTCAGTTTGGCAGACTTCGGCACGGTATCCTTCGGTAGACTTCGGCAGACATTGATGCGGTATTTTTCAGATATTTTGAAAATATCAAGTCTCAAACTTATGATTTTTATTTCAGCTACCATAAACGTATAGTTTCAATGATAAAAATTCCTGATTAACCTACATGTATTGTAAGATGATAGAAATATTTTAAACGATATTAACTTCTCATTTATTCGATAAAAGAAAAAAAAATGTTTGTTATCGGTCATCACGCTCAAAATGTGTAACTTGAATTAATATCAAAGACAAAAAAAAAACTGTATAAATAAAAAATAAATAAATAATTATAATTGCATAAGTTTATAAAAAATTTTATGCAATAGCTTTACCGCGGCAGTCCCCGAGTGCCACATGTTTTTTTTTTTTTTTTTTTTAAATAAAAGATATAAATCTTATTTTAAATAATTCTGCATAATGTACTTTAAAATGAAAAAATTTTGAGAAATTATAAATTTTAATTAAAGAATTTAGAGCGATTTTCCGAATAATTTTGATTCTTTATCAAATTTTAAAGGTTTTACTTTTGAAAATTGCTTTTTACGAGATAGTTTGCATATTAATATATATCCGCATGCCACGTTTTCTATTTCAAATTGGGTTTATTTTATGTGGTTTTCAAGCGCGTATCTGGACAGTCCTCAAGGAAGGGGGGGGGAGGGCGATTTTGGAAATTTAAAAAATCAAATCTAATGTACTGGTCGGAGCTCTTTTTTTTTTAAATGCGGGTTGCGTTTTGTCTACTTTTTAGGTGCGTTCGTAATTATGTAAATACGTAGCACCTTTGTTGTCGCTCAGTCCGTCCGTCTGTCTGTCCGTCCGCATATAACAACGCAAAAACTACCCAACCGAATCGTTTGAAATTTAAAATACATAATTATTACATAATTTTGTCGAGTCATTTCAAATGTTATGAAAATCGGATGCATAGATCAATTACAGGGACAATCAAAAGGATTCCGTTACATTACGATCAATGGGAAAAAAGTTTCAAATGCATTTTAATGGGGTTACACTCATTCGAACATAATAGAATTGACTTGAATCTGTGAAGTATGTACTAAAATATACATTCTGTACAATCTTTGATGCAAAGAATATTTATTATTAAATTACAGGGCCACAGAAATGTATTCCACTAAATAATGTTATACGGGGAAACATTGTTTGGGGCGGGCTTTAATTATATTAAACTACTTCATATTTTATGAATAAGATATACGTTAATGAAGTATAATAAAATTTACTCCCTGCATATTTACAGGAACACAAAGATTTCGACCACTATACTGTATCCAAAGCACGCTCTACTATATCAGCAAGATCTGAATATTTTAAAACTTCGTTATCGTACGAACGCACCTCATTTGCTACAATTCACGTGCAATTTCCAACTTGTTTGGGTTCGGTTACCTTCTATTTTTTTCCCCCCTGGTCGGGTTAATTTCCACTTAGGTCATGTTTGGGTCCAATTGACTTCTACTCTTTCAAGGTTCGAGTTAATTTCTGATTTTTTTGCTTTTGAGTCGGGTTTGGGTCCGGTCGACTACTATATTTTGTTGTTGGTCGGGTTTGACTTTTACTTTTTAGCTGTGCTTAGCGCATTTGGGGCAGTTTGACATAATACAATTTTGATTTGGGGCAGTTTAGGATTTGGTTTTTACTTTGGGCGAAGGGTTCGGGTTGACCCGATTGTGATTGGGGTGAGTTCTTTGGTAAAATGTTCGTTCTTTTTCGCAATCTTTAGACGAAATATGCATCTGTTTCACGATCCTTTGAAGAAGTTCGTTTTTTCTCCGCGGTCATTTTACAAAATTTGATGTGCGGTTGGTTTATTTTTTGCTGCTGGTTAGGTTAATTTTTACTTTTTGTTGTGGGTCGCGTTTGGATCCGGTTAACTTTTACTGTTTGCTGCAGGTCAACTTAATTTCGGATTTTTTCCTTCGGGTCGGGTCTAGCGCCGGTTAACAACTATATTTTGCTATTGGTCGGGTTGACTTTTGCTTTTTAGCTGCGCCTAGCACATCGGGGCAGATTGTTATACGTTTCGGATTTGAGTCGGTTACAGATTCGGTTTTTACTCTTGTGAGAATAGTTGACCCAGTTTTTATCGCGATCCTTTTACGAAATTCGCTTTTATCCACAAAAGTGATCCTTCGAAGAAATTCACGTTTTCTCCGTGATACTTTCACAAAATTTGAGGGGGTTTTGCGACTTTTTGATGGAATTCATGTTTCTTTCGTAACCTTCTGACAAAATTCGCCTTATTTTAATCCGGTAGAACTCGCTAGAGAGAATTTTTCTCACAGTGCACATTTTTTTTCATTTACTTTACATTAGTTTAATATCACCTTTTTTTTTTTTTTTTTTTTTTTTTTTTTGCCACAGTACTTTTATTTACCAAAAAGGTAAAATAATTGAAATAACATTTTGAAATTATAATTAAAACGAAAAGGGATTTTAATAAGAATCTTAAAAAGATACGATGGTGAGAAAAAATCTCTTGTAGCGAGTTCTCCCGGGTTAATGAAGTTTGCCGTTATTTGTGGATATCTGATGAAATTCGCTTTTCTCTGTTTAATAATTTTTACGATTAACAAGTAAGAAAGTTTTCAACCCAAACTGGGCTCATGGGAAAGAATTTAGAGGAGTGCACGGGTCGCGGTCGAACCAGTAATGTTTATCATGCTATCTAGATCAGAGGCGTACCGAACATTTAGCTGCACGGGTCGTGGTCGGGCCAATATTGTTTATCATACTATCTAGATCAGAGACGGGCTGAATATTTAGCTTTTATTCCGGGCCGAACCACGACCTGGAAATTTTGTTCAATGCAAACTTCTAGGAAAATTGAAATCCGGACCAGGCTCGGCCTGGAAGAAAAAGAAGCCTGTCCCCACCCGAATGCAGGCTTCTTCACCCGAATCTGCGAAAAAAGAAAGATCAGGACACGACCTGATTCAAAATACGAGAAAACCTTACCCAGTCCGAGTCTCATGGACTTAAACTGGCGCGACCCGTGCCCGGCCGTGACGGGCTCGAGCTTCGCCCCAAGTTATTGTTCGTGAGGATGCATAATGTAACTTTGAAAGCCCAAGGGGGGGGGAGTACAATTTGCCCAAAGGGGGGACCTCGCCCTCACCCCCTGCTACTTAGAACCGCCACAGTATACGAATTATATCGATCCTAGATCGAGCGTTTAGCCTTTATACTGGACGGAACCACGCCAGACCTGACCTGGAAAAAACGGTGTGGCTTGGTCCAGCTCTGCAGAAAAAAATATGACCCGACCCAACCCGGTTCAGAAAGTGTGAAGACCTGACCCAGTCCCAGTATAATAAATTAAAATTGGGACCGGGTGGTTGCCGGCGCGACCCGACTTGGGTTACGCCGGTCTCGAGTTTAGGACCAACAACTTTTCCGTGCGAGTCGTTCTACATCTAATGTTGTTCTGCAGGTCCTTTACTGGGCTCAAGGGGGGGGGGCGATCGCCCCATCCCCCCCTTAGATCTGCCATTGCCTTAGTCGGACCCTGAAAACCACAGATTATGCAAAATGTATATTATAATATGTACTTTGTAGATGCATATCAATTTTATTATGTTCGAATGAGTGCAACACCATTAAAATGCATTTGAAACTTTTTCCCCCATTGACCGCCATGTAACGGAACCCTTTTGATTGTCCCTGACATTGATCAATGCATCCGATTTTCATAAAACTTGAAATGACTCGACAAAATTATGCAATAATTGTGTATTTTAAATTTCGAAAGATTTGGTTGTTGTAGTTTTTGCGTTGTTATATGCGGATGGATGGACGGACTGAGCGACAACTATAGGTGCTATGTATTTACATAATTACGAACGCACCTAAAAAAGTATCAAAAGTGCCTGTTTTCCCTTAACATATTTAAACTTTTATTCACAATGAACAAAAATAAAAAAAAATTGAAAAAAAATCTTTAAAAAAAAATTCTGAAGCAGTGTATGTTCTGATATGCTCTGTTAAAGCAGAAGTGGGAGCATTTTGGAGTGCAGAATGCTCAATTTTTAATGCACTCTTTTGAGTGTTTCTATTTCATTATTTTGGCACGCTGCCAGATTTCACGCTGTGACTAGTAACAAACTTCAGCCGTGTCTTTTTGTTTCTTTAAGGGTGTTTACTTAACTGCTCCATTCAACAAGCGAAAAACGTTTTGACACATTTACAAATTCATTTTTTAACGGATAAATATATAAAATTGGAATGCCTGACTATGGAAGCGATTTCGAAATGAACTTATTTTTCCGTTTTATGATCCTTCAATTACCTCTCCAGTTCTAAGCTATTTCGATCAAGGGATCATCCGTTTTTTTTTCCTGTTTTTCGACCGGTTTTTCTGCTTTCGTCGGGAAATGTGCTCAAAAGTCTCCACTTTAAAGGCTTGTTCTGAAAAATCTATTCTGTTTAAAAAAAAAACAGAAAATTGAATGCAATGAGACAGTTTCTGAATAATATCTGCTATTTTCATGTATTTCCAAATAAAAATAAATCAAAGCATGTGTCACAAAGTTGCCTTTTTTTTATTGAAGAACATCCTTAGGGATATAATATGAAGGTTGTCTTTCTTTAATTTTTACTGACTTATACGTATGACGTACGCATGTACGTAGAAATGTGAAATATTACTTACCCATCATACGTAGTATAAGTTAAATCTTGCACAATCGTTTTGTAACATCGAAAAAAAAAAATTTTTTTTGACGTACTGACACCTTTCAGATACTGAAAATTCCGAACAAACATATTTTTAGAAAAAAAAAAATGCCGTCTGTCTGTCTATCTATAAATGCTCTATCTCCCGAACAAATGGAGATAGAGACTTGAATTCAGTATGTACTTACAAGGAAGGTCTCCATTGGGGGCATACTCAGAATTTTTTGAAAAAAATACGAATTAAACTACTCATATAGGTAATAAAGGATCAGTGAAAATTAGCGGCGGAATAACATTATTAGATATGTAAAAAAATAAAATAGTTTGGAATAATTGGCGTGAAAAGCTGAAAGCGACGCGGGATTTGGCGAGCAGTGCATTTCCTCGCCAAAAGCAGACGATTTTAACAAATCTGAAAATTGATTTTAATTGACTTCACTGTTAAAAACCTGCAGCATTTATTGCAACGTCACTCCACTACTTTTATAGAATATCTCTCTTCTGGCCAATGAGAATGCTCCATAGCACGGTGAATTGACCGTGTCATACACTGTTAAAAATCTGCTGCATTTTGTTGCAACGCACTCCACCGCTTGTATATAATATCTCTATTCCAACCAATGAGAAAGCTCCATTTCACGGCCAAGTAACCGTTTTCGATGCAAGCAAGGGAGTGCGTTGCAACAAAATGCAGCAGATTTTTAACAGTGTATTTTTCGATTTGGAACAATTTTAATCAATTTAAATTGTGTTTTAAATGATAAAATATATTAATTTCATTTTGTTATAAGTACATATAAACGTATATGACAAAATTACACTTAAAGTAAAGTAAAAATGCAAAACTAAAATTATTTAAACTAAACTTATTTAAATAAATTGAACATAGAAAGTTTTTTCTTTAAAAAGTATTCGAAGCGTAAAAGCGTATTTTTCAAAATTTCGTTTTTTCGCCAACCGGAGATAAATCGCCAAATAAACGAAATTTTTATTATTTTTTTACGGACGTTATAAGGAGGTTCCGCCGAAATTTTTTTATAAACATATATAACTATATGAGAAGAACATTCTGTAATTTTTTCGATTTTTCTGAGTATGCCCGTATGGAGACCTTCCTTGTTAGTATGTAGGAATGGGACGAATTTTCTTCAACATCAGTAACCTCGATGATCCGGAAGTATTTTTTTCGAACACTCGAAATGTCCATTCTGGTGAAAGGTATGTAAAAATTTTCGATTTTTTTCTTCATCTTAAGAAATGAATATAAAAGACATTTAAAAAACATTAACTTTAAATAAAGAATAAAGTCTATCAGATCATGAGTAGTCGAGACATTTGTAATCCTGCTTTCCAGATTTTTCGATTTTTCGTCTGGAAAATATGTGAGGGAATACTGGTTGTTGCCTGGTTTTTGACACCAAGATCGGGAATAACTGTGTTCAGAAGGGGGGGGGGGGGTTCAAATTTCAACTCCTGAACTCAGTTCAGTTTGCGCTACTTAACCGCTCTCTCAAAGATTCAGATTTTGAGCTCAAAATTTAAGTTTAAGTCTAAGCTTTTGAAAGCATTTAATGAGATACAAAAAATAACGGCAAAAAATAGTTGTTCGTTACTCTAGAGTTTAAAGCGCCCTCTATCAGCATTTTTTGAAGTTTACCTTCAAAATTTATTTTCAAGAAAATACTGACATAAAGAATCATTTTAGTGAAAACCGCATACGAATCGACCAATTTTTCCGTTTTTTATGATCATTTGAAATTTTGGACCCTGAACTTTAATGGCGCCTATGTCCTTCGGAAGACGTTTGGGACTCTCAGTTTCCCATTTAATATTGTTTGCCTCGATGTGTACTTTCATCCCTTAAAGTTTTACCCAATAATTTAGATACACCCTGTAGTTAAGTTTGTAAATTCAGGAGCAGTTGCCCTTTGGATATGTTTCTTTAGTACTACATCGTGCGCGGAGTCTTTTGCTCGCATACTTTCGTGAAGTCGTCACCTCAGAATAATAAGGTTCCATCTTTGTTGTTTGAAAAGAATTGACTTACCAATATAGAAATGTTCTATTAGTAGGTATTGGAGCCACCTTTGTTGTTATGACGTCATCACATATAACACCCCCCCCCCCTTCCGCTCACAGATGTTTCATCATTCCTTCAGTTAGTTGTAATGTACGCAGTAAAGGCAAGTCGCAGCTTTCTTTGAGCACGCATTTAGAAATAAAATTACAGTCTGCTATATCCCTTTCCGGCGCAGTGTTGCCGGGTCGGCAACACCTAAAGTTCCCCCTGTTTAGAGACACAAAAACTCCGTGAATATTTCAAAAACTACTCTAATGGCTACTTTAAATATTTTTTATGAATCTTAGATGGCAGCACCACAGAGATCAAATTTTACTGGTTTTAAATAATAGGTGAAATATTTTACTGTGATACGCGCTTCACAACAATGCTCTTCTCACTGCGCTTATCAATGCTATACTTGCACGGTGTTACCATTTCGCAAACAGCTGTATAATTAAAATGGTTTGTGCAATCTTTACAAAATTATACCTGTATACTCCTCTAGGCCCAAATAGATTGCCTAAATTATTTTTTGTTTAAATTCCAACTTTAAAGAGTAGTGCGCCGGAAAGGGATATCAAAGTTATCGACATTTTAATTCATATTTATGATCGCATACGCAACCAGTAACATCATTTCTGGATTGAAGTGATTGTAATGTCCTACGTAAATTATATATAACCACATTTTGATGCAAAAATGCCTTCATAGATACAAATGGAACCTATCTATATCGATAGGTCAATTTTTTTCCAAAAACACAGATAGAACTTTATTATTCTCAGGTGACGAAGTGTGTGGGATTTGTATACATGTCTTTTTGTAAACTACTCTGTGAATGGTAGAGGAGAAATTTCCGCTGGAAGCCATAAACTTTGGGTTCCTCGTTCCTTTAGGCATCATTTCTCAAAAATTCTGAAGTTTTCCTTATACTTATTTGAAAGTGTTGGAAAGCGTTTAATAATCTCTTCTGAACGCACGACTTTTCTTTCTTGTCAATAATGGAACGATAATTCCGTGATGAACGGCTGTGAATATCTTTGGATCGTCACTTTTTGTCGCTCCCGTCTCCCTATTTGCATATAAAGGAGGGATAAAAATAGGCGTGTGTTTGGCCGTAATATCTTTTGCGCTTTTTATTCTCGATGCATCAAATATTAAGCGTTAAAATAATCCTCACTTTTCACTTTTTTTTTAGTTTCGAAAGAAGATTTTATTTTCTCAAGGTTGCAGTGTTGAATGGTTTGAAAGGATGATCCTGCATTGTTAAGGCGCAACACTAGTCACTGAAAAAACCCGGATGATAATGTTAAGTCTATGGGGGTGTTCTTTTCAAATATCTCGCTGAAATTTTTAATATTTTTACTTGAATATTTTTTTTTTTTTTTTTTTTTTGCACATTTTTTTTTAGCTGAGGACGATCCACAACCGACCTAGTTTTTACTTTTTCGATTTTGGTTTCAGATTTTTTTTTTAATTACTTTAAATTTTCAAAACGGATTAAACCAGTTCTGAAATTGAAACTATCATAATATAAAAAAAAAATAGATTCCTTTAAATAAATTTAATAATTTAATAAATTTAATAAATTTAAATTGATTCCTTTAAATAATAAAATTAATATGAAAAATAGTTTTTCTTGTTCCTTTAGACATCACTTATCACCCTATCCCCTCTCTCTCTTTAGACACCATTTCTCAAAAATTCTGAAGTTTTGAAGCCCTGATTATCGAATATAGGCACGAAAAGCAGGTGCTTCCCTTAGAAAATTTTAGAAAAGGCCCGAAATTGAGAAAAAAGGGGTCTCAAATTTTATATTAATTCCATTCCAAAATGATAATTTCTTTCCAATTTATCCATCTTACAGTATATATTAACAAGTAAGAAAAATCATGCGTTAAGCATAGGTTATGAAGCACTTTCTAACGCTTCATGAAATCTTTAACAAAACTTCGTTATTTAGGGAAACAAGGGTATATAGCGAAATATGTATTCCAGTACTATTGAACAGCCCTGTATTTGATCTGGCAGTTAATATACATACTATATAATGGGAAAATTTATTTTAGCAAAAAATGCCTAGTAGCTTGAGATTTCTCTTTCAGCAATTTATAATAATATAGATGGGAATATATTTGAATACTTTGTTCAGCCTTGTAGTTTGTCTGGTACCTTTATTACATTACCAGTGTTAAGCTAAAATTTATTTTAAACTAAAACACTCTTAAAACAACTAAAATCACTTTCTCATAAATTATCATTCATAGGCTCCATATACCCAATTCTTTTCATGTCCCTGTATATCAGTTTATCTATATTCTGCAAACATTTTTTAGTAAATTTAATGCAGTTCAGCGTAAAAATGCATAATTTATTTAGGAATAATTTTTTGTAATTTATGCTCATATTCAATAACGATGGCGAGATCTTTTGGGTAGTCCTGTATATTAACTATAGCATTTATACACACCATATATATGCATAAAATTAGTGAAACTTATACGCTTATATCATATTTAAAATGCAATTCATCCATCCATCAGCCATCATCGGATACAAATACAGTACTTCGGAAAGAATGTACTATTTGAAATTTTTTGTGTGTCCCTGTAAATACTGTGCACTTTATTATAGGGAAGGCAGTATCGTATAATTTATGCTAAGACTCATTGACATACATCAATTTTACTATACATGAAACAGTTTAATATATTTAAAATATGTCACACACAATTCCCCTTTTTACCATTATCTAATGGAATACTTTTGTGTGGACCTGTAAATTAATAATAGCTAGATTTTCACCTTATGTTTTATAGAATGTATATTTTATTGCACCTTGTAAAAGCATATAAATTTTAATATGTTTGACAGGGTATAACATCTTTAAAATTCCTTTGAAACGATTTTTCCCCATAGGCCGTAATGTAATGGGAAACTTTTGACTCTCCCTGTAGATAAACTAATCATGGTAGAAACTTTATTTTCAATAGGGTTTGTGCTAGGGTAAATGTCAATAACGTCCTAAAATTTCATGACAATTCGAGTATATTTACGTGAGTCAGAGCGCGGACAGACGAACAGACGCAAACCGAACGCATAAGCACTTTTCAACTTTGTTGGAAAGTGCTAATAATAACAAGTTGGAAATTGCACGTGAAGTGTAGCAAATGAGGTGCGTTCGTACGATAACGAAGTTTTAAAATATTCAGATCTTGCTGATATAGTAGAGCGTACTTCGGATACAGTATAGTGGTCGAAATCTTTGTGTTCCTGTAAATATGCAGGGAGTAATTTTTATTATACTTCATTAACGTATATCTTATTCATAAAATGTGAAGTAGGTTAATATAATTAAAATACCCCCCAAACAATGTTTTCCCGTATAACATTATTTAGCGGAACACATTTGTGTGGCCCTGTAATTTAATAATAAATATTCTTTGCATCACAGATTGTACAGAATGTATTTTTAGTACATACTTCATAGATTCATGTCAATTCTGTTATGTTCAAATGAGTGTAACACCATTAAAATGCATTTGGAACTTTTTTCCCCATTGACCATAATGTAACGGAATACTTTTGATTGTCCCTGTAATTGATCTATCCATCCGATTTTCATGCCATTTGAAATGACTCGACAAAATTATGTAATAAATATACGTTTTAAATTTCAAACGATTAAAATGCGTTTGAAACTTTTTTCCCCATTGACCGTAATGTAACGGAATCCTTTAGATTGTCCCTATAATTGATCTATCCATCCGATTTTCATAACATTTGAAATGACTCGACAAAATTATGTAATAATTATGTATTTTAAATTTCAAACGATTCGGTTGGGTAGTTTTTGCGTTGTTATATGCGGACGGACAGACAGACGGACGGACTGAGCGACAACATTAGGTGCTACGTATTTACATAATTACGAACGCACCTAAAAAGCATTTCACAAAAATAGCTTTCATAACAAATTAATTTTCATGTTAAGATGCAATTGGGCCACATGATCGCAGTTCTTCAGTTTGTTCATTATGTTAGATGCATGTTTAGTTTTGTCCAACTTATATTTTTACGCTCATACCATGCAAAAGCCTTTTTAACACTTTCCAACAAAGTTGAAAAGTTTTTATGCATTCTGTTTGTCTGGCCATCTGTCCGCGCTCTAACTCCCTTAAATATACTCGGATTGTTATGAAAATTTTACATGTTATTGAGGTTTACCCTAGCACAAGACCTATTGAAAATGAAGTTTCTACTATGATTAGTTTATTTACAGGGACAGTCAAAAATTTTCCGATACATTACGACCTAAGGGAAAAAATCTTTTCAAATGAATTTTAAAGGTGTTACACCCTATCAAACATATTCAAATTGATTAACACTTTCCAACAAAATTGAAAAATGTTTATGCATTCGGTTTTTCTGGCCATCTGTCCGCGCTATAACTCCCATAAATATACTAGGATTGCTATGAAAATTTTTATATGTTATTTATGTGTATACCCTAGCATGAACCCTATAGAAAATTAAGTTTCTACTGTGATTTGTTTATTTACAGGGATAGTCAAAAGTTTTCCGATACAATACGTCCCATAGAAAAAAATCGTTTCAAATGAATTTTGAAGGTGTTACACCCTGTCAAAACATAATCAAATTTATTAACACTTTCCAACAAAGTTGAAAAGTGTTTACTCATATCCGAAGTACTGCATATTATCGATGAAAGCTGATGGATGGATGAAATACATTTTCAATTATAAACTGCGCTTTTAAGTTTTACTAAATGTCTGCAAATTATATGGTGTGTATAAATGATATAGTTGATATGCAGGGTTACACAAAAAAGTTCATAAAGATTACTGAATGTGAGGGTAAATAATAATTAAAAGGTGTTTTTTAAGTAAGTTATTCATTTTTACGTTGAATTCCTTTCAGTTTACTAAGAAATGTTTGTAGAATACAGATAAAATGATATACAGGGTCACGCAAAGAACTAGCTATAGATATTCACCCATAAATGATAATTTCTGGAAATGTGATTTAATAGTTTTAAGAATGTTTCTGTTTGAGCTAAATTTTAACAAAATACTAACGTGTAATAAAGGCAGTAGGTAAATTACAGGGCTGAACAAAAGTATTCAAGTATTTTCCATCTATAAGAATAAAATGCTGAAAAAGAAATTTCAACCAGTTGCACATTTTCTTGCTAAACTAAATTTTCTTATGTTATTATATAGTATATACATATCAACCGACGGATCAAATAAAGGGCGGTTCAAAAGTATTTGAATACATATTTGTCTATGGTCAGTAGCATATTATTTCCCTAAATAACAAAGTTTTATTAAATATATCAGGAAGCGTTGGAAAGTGTTTCATAATCTATGCTTAACGCATGATTTTTCTCACTTGTTTTATATTTTTATGGATTGCATCCATTTTTTGTGTAAGGGAAACATAAAAAAAGGTGCTTAAGGAAATATATGTAAATTCAACTGAGTTATTCTTTAGAATAATATTCATAAGGAATGGTTTGTTTTCGTGTTTGAGTCGTTGGGGGGGGGGGGGGCACCGTAATACTTACCCATCATGGATATGAATAATATAAAATATGAAAATAGAACGCTTGTAAACTATTTAATAGAATGCAGCACAATTCCAAAATAAAATTTAAACGCATATTTAAAGAGTTCTAATATACATAGTAATGCTCTATTCATGAATGGCTGATGAGCCAACTACGACAAATTATAGAAAACGCCAAAATACTCAACTAGTACCGGATTGCGTAAAAGAAACATCCTTATAACTCTGAAAATAATATTCATATTAACGAACAGTTTACTGCGTCGAATGAAGCGTCTCATTTTCAGTTAAAATATATCTTTGAATTGAAATTTGAATGAAATACAGGGTCATGAAAAATCGAAGACTGTGGAAAACAGGATTACACATATCTAGGCAACTCATCATCCGATCGACTTCGTTCTTTATGCAAAATGTGTGTTATTTTATTGACTTTTACGATCACTTCTTAAAATAAAAAATTTCGGAAATTTTTATGTACCTTTCATCAGAACAAATTTTTCGGGAGTCCGAAAAAAATAGTTCCGGATCATCGAGGTGAGTGATATTCAACAGACTTCGTCCCATTGTTACATACTAAGTACATACAAAATTTCAAGTCTCTATCTCAATTTGTTGGGGAGATAGAGCGTTTACAAACAGACAGACACCTAGACAGACGGACGGCAAAATTTTTTTTTCTATTTTTTCTTTTCGGAATCTTTAGTGTCTGTCAATCCATCAAAAAATATTTTTCGATGTGTTCAAAACGATCGCAAGAGTTACCCTATACTACACTGGTGTCCAAAATTTAAGCATAATTGGTAATTAAGTAATTATTTTTAAGTAATGAAAGAAATATGAATCGGAATGTGCTGAAACTCCAGGTGTGTAAACAAAATAGTACGCGTCACATATTTTCGCGAAGAGTTTTCCCCGAAATCGAACAGGGGACCGTCAACAAATTGAAAAAGAACGAAGATCTTTTGGATAACCCTGTCAAAACTAATATAGCAAAAGTGTTCAAACTGCACATTATGATTAATTGGCTTATTGTAATGTACTGTGTTTATTTTTACAAGGATAGCATGTACACTCGTAGAGAAATTAAGGTTTTTATAAAAACAGTCCTAAATTTTTCCAAGTTTTTTGCTTATAATTTGCAGAGTTCTTATTATAAAATAATGTTCTTTTCTGAAAATATGACAAACATCATTGTACACAATACCCTGTCATCAGAATTTAAAAATAATAAAAATTGTATGAAAAATGAGTATGTTTAGTAAATAATTTTTCATTGCGCATGCGTCAACGATATCAAAATGTCATTTGCATATTATGTTAGCTAAATGTATAGAGCAACTTCTGTAAAAGTTTCAAAAACATAGCTTGAAAATTCTGAAAATGGGAGCCTATAGAATCAACTCAAAATCCTTTATTCCCTAAATGAAGCAAAAAGATGAGGGGCTTTATCCATATTCCATTGTTTAGTGCCTACACAATATTGCACGTACAACTATATTTAGGTAAAACCCCTGATTTTTTTGCCATCCGGCCAGACGGACAGACGGCCAGACAAACCGAATGCATAAGCACTTTTCAACTTTGTTGGAAAGTGCTAAAAAGGCTAAAAGTTCGACCTGAGCCTTGCGCGCACAAAAACTTAATTGACCCTGGTGGACTATTCGTAAATTCATAATTTACATAAATGGATTACGATTAAAAAGAAATAGAGCGGCGCACAACACTACTTCGAAGGTGCGTATAGTGTTGATATTTAACCCATGAGCACATGCATCGGGTATTTTTGACCCGACGCTCCTATCATGCTCACGCTTTTCTCAAGACTTGCACCTACCACTTCCGGCACCTTACTGGGTAGTTTAGCAAAAAGGGATCCTGGGAACAGAAACTTGAAACATGAGATTTTTCTATGGTGGCTAGTCTGAATTTGTCAGTTTTACCCAATATACAAAGTATACAATTTTTTATACAAAATATTTTTTTTAATGCTATTTAAACATCTTTTTTCAAGAAAAAAAAATTGAAATTATGTACTAAATCTGTAAGCGTTTCAAAACGATAGAAAACGAATGAATGTCGAAAAAAGATACAAAATTAAAGGTAAGTTTTTTTAGTTTTTTTTCTTTGAAATTTAATTTTTAAAACAAATACATATCTTGTTACTTAAAAAACGATTCAAATAAAACTTTTGACTTTATTTATTTTATTTATAATGCCCATGTTTTACCGAAAAGTTCACGAAAAAGTTAGGGTCATATTGACCCAGTGCTTGTGGTTACGTCATAGAAATGGTGCGTGTGCTGAAGGGTTAGTGAAAATAAAATTCTTGCTTGTAAACCTTTTCTCGTAGAATGACAAAAAATCTTCACTGCTCTAATTAGAATGTGGAAGAAGTTATTCAGAACTCTTTTTTAATATTTTCTATAGAATGCAAGAGAGTCTAACTCACAGATTAAGCATTTACACACAGATACGACAGAGAAGTGAAAAACAGTTTCGGCGCGATTCTAGCTCCACTACTCGGAACAGGCGGGAACTTCAACATAAACTGCAAGTTAAACTGTTACTATCTCTATCGTATGGTCTAACACGTTTACCGTCGCGTTTATCTGTTAGAAATTTTGATATTGTATTTGATTTTTTTTGCACACTTTATGTTTAATATGTTATGCTATTATGTTAACTTATAATACTTTATGTTAACTTATGTTACGTTAAAGCACATTTTATGTTTTAAACAAAAACAAACGCAAACAAATACACCCGTTAGTGACTCATAAAAAAGATAGATTCTATACAAAGAAGACAAGTAACAACTGCTTGTTGCGATGTTCCCGAAACGCTTACACCTGTTGTCACTAGGGGATCTGGAGTTAGGATTTGGTTACCATTGAGCTTATGGAACTGTCGTATCTGTGTGTAAATACTTAATCTGTGGTCTAACTTCCTTATTCCATATCATATGACCTATTAGTCCAAGAGCCGTCCGCACAAAACTCTAAGTCATCGATCACAATAAAAATTCCTTTATTTTGCGGAAGAATAGTAATAGGGGAATGTAATGATCCACGTCTGCCTGAAGCGAAGGGGTGCATAAGCCAAAAATTGATACCCCTAGTGGCTCACTCGTAGGTCTATCATTGTGTTTGCCGTACAATTAAAAGTATGGAAGCATGAAAAATTGGGTGCAGGAAAACATAATGCTAAGTCTACGAGTCAACCACTAGTGGTATCAATTTTTGTCTTATGTCACTTTCGGCAGACGTGGATCATTATGTTCCCGTATTACTACTCTTCTGTATAAAATAAAGGAATTTTTCTTCTGCTCGATGACTTAGGGTTTTGTGATGTCGACTCTTGGACTAATTTGTTTCCAGAAGGAATGAGAAGCTATTATTTTAAAGAGGTGTCTGCGGGCGAAATAAATTGTGCGAAATACACTCTAATAATATTCCATTTGCTTTGGAAAACATTTTCATGATTAATGCCTGGTGCATGATTTTGTGTTCGCTTTTAATTTAATGCCCACTGTTAATTACCACAACAGGAATCTAATGGACCATGTCTGCCGGATGCGAAGTGGTGCATAAGCCAAAAATGAATACCACCAGTGGTTCACTCGTAGACTTAGCATTGTATTTGACGTACAATCAAAAGTATGAAAACATGAAAAAGTGGGTGAGGAAAACATAGTGCAGTCTACGAGTCAACTACTAGTGGTATTCATTTTTGGCTTATGCACCGCTTCGCATCCTGCAGACATGGTTCATTAGATTCCCTTATTATTACTCTTTCACTAAATAAAGGAATTTTTCTTGTGCTCGATGACATAGGGTTTTATGAGGTCGGCCCTTGGACTATATGGCTTCCTCCAAATTTGTTGAATTTAATTTCCATAACCCTGCCCTGCATCTAAATATGTAAAAGATTAATTTTTAACACACATATCTATGTTTAAAAATAACCTTTCAACATAGATGACTTTTATCTCTTGAAGAAAACATCAATCTTACAGTAACCCTTCTTTTTTTCGAAACGCGTGATCTTTTCGCTGAAAGCTGTTTTTCAAATCACAAACGCAATCCAAGAACTTATCTCAACCTCCATGTATTATTCAGCGGAATAATTTCCTATCATTAGGAACAGCTTTTATTCTGTCACCTCCATGGCTCATCTGAATTACAAAAGGGCATTAATATTTCTGAGACGAATTAACTGCAACCGAGAGGCACAATGACCTGAAGTGGGAGCTTTCTCCTTCTGTCGCCACGCCCTCCCATCAATGAAACTAGACATTGATGGACGGGAGGTTCGATTCGCAAGCAACCAATGAGAGTGAATCAGGAGACAGGTTTCGCCAACACGCCAGAATTCAACTGCGTTCTCTGCTCTTGAGTTTTCGGTTTTGTGAGCTAATAATTTTTTTATAATAAATCATCAGTGAAGACAACTTTTTAAACATATAAATATAAAAATAAAGAAAGAAATTTATCAAAGAAAAAGTTTGTACCAGTATCTTTCATTAAATAATAATAATAATAATAATAATAATAATAATAATAATAATAATAAAAAGGTTGAAACTAGTTTTTTAAATAATTAATATAGATTTTTTAATCGATCAATGTAAATGTATATGTGTATATATATATATATATATATATATATATATATATATATATATGTGTGTGTGTGTGTGTGTGTATATATATAGAGAGAGATATATACAGGGTGTTTCGCTACCAGACCGACAAACTTTGAGGGGTGATAGTAGACATGAAGACAAACATTATTAAACTAGAAGATAGCCCGTCAAAATGACGTGTTTGCATTTTTAAAGGACGATAAAAAATTACAACAACTGTGGTCAATCATAGCCACTTTAGGCTGAAACAATTTTGATAAATACAGCGATTAAACTTGAAAAGGGAAAAATCTAACCCAAAAAAAAAAAAAAAAAAAAAAAAAAGAAAGAAAAAGAAAGAAAGAAAGAGAATTTCAACAGAAATCTGCATTTAAAAGTATAGCAAAACTATCTGGTAGATAGGGGTGGGGATTATAATGAAATTTAAAACGCACCCTCGGTTTGCTTAAATAAAAAGTTTTAATTAAATAGTGTTTTTGAAATCGTGAAAAGATTTCAAAGCGAAGTAAAATGTAGTGACGTCATTTACAGCCCCCACTGTAAATCTGACCATTGAAAACGCTCCATTACGACTATGGAACGGTTTCATTGGTCAGAAAATAGATTGCCTTTAAAATCGGAGGTAAGTTTTCACAATATTTTTTATAGATTTGAAATTCGCAAGAGTCGTTCATGGCTGTAAAGAAAAAAAATTAAAGCAACCCGAATATAAAAATTTTGACAATATTGCATTTAAAACGCACCTTCGCATTCCTTTAATAAAAAGTTTTAATTAAATATACACTGTAAAAAATGTGACTCATTTGCTACAGTGTCACTCCACCGCTTTTATAGAAAACGGTTACTTTACTGTGTTATGGAGCATCCTCATTGGTCATAAAAGAGATAATGCTCTTTAAAAGCTGTGGAGTGCCGCTGCAGCAAATGGATCAAATTTTTAACAGCTCCCACTGTAAATCTGACCAATGACAACACTCCATTACGACTATGAAACGTTTTCATTGGTGAATGAGTTTCTTTTTCTCGTGGATGGGTTGACCCCGGAATTGTTATACACGGAGGGGTTTTATATATATAATGGGAAACCATGGGGCGCAAACGTCTTCTGTAGGAGCTAGGGGCCATTAAAGTTTAAGGTCCAAAAATTCAAATGATGATAAAAAACGGAAAAAAGGGCGGATTCGTTTGCGGTTTTCGCTAAAATCATTCTTTATATCACGTTTTGTTTGTAAAAAATTTTTAAAGGTTACGTTCAAAAATTGTCGATAGAGGGCGCTTTAAACTTTAGAATAACGAACAACTGCTTTTTACCGTTATTTTGTGCATGGGATTGAAATTATTTTAAAGTTTAGACTTTAACTTAAATTTTAATCCAAAAATCGGAAACATTGGGGTCGTGTAACTGGTGAAAATGTAACTGTGAACAGATGGGCGGATTTTAAACAGTCATAAACATTATACAAACTGATCGATTTTGTTGCGGTTTGCGTGTAGTTCATTCCCTTGGTAATTATTTTATTCCAAATGACTTACAGCTCTTGTGTATCCATTTTTTGTTAGAGGGCGCTTCCGACACATCTCCGACATTTCAATGGCGTTACTCCTGTGTGTTTTACTACCAGACCAACATACTTCTAGGAAGTGTTAGAGATGCAAAGCGACTCGGAATCACATAGGAATGTAACATTGAAAATGCCTTTTTTAGCGAGCTGTGGTTAAAAGAAGCAGAGAAAAAAGGAAGAGAAACAGGTAGAGAAACAGCAACACGTTAGTGTGGCAGAAAGCAATTTAGTTAAGGGTTTTACTACAAAAGGTATCCGAAATTGCAACCAAAAGTAGTCGGGCATGCTTGACAGCAGCGTCGCATGCAATTCCTTACGCTTTGAAAGATTCCTGGCATCTCGGATAGCTTTCTGGCAGCTACAGAAATTGGAGCTGACAGATCTTCCACTGACTGTACAGGAGTCTCATACATTCAACTTTTCATTTGATCCCAGCAGAAGAAGTCTATGCAAATTCAGATTAAGATTGAGCCAGGTGGTGGTGGTGTGGGGGGGGGGGGCTACTAATTAGTTTGAGTTCAACTAGCCCCACCCAGCAATGTTTATTTTTAAAAATACAAAACAATTATACAGTAATAAAATAACGGTAGGTAACAAAAAGTAATTGATATAATGAAGTAGGTGCGACGATCTGGAAGGCAACGAACCGGGCCAACACTACCTATCCACCGCTGTCCACATGTTACGTTGAGGTGTCTGCGTACATCATTGGTAAAATGTGGAGGAGCCCCATCGAGCTATAGAGTGGCGCAACGAAAGAGGAACATGTGCTTTTATACCAGAAGTTCCGACAGATCGTGTTGTAGAAATATCAATTGGCTTTTTTCACTGCTTCTTTTAACCCTAACTCGTAAAAAAGTACTTTTGACATTACATTATATTATGATTCCGAGTCGTCTTTGCATCCCTAACACTTCCTGGAAGTATGTTGGTCTGGTAGTAAAACACCCGGGAGTAATGCCATTTAAATTTCGGAGATGTGTCTGAAGCGCCCTCTAACAAAAAATGGGGACAGCAATGCTGTATGTCATTTTGAATAAAATAATTACCATGGGAATGACCTACACGAAAACTGCAATAAAATCGATTAGTTTGTCAAATGTTTATGAGCGTTCAAAATCCCTTCCTCTGTTCACAGTTCAATTTTCGCTAGTTACCCGAACCCAATGTTTCCGATTTTGGGCTTAAAATTTAAGTTAAAGTCTAAACTTTAGAATAATTTCAACCCCGTGCACAAAATAAGGGTAAAAAGTAGTTGTTTGTTACTCTAAAGTCTAAAGCGCCCTCTATCGACAATTTTTAAATGTAACCTTTAAAAATTTTTTACAAACAAAACGTGATATAAAGAATGATTTTAGCGAAAACCGCAAACGAATTCACCCTTTTTTCCGTTTTTTATAACCGTTTGAAGTTTTGGACCCTAAACTTTAATGGCCCCTGGCTCCTACGGAAGACGTTTGCGCCCCATGGTTTCCCATTTAAAAATGTTTGTCTTCGTGTCTACTATCACCCTTCAAAGTTTGTCGGTCTGGTAGCGAGACACCCTGTATATATTTCGGCGCTGGTGGAGGGGGGATATGTTCAAGGGAGCAGAGACCCTCTCATGAAAAACTCCGAAAAGTTAATTAATGTATAATTAACTACATCTCACGTGTGAAAAATAACTTAATTTTAGTTTTTTTTTTAACTTATAAAAGAAAAAGAAAATTAAATAAAATTTTTCTCTTGGGTTAAATTAATTTTCAAAAATTAAAACATTTAAAAAAATATTAAATTTCCTAAATTATTTTACAATTATGTATCCCTATACAAATATGTATGTATGTTTTTACCCTATGTATCCTAAGTTGGCGAAACTTTGCGGACTCTGAGTGGTTGCCCACCAATCGATCCTCCCAGCTGCCTAGCTCTTCTCTGAGTGAAGGCTTGGCGGTGACGTCATGCTCGATCGACGTCATCGGATGAGACATATCTTCGGCGGAAAAAAGAAAAAAAGCTTCATCGACAAGAATCGTAAATTAAGTTGAGAAATCGCAGAACTTCTTTGCATGATCATTATTTCTTTAAATAGGCGTCCTATATTATCTTTGCGGCGATAAAGTTACAGATAATAAATAAATGAATTTTTCTTTCCTCGCTCGAAGTTTCGGGAATTAATGTGCTTGTTTATTTTATGTTTTACTGTAGTTCGATTTAAAAAAGTCGACTGCATTAAAAAAAAAAGGCATAATTTGATTTTCAATCATTCAATTGAAATTCACTGCAAACAAAGTGCTGTGAAAGTTTTAACTGCACGTTTATAAAGGGTGTTTCAAAAGTTCGGAGGAAAAGTAAAACGTGATTAAAAAAAAAAAAAAGAGAGAGAGAGAGATAGGTTTATGTGTCGGAGAAACATACGGTTTACAGATAAATATTCAGCATGGTGCAAGATTTTGTATATCAGAAAAAAAAAATCAAAATATCGACAGAGGGTTTTACTGATAACAATTCCATGGAATAATTCTATATTGCTCAGTATCATTCTTAAAAGCTTCGTTTAAAGAATTAAAAAAAAAAATAATAATACGTGTGGCACTCAGGGACTGCCGCGGTAAAGCTATTGCATAGCATTTTTTATCAACTTATACAGTTATAATTATTTATTTATTTTTTACTAGCAGGCTATGCCCGCTGCGCTGGTCAATATTTCAAAATCAACGTTGGTGGAAGCGAACTGGTGAATTTAAATTTGTATTTTAAACAATTTGGACATCTGCAGCACCTTCCTCATTGCTGAAAACGATTTAGACACCATTGTGATATTAAATTATCTTAAATGTTGCACAAAAACCAGCTATTTAGAAGTAACTATTTTAGTTTATAACTAACAGCGCACATTTGGAAGCGAAATGAGACCATTATGGCAACAGGATTTAAAATTTTTCCTTATCTGAAGAAATATTAATTACTACGATCGTTACCGTGGTACAACTTCTGAAAAATTTCTTCACAACTTTTCATTACGTGAAGCTAGAAACCAAAGCTACTCCCACCTAAAAAGTTTATATATATATATTAAATTTTGCCCGCGCGATAAAAGGCACAATTATGCAAGAATCATCTTTAAACTCGTCAAGTACATTGAGATGGTTAATATCTCAGTGGGAATTGCAAATGAGCAAAATCGGCCCAAGAGGGTGGTAATTGGGAAGGGTTCAAAAATTTGAATACCATCTTAACATGGCTTTGACAAAACCAGCTCTTACAAAACAATGGCAGGAAAAAAAACTAGTCGTTGGGGGCCACCGTAATACTTACCCATCATGGATATGTATATGAAAATAAAACATGTGAAAACTATTTATACAATGCATTGCAATTCATAAACAAAATTTAAATATTGTTAATATACATAGTAATGCTATATTAAAGAACTGCTGATGTACCAATTTCGACAAATTATATAAAACGCCAAACTACTCAAGTAGTACCGAACTGCGTAAAAGAAACATCCTTATAACTCCAAAAATAATAATTCTATTAACTAACAATTAACTGCGTCGGATTAAGCGTCTCATTTTCAATTAAAATATACTTCTGAATTGAAATTTGAATGAAATACAGGGTCATGAAAAATCGAAGAATGTGGAAAACAAGATTACAAATATCTCGGCAACTAATAATCCGATCGACTTCGTTCTATATGCAAAATGTGTGTTATTTTATTGCCTTTTACGTCCATTCCTTAGAACAAAAAAATTCGAAAATTTTTATATACCTTTCATCAGAACGAATTTTTCGAGAGTCCGAAAAAAATAGTTCCGGATCATCGAGGTTGCTGATATTCAATAGGGTTCGTCCCATTCTTACATACTAATTACATACAAAATTTCAAGTCTCTATCTCAATTCGTTCGGGAGATAGAGCGTTTACAGACAGACAGACAGACAGACAGACAGACAGACAGACAGACAGACGGACGGCAAAATTTTTTTTCTAAAAATATGTTTTTCGGAATCTCCACTATCTAAAACGTGTAAATCCGTCAAAAAAAAAATTTCGATTTTCAAAACGATTGCAAGACTTACCCTATACTACGTATGATGGGTAAGTAATAAACATATTTCGTTACAGCAAGTTGCCAACGATAAGAAAAATCATACACATTAAAATTCTCTCTACAACAATTACTTTATTATTTTCCTCCTGAAAAATGAAAACAAAATTATTTGCTCTTTCGTATTCAAGCATTTTCACTTTAGTTATTTAAGATAAAATTATGTAAATTTGTATAATTTGGCGAACGATTTGGCGAAATTGGTTGACGTGATAATCAAGTAGTAGTCAATTTACACTTTTCATATTTCACAAAAGATTCCTAGACAGACATCATATACGCAATAGGTTTAGCACGATTTTCTTGCAACTATAATGCGGCAAAATCCTCGTTTTAGAATACCAAAGAAATTTATATACAGTAAAGCATCGTTTATACGACGATCACTTATACGACGTTTACATTTATACGACGTTTTAATGTGGTCCCGATTCATTCCTATTCATTTTAATGTAAAAATATATCTTTTATACGACGCCCAAAATCGTTTATACGTCGATTTTCCGATTTTGTATAGGTTTATTTTTGTTTATTTTTCTTGTTTATTTTACGAACAAGCGGAAGTTGGCAGCTATGAATGACACCAAAGAGCGTATTCAAGTTTAAATGCACTCCACATTATAAAAATGTGATCTGGTGTTCGATTAGTCTGAAAAATCAGCTTACGTGTAACAGATTACACTGGGAGGAGTCATTCTTTTTAGGGGATGGTCAGCTTTCCCGACCTCTTTTAAGTTGCAAATAGACTATACTTCTAACTGTTATCAGTATTGGCGACTTTTAACTGGCCACGCGGGGTTTTTGATCTTTGACTTTAAATGGAAAGGAAATGATGTACTGCAAATGAGGAACCTTTCGGTGAAACATAAATAAAGGTACGCATATTTAAATTGCTTACTAATTCCCTTCCTCCATTTTTTAGTTAATTGTTTATTTTGCTTGTTTAATTTATAAATTCATGCAAATCAGCACGTTAAACATTAAAATTAAGTGAAAACAAAATTAATTCTAGTTTTGGAAATGAAAATCGATTATACGTCGTTATCGTTTATACGACGTTTTTCGGTAGTCCCTTCGGCGTCGTATAAACGATGCTCCACTGTATATTTTATTATTTTCTACCATTTTAAACAGCAATTAACAATAAATAAATAAAAAGAATATTGCCCAGTTAAACTGATGGCATTGAGCTCACAGGCTACACATACTAATTGTACATAACTCCTTGTATTTTCGTTAATTCCGTTCGAAAAAAAAAAAAAAAATAAGAAGGGGAAGCAGCTCTCCCTTTTCTCCTTTTTTATACTTAATCATTGAACTTCCTAAACTATCAAGTACATGCTTTATCATATTAAAAAATCTATATCCAAAATTCAGAGCAAATCGGATAATTCTTAATAAAAACCCATTTAGCATTTATATAATTTAAGAGGAGTTATTCCCCTTTTTTATACTTAACCATTAAACTTCCAAAACTATTCAGAGATTTGAACGAAATCTGACAATTCTGATTGAAAAATCCATTTATGCAAGTTAAGGGGAGGGGCATTAGAACACCCGTTCCCCCTGTTTTTACTTATTCAATGAACACCTAATAACAGCCACGGACTCGCCTCATCAGAATGATCCTATATCTAAATTTTGAACAAAAACTGTTAATTCTGCATGAAAATCCCGTTTATATCAATTAAGGGGAGGGGCATGAGCCCCCCGTTCCCCCTGTTTATACTTATTCAATGAACACCTAATAACAGCCACGGTATCGCCTTATCCGAATGATCCCATATTTAAATTTTGATCGAAAACTGTTAATTCTGCATGAAAATCCCGTTTATATCAATTAAGGGGGGGGGCATGAGCCCCCCGTTCCCCCTGTTTATACTTATTCAATGAACACATAATAACAGTCACGGACTCGCCTCATCAGAATGATCCTATATCTAAATTTTGAACGAAAACTGTTAATTCTGCATGAAAATCCCGTTTATATCAATTAAGGGGGGGGCATGAGCCCCCCGTTCCCCCTGTTTATACTTATTCAATGAACACCTAATAACAGCCATGGACTCGCCTCATTCGAATTATCTTTATCTAAATTTTGATCGAAAACTGTTAATTCTGCATGAAAATCCCGTTTATATCAATTAAGGGGGGGGGCATGAGCCCCCCGTTCCCCCTGTTTATACTTATTCAATGAACACATAATAACAGTCACGGACTCGCCTCATCAGAATGATCCTATATCTAAATTTTGAACGAAAACTGTTAATTCTGCATGAAAATCCCGTTTATATCAATTAAGGGGGGGGCATGAGCCCCCCGTTCCCCCTGTTTATACTTATTCAATGAACACATAATAACAGTCACGGAATCGCCTCATCAGAATGATCCTATATCTAAATTTTGGACAAAAACTGTTAATTCTGCATGAAAAACCCGTTTATATCAATTAAGGGGAGGGGCATGAGCCCCCCGTTCCCCCTGTTTATACTTATTCAATGAACACCTAATAACAGCCACAGTATCGCCTCATCCGAATGATCCTATATCTAAATTTTGAACGAAAACTGTTAATTCTGCATGAAAATCCCGTTTATATCAATTAAGGGGGGGGGGCATGAGCCCCCCGTTCCCCCTGTTTATACTTATTCAATGAACACATAATAACAGTCACGGAATCGCCTCATCAGAATGATCCTATATCTAAATTTTGGACTAAAACTGTTAATTCTGCATGAAAAACCCATTTACATCCATTAAAGGGGGGCATGAGCCCCCGTTCCCCCTCTTATACATATCGAATGAACTTCAAAAACTAATCAGGGAAGCGCCTTGTCAGGATATACCTACATACAAAATTTTAAGAGGATCGGATATTTTTATCATGAGTTATCGCGTTACGCACATACGAACGAACATACAGAACGGACGGGCACATAAGCTCTCAGGCTATGATAGCCTGTGAGCTAAAAAGTAACTGTAGAACAAAACAACAAATATCATTTCAAAAAAGAAAACGAAAGTAAATAAACAACTTATCATCAGATAAACAACTATAGCTGGGTTACCATATGAGGCAAATAATGCCATTTCGGCGCCAGTGAGATACCTCGATGAGTAGATGACCAAATCTGTGACAAAATTTCCATATTTGGAAAAACTTTAATCGGTATTTATACTGCATTTTCCCTACTTATGTATAGTGAAAAAACTTTGACACAGATGTCATGTATGTACCATATTGGCGCAATTTTTTTATGGCGCCAATTTGGAGAACTTGGTTTTTAGCTCACAGGCTATCATAGCCTGAGAGCTTATGTGCCCGTCCGTTCTGTATGTACGTTCGTATGTTCGTGCGTAACGCGATAACTCATGATAAAAATATCCGATCCACTTGAAATTTTGTATGTAGGTATATCCTGATAAGGCGCTTCCCTGATTAGTTTTTGGAATTCATTCGATATGTATAAGAGGGGGAACGGGGGGCTGATGCCCCTCCCCTTAGTTGATACAAATGGGATTTTCATGCAGAATTAAGTTTTCGTTCAAAATTTAGATTAGGATCATTCTGATGAGGCGATTCCGTGACTGTTATTAGGTGTTCATTGAATAAGTATAAATAGGGGGAACAGGGTTCTAATGCCCCCCCTCCCCCCTTAATTTATATAAATGGGTTTTTCAAGCAGAATTTTCAGATTTCGTTCAAATCTCTGAATAGTTTTGGAAGTTTAATGGTTAAGTATAAAAGAGGGGGATAACTCCTTTTAAATTATATAAATTCTAAATGGGTTTTTATTAAGAATTATCTCATTTGCTCTGAATTTTGGATATAGATTTTTTATATGATAAAGCATGTCTTTGATAGTATAGGAGGTTCAATGATTAAGTATAGAAAAGTGGGAAAGGGTAGAGCTGTTTCCCCTTCTTAATTTTTTTTCGAACAGAATTAACCCTTAAAAATATAAGGCTTTAATGTACAATTAGTATTTGTAGCCTGTGAGCTCAATGCCATCAGTTTAACTGGGCGGTATTCTTTATTAATTACCAATTTCAGAAATATTTTTTAATTATTTTGTATTATTTGAAAAAATAATAATAAATAAAAAAGTTTAATTAATAGCTATAGAACAAAATGATTTATATCTATATAATAAAGGCCAAACGTATCTGTGCGTAACGCATACGTCATGTTTTGAATGGCAACACTTTCCGATGAAATTTCGGTTTTGCAATTTTCGCAATTGTAAATTTTTAAACTTCTAGACTTTGCACGTTTTCAATCTTTATACCATTGTTTAGAGAAAAAAATGCACTTTTAAATGCCGTTTGTTAGAAAACTGTATCTCAATTTGCTTTTGAGATATTAATTTTCTTGCAGTTTTTGGTTCAATTTCTCTAATGGTGGCAACTTGAGTATCGCATTTATGTGCGAAAAAGAGAAAAAATAACTATAGAGTAAAAAAGAAAAAAAATAGAGATGCAGTTTAGTGGCTGGAGGTGACGCCAAAAATGTAACTCTAAAATTCGCTGCATTGCATCAAACACAACGGCGTGCTTTCACAAAAAAGAAAAACTTTTAGCGATGCAATTTTAATTCATAATACAATGAAATGCTATTTTATAGTACTAAAATATATTCAGATCTTTTCCATTTAGAGAAAAAATGATGTTAAAAAATTCGGTCTCTGTTCCATGTGATTGTTTTGTTTGTCATTTTTTCATAGCAACTAAAAAAAATAGTAATTAAAAACCTGTTATGTCAATATATCGTCGGCTATAAAACCCGGTGAATGTTGTTGGTTTTATTTCGTTTTTATCTATGAATTTAGTGACTTTTAGTTCGTTAGTAAACTTACTTTATAAAAGATACATCAATTAACCTTTTACAAAAATGTATTTTAAAGAATATCTGGGTGTCATATTTTCTTAGTTGTTTTTAAAAACTGAGAATAAAATTGTATTCTTTGGCGAAATCTTTGGCTAATAACTGCTATATTGCGTCTAATAATTGCTATATTGCTATATTGTATAATAATTGCTATATTGCGGACGTAGTGAACAATAGGGAGGGCTCAAGAGAATGTAGAGGGGCTCATAGTTTATTTTTTCTCTCTCTCTGACGCAGAAAGATAAATTAGTGCATATTCATATTGTAAGGTACTCTGTTTCTTATTAAACTGTTAAAATAACTTCATTTTATGCTTAGAAAAGTGTATGATGATGAAGTTTTGAGTGTATCACTGGTGCAAAATAGCCCATCATGTTAGCTTCATATGTACAAATAGGATGAGGGAGTGTTGAAACACTTATTTTAGATACAATTTAGTAACGCTGCAAAACTATGAAAAGGTTTCAAAACTAAATTAGATTTTTAAACAATATTTCATTTGAATTTTCGGAACAGAAATTCATTGAGTGACCATGGAATCTTTTCCAGGGGGGGGGGGGGCTCAAAATATTTTAGGGGGGGCTGAGCCGCCCATGGCGCCCCCTTAGCTACGGCCCTGCTAATACGGAAGTACCGATAATTTTTAAAGCTGTATATGATTACATAAATAATATGTTTCATATAAAATTGCTATTTGGAATCAGTTGGCAGTTTAAAAAGCCTATTAAGCAGAAAAAAAAAATTAGACTTTCCAATTTAAAATTTTAAAAAAAATTTTCACCTTTACTTTGTGACCCGGGAATCCCGGGTTCGGTGTACTAGTTTTTTTTAAAAACAAAATGAAAGTTAATAAATAGTGTATTAATAAATAAACAACCATAGTCGGTTTATCATGTGAGGCATAAAATCGCCATTTTGTTGCAATCGTGCGAATGTGGTGCGTATATGACATCTGCGCCAAATCTTTAAGAAGTTGCAATTAAATTATTTTACAGTTTGGATGAGGAAGACATTTATACTAAAATTTAAACATTATACGCTTTTTTTTTCCCTATAACTGCTATTTATATATTTACAATTAAACATAAAAAAAATATCCTAAAAATGCTCTCACACATTTAAAAGAGAGTGAGAGAATTTAGTAATTGTGAACATCGCTCCGGCTTATGCCTTCTTGGTATAAAATCGCATAGTTTGATGACAAAAGTAAATTCAAACACCCGAATAAACAAACAACCTACAATTAACAGATAAAACCATTTTTAAAAGTAATTCTGCTATTTTGTCCTGTAAGACACATAATAGTAGAATTAAATTTAAAAAATATTTTTTTTAAAAAATAGAAAAATGTTATTTACGTTTTATCTTATAAAATATTTAAAATACATTTTTGTTAGCCTGCGGAAAGAGAATAGCGAAATATTGATTGAAGAAATATTGAAGAGGAAATGCTCAATTAAAAAAAGACTTGTAAATTTTATTCAGCGGGAATTTTTTATTTCAAAATGTTGAATTTATCTATAGTTATAACGCATAATTGCATTAATTTACTTTGAATTGCAAAATTTTCCTTTCAGTACTACTTGGTTATACAGTCGACCAATTTCGCCAAATTATACAAATCGCCAAACTATTAGCCAGATTATATAGATTAGCATAAATTTTCATTTAAATAACGAAAAACAAATTAGCAGAGCATATATAAAAGTAGAAATAAAATGTCGAATTAAAGATCACTTGATGACATAATTAATATTTATATTATACTTAATGTCAAGTGAATGTGACATTTACGATCATCCATTATTGACATTTAATCTTTGAATTTGGCGGTAGATTTTTAATCGATGAGGTAATCTTTCCTTCTTTAGTTTTTAAATTTTAAAACTGAAATTTTTCTGTGAGTTAAATTGACGAAATGGCGCAAGAAAAATTAAGTTAACAATAAAAACGTTTGCAAAAAGAAATAAAAGAGTTATACTTATATCTATATAATTTACGATTGAATATTAAAATATACTCTAAAAATTATCTTCACTTGAAAAAAAAAAAAAAAAACATTATTACGACTATTAAGAACCTAAGTCAGGCATTAAGTCAGTAGTGCATTTTCGCCTTAAAAACACATTCTTTGGCGACAAAAGCAAGATGAAAATGGTATAGAAACAAATAGTAACTCACAACTTACAGTGTCTTTTACAAATCAGATCTGCTTTTTTCTGCTGTGCGTTATATTATACAGAAATTCGATAAAAATGAGAAAGAAAATAATAAAAAGGGAAATAACTATCATTCAAAATCATTTAATCAATTTCTGAAATTCATGTTTTTATTATAACGCCAGGAATAAGTCGCCAAAAGTTGAACCAATTGTTGTATTTCGCGTTAATTTATTTTTTAAGCATTACAAATATTTTTTTTCATTTTCAAGATAAATATATTTTTATAATATTACGCCTCATTTAAGCGGTCTTTCTTTATTATTATTAATATTATCAGTAGTTATTTTCTGCTATTTGCAAGATATTTGTAATATTTCTAATAGATATAGCCATTTTAATTCTTTTAGCAATTATAATTTTCGCCAAAAATAGCTACTGGCAACCCTCTTGCCAAAAATAACCGAAAAATACGAAATTTACTACGAAAAATCAGAGTTATCCCTGTAAATTTGAATCACAAACTTCCGGAAAAATATTTCCTATCGAATGATACAATCGGCAAAACAATCCATCGGGTAGTTTTTGAAAACACTCGTTTGGAAGTTTTAGAACTTCTGCTTTATAATATATATGATTTATGCAGTTTTTTTTTTTTTTGTCTTTGATATTAATTTAAGTTTTTTCTTTTTCTTTGATATTAATTCAAGTTGCACTTTTTGAGCGTGATGACCGATAAGAAAACAATTTTTTTCCTTTATTGAAAAAATGAGAAGTCTGCCGAACTGAAACAACATTAGCCGGAGTGTTAGATTTTTTTTCTCGTTACGGAATTTCTAGATTCGGTCGCCGCGCTCAAAGCTCGCGATAAAAGCTATGCAATAGCTTAAAAAAAAAAAAAAAAAATCCTCGACGGTTTTTGAGCCACGGTTTGTAAATACTTACGGCGTTATCATTTTGCTCCAGCGCAAATTTAGCAAGATACATTTTTAAATTAACATATAACTTTTGTCAGATATTGCTTCAATATTAATTGGAATTTTAATGTGGGTGTTTAGTTTTAAAACAAAGATTTGCCCATTTGCATACCAAACGCCAGCTAACTTCTTAGATTTTCTGTTGTTTCTATAACATTTCTCGCTGCGCTGCATGTGTCAGTTGCCTCTAGATAGAAAAAAGAAATACAGAATATGAAGTTTGGTTGGTTCAGACGATTTCGGTCAAAAGCATCTTGTAATCACCAAGTAAAATACTACAGTCATTATACCTTGTTCGCACTGACATAGTTGAGTCGCTTAACTTCAAGTCACTTAAATTTTTTAAAGTGGGATCCCCGGAATTAGGCTTAACCTGTTCGCATCAAACTAAACAGTGTAAGTGACTTAAGTTGGCCAAACAGGCATCTGGGCATGCGCATAAGTCCTGAAATTTGTAACTGCAACTTCTAACTTCTCTTTTTTTACACAGCAATTATCTTGCCATATTACAACTAAAAAAATAACCTCTCCATGCTTCCAATTTCTTTGCTGGAAGAAATAAGAGATTCAAAATTTTGGCCTTTGTTTATTTATTTATTTATTTATTTTTTTTTTTTTTTTGTAATCATACACACGAGATAAGCAACTGGGTAAGCAAATAACAACTTGAAAAAGTTTATAATTATTTGTAGGACAGTAATTTAATAATCATAATTAAATATTCTAAAACTCAGAAATGGTAATTAAATATTCAGAAGGCAGATTTCCACTCAACTCATAGTTAAGAGAGTATTATCAAAGGTTTAAGTGAGTTTCGAAAACTTGCTCAAGTGAGAATGTTGATTCCGATTGCGACCGCTTAAAAAAACTTAAGTGGCTTAAGTTAAGTTGTAAGTAAACATTTAAGTAAACCAGTGCTGCACAACCTTCTTAACCAGAAAATCGTTTGCCACCAAAATATTTGAAAAGCGGAGTTTCTTTTCTTTAATCTCAAAGTTTCTGTCATTACTATAAGGAAAATTATTCTGCTTAAAAAGAGTGGTATCATTTTGGTCCGCGGGCCAGAGGTTGTGCACCCCTGAAGTAAACAAGTTAAATGACTTAATTTTGTTAATGCGAACAGGGTATTAGGCTTAATGTTTGGTAACTTGTGCCGTGACCAACGACATACAAGGCCAGTTCATGATTTTTAAAAAACATTGCACGGAGATGACACAACATGTGATTGACGCAAAGCGACGTTTTGTACCAATAATCATGTAAAATGACATGTGACACTTTAAACGTCATGGACTGGCGTTGTGTGCCATTGGTCGCGTTTTTGTCCACGAACCGACAGCACAAAAACCCATGTCATCGAACACAAGAAAAAAATCCTTTATTTTCCGGAAGTGTAGTAATAGGGAACCTAATGACCCATGTCTGCCGGAAGGGAAAGGGGTGCATAAGACAAATATTAATACCAGGGAGGCCCCCTTCTATCTTATAATTTTTCGTAAATTATACTAAAGTGACTTAAACTGAAATTCCTAACTATTGTTTGTGTACATAAATTTCGTACCAAGTACTATTCACATCTATATACATAATAGCAGAAGAAAGACAATTTTAAGAAATTATAGAATACATGTTTTTTTTTTTTAATTACAGGAATATGAAGATAAATGTGGTACCTTAAGGGGGTATTGGGTACGGAAACAGAAGGGGTAGAAGAAGAAAAACCCTTAAAATTGGAAAAAAAATGAATTTTATTCACTTTTGACCACTTTTTATCATTTGAAACTCTTTTAATGAAAAACTTATATCTGTCCTTGGGAGGGGGCGGGGGCTTAAGCCGGGGGGCCCAGGGCAATTGCCCCTCATGCCCCTGCCTTAGTAAAGCCCTGTAGTTTGCTGTACATTCAAAAATGTGAAAACACGAAATCTGGGTGCAGAAAAACATAATACTAAGTCTACCAACCAACCACGACTGGTATTCGTTTTTGGCTTAGGCACCCCTTCGCTTCCGCAGACATGGATGATTAGGTTCTCCTATGACTAGTGATGGGCGATTCTGGAAATTTTGAGAATCGATTAAAATCGATATCATATAAAGCAACATCGATCATAATAAGAACCGATTTCTCAGTTCTAGAATCGATACTAGAATCGATATTTCGATATTCAGGTTCACACAGAGAAGATCCAAATTACTAATTCCAAAACTTAGACAATCAGCAGGACCGTAATTACCGCCTCCCCCCCCCATCCCCATTTAGGGAAGCATAGAATTAAGCTATTGCAGATTTTAGAGTCGGATAATAAGAATTTTAAATTTTAAAATGATTGTCACTTATGGTTGTCACTTACACAAAAACTTTGACAAATTTGAGAGACATAACTCATAATCAAATTTGAGAGACTAATAACAACACTGAGTAACTTGGCATTAAACCGAGTATAAAGAGTGCCAAGAGCGTGTAACTAGGATTGGGAACAAGGAGTATAGACAAAAAAAACTTTTTTTTTTCTAATGCCAACCAAATGTTATGCGAGATAGTTTGGAAGAGCAAAAAATATGCCCCAGTCCCAAGGGGGCAGGTAAATTCCACTCTTGACGGAAAGGCGACCATAGCCCAAATGTATCTTTTGTCGAAGTTTCAAAATGAGGATTTACAATAAAATAGAGCGAGAATTGGACATTTTAAAAATTGCATGCATACTTTAAACGGCCCATTTAGTAAAGAATGGCGAGGAAGGGGGGGGGGCGAGGAATTAGAATGGACGAACTTGAAAAAAAAACATAATTAACTAATAACCCAAATAACTGAGCTTCTAAACAAAAATATAGTGTTTAACTTAGTGTTGAATTCATGGGGTGGCCCGCGGGGAACATGCACTCTTTGAAACCATAAAAAGTGCCAAGGGCATGTAACTAGGTGGAGAGAGGGGTAGTAACAGAAAAAAACGAGGTATAAAAGCTTTATAACGATATGTTACATGAGATGGTGTGGAAGAAACAAAAAATATGCCCCCCACCCAGGGGAGCAAGGTAAATCCCAAACGGACAGAAGGGCGACCCCGGCCCAAATGTATCTTTTGTTGAGGTTTCAAAATATGGATTTATAAGAAAATAGAGCGAGGATTAGGCTTTTTTAAAATCGCACTCATAATTTGAACGAACCTGTAAGTTAAGATTGGTGACGAAGGGGGGGGGGGGGGCGGTAGGACGGGCGAACATGAAAAAAAATAGTGGCACTCTGAGAGTGCCGATAGAAGTGAAACCTTGAACAATTACGTGTGTATTTTTCGAATCGTTAGGATATATAATTTTGAATCGCCAGGAAATACTTTTAAATGAATAAAAAAAGTTCTATAATATTAAAGAACATATTAATATCTATAAAAAAAAAAAACCACGCGATACCATATGTCCAGCTATTGTAGTTAACTCACTATAACTACTTTCTTATATTTTAAAACGCGATAAATACACCAACCAAAATTAGACCATACTATCTATACCTTAATCCTTATCCAAATAAATCATTTTGTATTAATGCCTGTTACAATATCTGTAGATTACTTTTTGAATTATTCAAATCGGACATTCCATTCAAAAGATATTACGAATTTAAAGATGACAATCTAAAGAAATAATAGCGCTGCTGAGTACTCGGTGGCCAATAAGCTTAGGGATTACGTGTGCAATCAAACGATTGCGGGTTCGAACCCCAGTTTCGCTGATATGTATCAATATTTTTTTTTTTTTTTTTTTTTTTTTTTTTTTTTTTTAAGAAGTTTGAAAAATTAAAATTTTAACAAGTTATGGGTCCGTAACGTGACCTGAAATGATGGGAGAAAATTTCTTATGCTAGATTTGTAATGTATGAAGCATAAGCTTTCAATAGACATATTGTATCAAGAAATGAGAAAAAAAACCCTCGCCCCCCCCCCCCCCAAAAAAAAGGTCCTATAGGAAAAACCGGGAAACTGGAATAGCAAAAAGAACGGCGAGAAATGGTTAGCTATACTAGAATTTTTCTCATCACTATAACTCCTATAGAAGCAAAGTTATAGCCTTTTAAAGATTAAAAAGACGTGAAGAAATAAGCAAAATTAGGTGAGTGATCGACAGGGGGGGGGGGTGAGGAGTCCACAGCTCTGGGGGTGCCATGTAGCTTAAACTTTTAAGTTAAAAATAGTAGAAAAATAAATTAGCGAAATTTTAAGGTGTATATTGGGGTAAAAATTTTGAGAGGGGTGCAAGCCCCCCCCCCTCAAAAAAAATTTTTTTTTTCTTTTGAAGAAACAAAAAAATATGCCCCCGGCAGGGGGCAGATAAACCCCAAACGGGCGGAAGGGCGACCCTTTATTTATCTTTTGTCAAGGATTTAAAATGTGGAACTAAAATAAAATAGACCGAGAATTGGACATTTTTTAAAACTGTATGCATTATTGTATACTGTTATGCATATTAATTGTATGCATATTGTATGCTTTTTAATGCACAAATTGCGATTCCCCCTCTCTTACAGAGCTGTAAAATATGATGCCTTCATCCGGAGTCGCAGAAAAATACCTGCATTCAACACTCATTTAGCCTGAAAAGAAAAAAAAAAAAAAAAATCGAAATCGAATCTAAAGATCGACATCGAATCTAAAGACCGATCTTACGGGCAGAATCGATTTTGCATTTTTACTTTCTTTTGTAACTTTACAAGAAGAGAGTATTTGATTCGTGAAAAATCTTGACTTCCCGTTTTTGATGGATTTGTATATTTTAGAAGGTCTTTAACACGATGATTTTTAAGAAATATCTGTCTGTGTGTGTGTCTGTCACTCTGTGAGTCTGTATACGACAAAAATTTCTGACCTTTCTATCTCAAGAACAAACGCACGGAATTCCACAAAAATTTAGATTTAGTTTGACCTTGATATAAACTGAATCTAATTAATTTTTCGTGTATATAGCCTAACAGGTGGCGCTGCTATGCTGCATTTTTTGCGATTTGCGCAACAGCTATATCTGAATAACGAAAGATCGGATTTTCATAACATTTCAGATCCAGTTAGTCCTTGACATGAATTGATGTTTTTTGCATTTTGATGTAGCTTCTCATGTAGCTTGTATGCTTTTGATGTAGCTTGTATATAGCTTCTCAGATGGCGCTGCTATACTGAATTTTTCACAATTTCCACTCAGCGCCATGTGAAAGGGGGGGGGGAAGGAAGCGGTCGTTCCGAGCGCGGAAATTTAGGGGGCGCCAAATTTTTACTACTAACATCACTTCTAGCATATCACAAGAAAAAGTTAATAGGGGGGGGGGGGGGGAATTGGAACTTTGAACCGGGCGCAGTTCTCTTTTCGCACGCCCCTGTTTCCATTTTAGCTTTATCTCAAGAACTAATGCACGGACTTTCATAAAAATTTAGATTCAATTAGACCTTGATATTATTTGATGCTAATTACATTTTGGTGGAAATCGCTTAAGAGATGGCGCTGCTATACTGCATAATTCATGATTAATGCAATAGCGCTATCTCAAGAACGAATTTTCATCAAAATTCAGATTCAGTAAATCTCTGACATAGATTAGTGTTATTTAGTTCTTATTGTAAATTGCCCTACAGGTGGCGCTGATATGCTGCATTTTTTATGATTTCGCAATATCTGCGTCTCGCGCTTTCATGGATTTTCATCAAAATTCAGATTCAGCTGGTACTTAATAAAAATTGATCCTGATCAATTTTTGGTGTACATCACTCAACAAAATACGCTATTTTGCAGGGGGGGGGGGATTCTGAGGTTTCTTTAATTCTTCTATCTTAGAAACTAATACACTGAAATTTTGGAATTGGCACATCCGTCTATTTTATCTTCGACTTTTGAAAGAAAATGAAAATTATGTTACCTTCTGAGAAATCGATTAAAAATTTTAAAGTATCGATTAAATCGAGTTGGCCGTAGTATCGATTAAATCGATTTAAAAAATCGAAATCGCCCACCACTACCTATGACTCTTCCATTGTATAAAAGGTTTTTTCCCTTGTGCGCGATGATTTAGGGTTTTGTGCGGTCGGCTCTTGGACTATTAAAATTAATATTCCGTTATAAACGTTGTTAATATTCACCCTTAAGGGTGTATTTGAAAAAATGATTTTCCACCTTCAATATCTCGAAATTTTCCGATACAATTTCAGACTCATTTTTAAAAGGAGGACACATGAAACCTGCTGGGGTGATTTTTGAAGTGATGTAGAAGATGCCGTGTGAAGTCATTTTTCGCTGAATTCATTAGAATTTACTTATAAGCAATTATTTTCTCAGCATGACCCTTTTTTTCGTTCGCAGACTTCCCGCTTCGGAAAATTTGGTCCAAAACGCCGTTTTCGACAGCATTTTTCTGCAACATTTTCTACATTTATCAAATAAAATCGGCCATTACGGCACCTTGTGTAGTTTCTAAATAAGAGAATTTGTAAGTTTGGTGCATTTGAGAGACAAAATGAATCTAAAAATAAATCGGGAAAAAGGCACTTTGGATCAAAATACACCCTTAAAGAAATTTTAAGTTCTTTTTAAAATTATTTCGGTTTAGATTGATATGGATGTATGTCAATATTAGAAAAAACATTTTTATTAGATTGATAAAATACACACTTTTGTAAAATGTTTACATACATTTTTCCTAAGCCGTATTTTTCTGGTCATTGCTTTGTTTATAGTTTTTTATAGCAGTCATTTGAATGTAATTAATTAATGTAATATTAAAATAAGAAGTAAAACTAAAATAATAATAATTTAGACAGTTTTTTCAAAATTATTAAAACATTAAAAGCAAAGGTCAAGTTAATAATTAACAATGTATGATTAAATTTTCATCATAAAGATGAAATGTATTTATCCTAAATTGTTCAATGAAAGTTGCCTTATAAAGGTACCATACAAATTCACATTAAAATCATAAAATAAGAAAATTTTATTTCAGATTTAACCAGATTTAATGTCTGAAAAACTTTATTAATGCATAAATATATTAGGTAAGAAGGTTGCAATTAGCAATAATATTAGCAATATCTTGAATTTTTTCAGAAATTAATTTTTTCTTCCTTCATAGAAAAACAGGAATTCAGTAATATTAGCAAAAACTATAATTTAAAATTACTAGGGGGGCCCCGCCCCCCTGCTCGCTATGCTCGCCAACCCCCCGCGTAATCGCTTCGCGATTCCAAATTATTGGTTATCCCTGCTTGCTGCGCTCGCCAATGCCCCATGGTGTAAATAAGCAGTTGCAGACCTTTCAAATGATGCGTCACACGACTGGTGTTGTAAAGAAATTAAAAATGTGCCCCCTGGGGGGCAGAGTGGGGGTGACACACAAGACATCCATAAAATGAATAAACAGTTGCAGACCTTTCAAATGATGAGTCACACAATTGGTGTTGTAAAGAAATTACAAAATGCGCCCCCTCTGAGGGCAGGGGGGGTTACACACAAGATATCCATAATATTAATAAGCAGTTGCAGACCTCTCAAATGATGTGTCACACAATTGGTGTTGTAAAGAAATTAAAAATGTGCCCCCCCTGGGGGGGCAGAGTGGGGGATGACACACAACACATCCATAATATGAATAAGCAGTTGCAGACCTTTCAAATGATGTGTCACACAACTGGTTTTGTAAAGAAATTAAAAATGTGACCCCCCCTGGGGAGAGCAGAGTGTGGGGGTGACACACAAGACATCCATAATATGAATAAGCAGTTGCAGACCTTTCAAATCTTGTGTAACACGATTGGTGTTGTAAAGAAAATAAAAATGTGTCCCCCCTGGGGAGCAGAATGGGGGATAACACACAAGACATCCATTATATGAATAAGCAGTTGCAAACCTCTCAAATGATGTATCAAACGACTGGTATTGTAAAGAAATTAAAAATTTGGCGAAAAATTTCAGTTATCGCCAAGTTGGCGTCACTTTTGACAACTAATTTTGGTCGCCAAATTTGGCGATATATCGCCAAGTTGGCGACAAACTTGGCGATTGTTGGCGATGGTAACCTTTCCTCTCTTTATGGTAACCCATACGGCGATGCATAGACGGAGCCCTTTCCTGATTGGTCCATTCGACTCATGGAAGGAGTGGACAACCCGGATTCGTTAGTTCCGGAAATCTTCCACATCAGCATCATTCCAGGAGTCATTCCTTTTAAGGCTAGTTTTTTTTTACTATAGAAGGATATGGAATAGATATAAAACTAAAAAAATTAAATTTTGTCACTTCATTTGAATTGAATGTTTTATTGTTTACATCCGTAAATTATGTGCGGATATTAGAGAGTTGCAGATTTGAGAGAGTCTACTGTATCGTTTGGCAGCAAATTATTTGATGTTGCGTTCAAATGTTGCGTTTTTTTTTTTAATCGTATTTCTTCGAAACTGCTTCTGGGATGATAGATGGATTCGTAAATTATTGGCTGCGACTTGATTTTTTACAGTACTGATTTTTTATATGCATAACTAGTTGGATGTGCCAATCCCAAAACTTTCTTCTATCTCAAGCATACATTTTAATATTTAAAAAAAAATGGTTACATATTTTAATGCTTTAATAATTTTAATTCAATACCATACCAACTTTGATTTTCATCTTAAATTTCTGCTTTAATCAATTAATCGGAATAAAAACGAATTTCCGTCTCTGCACGAGCCGATGGACAATAGAATGATAGGCAGATTTTTTTTTAATTCAGGGAGGACTTACTAGACTTACCAAAAAATAATCAAATACAAAAAATTTAGTTCAGTTCTAGAACTAACTTCATACACTTTTAAGTGTTACAAAATTGAAAATGGTATAAAATTCGCTATTGCAGTGCCCCCTTCCGACGGATGTTTTTCCAGATTCAGGGAGGAGCAACTAGCCATAGGCATACACTTACACAAAAAATTTCGTTCAATTCGATGAATAACTTCATATACTTTTGGTCGGTACAATATTAAAAATGGCACAAAAATCGCGATTGCAGCGCCCCCTTCCGACGGATGTTTTTCAAATTCAGGGAGGAGCAACTAGCCATAGTGATACACTTACACAAAAGATTTGGTTAAATCCGATGCATAACTTCATATACTTTTGGTTGGTACACTATTAAAAATGGCACAAAAATCGCGATTGCAGCGGCCCCTTCCGGCGGAATATTTCAAAACTGAAGGAGGATCTGCTTGCCACAGCCAAAAACATTCACAAAAAATTTGGTTCAATTCTATGCATAACTTCGTACACTTTTTGATGGTAGAATGACGACATACAGACAGGCACACACATACACACGCATAGACAGACATTTTGTAAAAACATGTTTTTTGGAATCTCTGACCCCTAAAACGTGTAAATCCGTCGAAAACCGGAAGTCGAAAAAATTTCGATTACAATACTTTCTTCTATTGAAGATAGAAGAAAGTAAAAAAAGGAATGGTGACGACATATATTTACATGCTGCATTTCTTTTGTGTTTTAAATAATTACTAGCAGCCTTCGCCCGCTACGCTGGTCAGTGTTTTTTAAAGAAACTTTGAATCAAAGGAAATTTTTATATCATAGAAATTTTTAGTTTTGTATCGTATTTTAGACTGTCTATCATCGGTGAAAAATCCGTCATCTAAACGGAAAGTTAGTGTTAGTCACCAATGAATGACGTAGCGTTCAACATGTTAACAATTTTAATCACAAAAAAATTCATTCAGCGGAACCTTTAAAATAAAGCTAAACTTTTGTAATTGGGTTCATCTGATTTAAAACATCTCCAGAAGTATTCAGTTAAACAACGTAGAATACTATATTTCATTTAATAAAAAATTTTAGAAAAAATATCCAACTAATAATGTAAGTTCCATTAAAATCTATCAAGTAGAACTTTAACAAGTTATAAGCGGCCGAAATGAAATTTCCCTTAGCGTTTTATATATATTGAAATAATTAAATATAGCTTACATAATCATGATAACCTGATTATAGAACTCTCTTTCAAAATTATAGGTTAAATAAATGTTTTTGTGATTAATACGAAATCCAGACTTTCTTTTATATAGATAGATTGAAAATTTCAGCTTTTTTCACCGAAGACATCGCCAAATTGGGAAAAGTGTGAAGTATCTCACGAATTACTGGATTTAAAAGAATTTGCTTAGCACCATTCGATTAAGCATGAAAAAATACACCAAAATATGTTATCAGTTGAAAAATAATTATAAAAGCCGATTTTTAAAGAATTTTTTAAAAGTTCGTTCTTTTTATTTTTTACCCCCCTTAGGGGTGACATTTTCGAAAATCCCTTCTTAGAGGCACTCGGTGTTATAAGAAGTATTTTTACCCCAATTTTCAAGATGTTTGGTTCGGCAGATTTTTTTGTGCTGTGATTAATACGAAATCCAGACTTTCTTTTATATACAGTGTCTCACATAAGTGATGGGACACTTGTGCTTTACAAAAGGAAACTAATCAAATAAATTAAAAAAAAACATGTACACATTTTTTTGTGGGTGTGTTTCATACTTAAATTTAGTAAAGATTATTACATAACATATATTTTGTCAAAATATTAAAACATTAATTTAATAAAAATACAAATGTTTAGAACGGAGCAAAAAATAGCTCACATAAGTGATGGGACACCATTATATATGCAACAAAAATCGTCTGAAATAAGCAATAAAAATATTTTTGGGGGTTTTATTTTTACTTAAAAGCAATTGGCAATAATTTATAAAATCGTCTGCAGTATTTCTCTCCAGTTTGTTTTGGAATTTTTGTGTTTTTTAGCTCTGTGTAGCCATGAATGCTAAACGAAAAGAAATTTCGCCTGAAATTTGAAAATTAGTTATTAATTTGCATATTGAACGTGGAAAATCTTTTAGAAAAACTGCTGAAACAGTTAACTTGAGTCGTTCAACAGTTTTCAATATCATTAAACGATATAAAAAGAATCATATGATTCAGGATAAAAGAAGACCTGGCCGACCATCAAAGCTATCCAATGGAATAAAGCGAATTATCGTTCGAAATATTAAAAAAAAATCCAAGAAATAGTGCTTCAAAAGTTGCTGCTGTTTTACAAGCATTATATGGAATAATTGTTAATCCTGAGACTATTAGAAGGGTAATTCGATCTGCTGGATATCACGGTAGAGTAGCCAGGAAAAAATTCTTCGTAAGTGAAAAGAATAGAAAACTTAGACTAGCTTTCTCAAAATCCAAAATAAATAAGAATTGTGATTACTGGAATAAAGTTATATTTGCTGATGAGAGTAAATTTAATATATTTGGTTTTGACGGTAGAATCTTGGTGTGGAGAAAACCCAGGTAAGAATTTCGCAAACAGAACTTGGTACCAACAGTAAAACATGGTGGAGGAGGAGTTATAGTATGGGGGTGTATGTCGTCCGCTGGAGTTGGTAATCTTGTTTTTATTGACAGTATAATGGATCAGTACAAGTATATTGATATTTTAAAGCAAAATTTGAAATCTTCTGCACGAAAATTGAACCTTCATAACGATTTTAAATTCTACCAGGACAATGACCCCAAGCACACTGCTCTGAACGTTAGACTCTGGCTGCTATATAACTGTCTTGAAATAATAAAAACACCACCACAATCTCCAGACTTAAATCCCATAGAGAATACTTGGCAAGAATTGGAATCAAGAATTCGCAAACACACCATTTCTTCAAAACAACAACTAAAATCGGTGCTTCAAGAAGAATGGGGTAAAATCACTCCAGAAATCACAAAAAAATTAGTCGAATCCATCCCAAAAAGATTAAATCATTTTTAAAAGTAAAAGGAAATCCAACAAAATATTAAAACCTTTTAAAAAGTAAAATTTTTGGATAAATATTTGATGGAAAAGAAAGTGTCCCATCACTTATGTGAGCCATTTTTTGCTCCGTTCTGAACAATTGTATTTTTACTAAATTAATATTTTGACAAAATATATGTTATGTAATAATTGTTACTAACTTTAAATATGAAACACACCCAAAAAATTTTTGCTCATGTTTGTTTATTTATTTTATTGCAGTTTCTTTTTATAAAGCACAAGTGTCCCATCACTTTTGTGAGACACTGTATATAGATAATGATTGAAATTTTCAGGTTTCTTCGCCGAAGACGTCGCCAAATTAGGAAAATTTGAAGTATCTCACGAACTGATAGATTTAAAAGAATTTGCTTGGTACCATTCGATTAAGCATGAAAAAATACACTAAAATATGTTATCAGTTGAAAAATAATTATAAAAGCCTATTTATAAAGAATTTTTTAAAAGTTCGTTCTTTTTATTTTTTACCCCCCTTAGGGGTGACATTTTCGAAAAACCCTTCTTAGCGGCACTCGGTGTTATAAGAAGTATTTTTACACCAATTTTCAAGATTTTTGGTTCGGCAGATTTTTTTGTGCTGTGATTTATACGAAATCTAGACTTTCTTTTATGTATATAGATTATAATCAGAAAGGATAAATAAGTAAATAAATAAAAAATAGATATCAAGATTATTATTAAAAAAAATGGAAAACGCATTTCGATTCCAAATCGCTTCAGTTGTTCGTTCTGCGCATTTCATGCATTTACGTTTTAAAATAAGTCAAGATTCGTGTCAATGGGGAAAAAATGTTTCAAATGCATTTGAATGGTGTTATACTCATTCGAACATCATAAAATTGATATGCATCTATAAAGTATTTATTATAATACATATTTTCATAATCAATGGTGCAAAGAACATTTGTTTCTGATTTACAAGACCAGAAAAAAGTATTCCATTACATAATGAGTATAGGGAGAACATTGGTGCGTATTTTAAAAGAATTAACTATTCATAATTTTATAAGAGTGGTATTTTTAAAACTTCGTTATTGTACAAACGTACCTCATTTGCTACGCTTCACGTAAAATTTCCAACTTGTTTTTTTATTTTTTATTTTACAGGGTAAAAGCCATAGTAAAACATTCAACCTATCAAATATTATGACGAATATTCGAAGAGGAAAGAGGAAAATTTCAAACCAACGTATCAGTGTGACGCGTGAATTTCTTCATTTGTTTTCTTTTTTCCAGTCTAATGCCAGAAAAACCGAAGAAAGGAGAAAATATGAGAAATATCGTTTGACAGCAAATTATTCGATGTTGCGTATAAAATGCAGACAAACAGCATTATTTATTTTTTTTTTTTTTAATCTTTTTCCACATTTCTTCGAATCTGCTTCTTTGATGACAAACGGGAAAGTTTCTGAAAAACTTACATTCCGAAATTCAATGCATTTGGGACCATCCGTAAATTATTAGCTGCGATTAATTTTTATAAAGTTTAAAGTATTGATTTTTTATATGTATATTAAAAAAAAGAATGGCAACGACACGATACTCACAACTTTTTTAATTTACGTAGAACATTTTTAATTTCTGGTTCATATGATGAAAAAGTTCATTGTTTTTAATATGTAATACTTAAAACACAGAAAATATAATTCAAATAAGAAGTGCATTGTAGTGATGGACGATTCTGGAAATTTTGAGAATCGATTAAAATCGATATCGTATAAAACAACATCGATCATAATAAGAATCGATTTCTCAGTTCTAGAATCGATACTAGAATCGATATTTCGATATTTAGGTTCACACAGAGAAGATCCAAATTACTAATTCCAAAACTTAGACAATCAGCAGGATCGTAATTACCGCCTCCCACCCCCATCCCCATTTAAGGAGGCATAGAATTAAGCTATTGCAGATTTCAGAGTCGCATGATAAGAATTTTAAATTTTAAAGTGATTGTCACTTATGGCTGTCATTTACACAAAAACTTTGACAAATTTGAGAGACATAACTCAAATAATAACAACCCTGAGTAACTTGGCATTAAACCGAGGATAAAGAGTGCCAAGAGCGTGTAATTAGGATGGGAAGCAAGGAGTATAGACAAAAAAAACCCTTTTTTTTCTAATGCCAACCAAATGTTACACGAGATAGTTTTGAAGAACAAAAAATATACCCCATTCACAAGGGGGCAGGTAAACCCCACTCTTGACGGAAGGGCGACCATAGCTCAAATGTATCTTTTGTCGAAGTTTCGAAATGAGGATTTACAATAAAATAGAACGAGAATTGGACATTTTAAAAATTGCATGCATGCTTTGAACGGCCCATTTAGTAAAGATTGGCAAGGAACAGCGGGGATTAGAACAGGACGAACTTGAAAAAAAAAATTAACTAATAACCCAAATAACTGAGCTTCTAAACAAAAATATAATGTTTAACTTAGTGTTGAATTCATGGGGTGGCCCGCGGGGTACATGCACTCTTTGAAACTATAAAAAGTGCCAAGAGCATGTAACTACGCGGAGAGAGGGGTAATGACAGAAAAAAAAACGAGGAGATAAAAGCTTTATAACGATATGTTACATGAGATAGTGTGGAAGAAACAAAAAATATGCCCTCCACCCAGGGGGGGAAGGTAAATCACAAAATATGCCCTCCACCCAGGGGGGGGAAGGTAGCTTAAACTTTTCAGTTAAAAATGGTAGAGAATTAAATGAGCGAAATTTTAAGGTGTACATTAAGAGAGGGTGCAAGCCCCCCCCCACTCAATTTTTTTTTGTTTATTTTGAAGAAACAAAAAAAAAATGCCCCCCGGCGGGGCGCAGATAAACCTCAAACAGGCTGAAGGGCGACCTTTTATTTGTCTTTTATCAAAGATTTAAAATATGGATTTAAAATAAAATAAACCGAGAATTGGACATTTTTAAAACTGTATGCATATTTCGAACGGCTCTGTAAGTTAAAAGTGACGCGGAAGGGAGGGGATTAGAAAAGACGAGCGTGAAAAATAAAACATAATAAACTAATACTTCAAACAACTGGACTTCTAAACAAAAATATAACGATTTAACCTAGTGTCGAATTAATGGGGTGATCCGCAGGGGATTACCCCCCCCCCCTCCAGAAGTTATGAGATTTTATGTTTTTTAATGCACAAATTGCGATTCCCCCTCTCTTACAGAGCTGTAAAACATGATGCCTTCCTCCGGAGTCGCAGAAAAATACCTGCATTCAACACTGATTTAGCCTAGAAAAAAAAAAAAAAAAAAAAAAAAAAAAAAAAAAAAAAAAAAATCGAAATCGAATCTAAAGATCGACATCGAATCTAAATACCGATCTTACGGGCAGAATCGATTTTACATTTTTACTTTCTTTTGTAACTTTACAAGAAGAGAGTATTAGATTCGTGAAAAATTTTGACTTCCCGTTTTCGATGGATTTATATATTTTAGAAGGTCTTTAACACGATTTCATGGTTTTTAAAAAATATATGTCTGTGTGTGTGTCAGTCACTCTGTGAGTCTGTATATGACAAAAAATTCTGACCGTTCTATCTCAAGAACAAATGCACGGAATTTCACAAAACTTCAGATTTAGTTTGACCTTGATATAAACTGAATCTAATTAATTTTTGGTGTATATAGCCTAACAGGTGGCGCTGCTATACTGCATTTTTTTGCGATTTGCGCAACAGTTATATCTGAATAACGAATGAACGGATTTTCATCACATTTTAGATCCAGTTAGTCCTTGACATGAATTGATGTTTTTTGCATTTTGATGTATATAGCTTCTCAGATGGCGCTGCTATACTGAATTTTTCACAATTTCCACTCAGCGCCATGTGAAAGGGGGGGGGGGGCGAAAGGAAGCGGTCGTTCCGAGCACGGAAATTTAAGGGGCGCCAAATTTTTACTACTAACATCACTTCTAGCCTATCACAAGAAAAAGTTAATAGAGGGGGGGGGGGGAGCTAAATTGGAACTTTGAACCGGGCGCAGTTCTCTTTTCGCACGCCCCTGTTTCTATTTTAGCTTTATCTCAAGAACTAATGCACGGACTTTCATAAAAATTTAGATTCAATTAGTCCTTGATATTATTTGATGCTAATTACATTGTGGTGGAAATCGCTTAAGAGATGGCGCTGCTATACTGCATTATTCATGATTAACGCAATAGCGCTATCTCAAGAACGAATTTTCATCAAAATTCATATTCAGTAAATCTCTGACATAGATTAGTGTTATTTATTTCTTGGTGTAAATTGCCCTACAGGTGGCGCTGATATGCTGCATTTTTTATGATTTCGCAATAGCTGCATCTCGCGCTTTCATGGATTTTCATCAAAATTCAAATTCAGCTGGTACCTAATAAAAATTGATCCTGATCAATTTTTGGTGTACATCACTCAGCAAAAAACGCTATTTTGCAGGGGGGGGGGGGGGGGGTTGAGGTTTCTTTAATTCTTCTATCTTAGAAACTAATACACTGAAATTTTGAATTGGCACATCCGTCTATTTTATCTTCGACTTTTGAAGGAAAATGAAAATTATATTACCTTCAGAGAAATCGATTAAAATTTTTAAAGTATCGATTAAATCGATTTAAAAAATCGAAATCGCCCATCACTAGTGCATTGATTTAAAAAAAAAAAATTGTTCAAACGTGTCCCCCCCCCCCTCTCCTCTATGTTTTGTTGTGAAGTTTGTATATGTGTAAATATTTTCCTTTTATTATGGTAAAATTGCAGTGTTATTAATGCTAAATACTTTTAACATCCATTGCAGGACCTCGGGCGCCTTTCGGGAAAGCAACCTTAGAGGTTCTCGTGTTTAGCATTATGTCAATGGGAATATCGCCAAGTTGGCGATGGTTTTGGCGACTTATTTTCGTCGCCACATTTGGCGATCCGTTAGCAAATATGTCGCCGAATTGGCGACTTTGGAGGTTACCCGTCCCTTTACCTGTAAAGTGTACTCTCCCGCGAATCTGCGAGAAACATCGAGAACCTTCTCTCTGAAATCTGTAAATATCTTTGGATCACCGGTTCAGTTTTCTTCCAGCTGTCCTGCTGTGAAGATGTGTGAAGTCTTCGTGAGTTGAGACCATGGCCAACTAGCTATATAACGGCCTGCGCATTTCGCTAAAAACCGCCGAAAAAGTGAAGCTGGATTCAGCTTCAAACCCTGAACCATTTCATTGGACTACGAGGTGTAAATCCTGCCCAAATTAGCATTGAATAAGCTGATTTCTGTTCTGTGCACACTGTCATTGTTTTTGGTTCAGGGTTTGCACTGTTGGACAGAATAATTTGGGCAGGGTATCAGAGTCCTCTGGCGGGAGACTTCATACATTAATCTCAAATAGATGGGCCGTATAGATCTAGTTGAGAATGGTTGAGTCTTGGGTCTCTGGAATTTGACATTGTATGCGCTGTATTGAACTTAATCGTTTACAAGCCGAATTAATATCGCAATGTATTTATAATTTTCTTTTTCCTATATTACAGGTTAAAATAATTTAATTTATGCATACAAATTTAGAATATAATACATACATACATACATATATATATATATATATATAAAATCCCTCCGTGTATAACGATTCCGGGGTCAACCAATCCACGAGAAAAAACACTTTTTGTGACCAATGACAAATTCCATTGTGAAAAGTTATCTCCGATTTTAAAGGCTATCAATTTTTTGTTCAATGCAAATGTTCCAGGGTCGTAATGGAGCGTTCTCATTTGTCAGATTTACAGTTTGAGCTGTAAATGACGTCACTACATTTTACTCTGCTTTGAAATCTTTTCCCTATTTCAAACACAATATTCACACTGTGAAAATTTGACTCATTTGCTGCAGCATCACTCCACCACTTTTATAGAAAACGATTACTTTGCTGTGTTAGGGAGCATTCTCATTGGTCATAAAAGAGACATTCTATAAAAGCTGTGGAGTGACGCTGCAGTAAATGGGTCAAATTTTTAGCAGTACACTGTTAAAATTTGACCCTTTTGCACAATCAATTAATAATTTGGCTACCCTCTCATATTCGTCTGGAAATGGCCAATTCGGGAAAATTTTTTTATACATTTTGGATATTTTTATTATTTTCTCTCAATATTTAAAAATATTTTTTGGCTGTAGTTTCACAATGTATTCTTTTATAATTGATAGTTTTCCTTACTTTATTCTTTTAAAATTTATGCATTTACCATTTGTTCATTACAATCCCTCCCCCCGTCCACCAGATAGTTTTGTTATAATTTTAAATACAGATTTCTATTGAATTTTTTTTTTATTACATTTTTCCCTCATGTTCAATCTTTGTATTTTTCAAAATTGTTTAAGCCTAAAGTGGCTATGATTGACCAAAGTTGTTGTAATGTTTTATCATCCTTTCAAAAATGGAGACACGTCATTTTGACGGGCTACCTTCTAGTATATAATATATTTCTGCAGTTTTTTGGCTGTTTTCATTATAATGTTCGCATTTTGGAACATGATTCTTCGTGTTAAGTTCGAATTAAGCGAAGATTCGAATAATCCGATTTCGAATTAACGAGAGTCGACTGTATTTATCTTATGAAATAACAAAGCATGGCTTTTGCTAGTTTATATTAAAAAAAAAAAATCCAAAACGTTCTCTTTCGTTTTCAGGAGATGAACCCTCTGCTGGTGAGCTTAGATCCTAGTCCGGAGGATTTGTCCGACGCACTCTTCCATCTGCTCGTATCGCAGGACTGGACGCAAATCGCAATGCTCCTCGACGGATCGCAGTTCGCAGACGCCGTCGCGAGGCGGCTCGCCATGCTCGCGGGCCGACAATCGGTGCTCATCGTCACGATGCCGCACGACAGGTAACAGTTTTTTGTTTTCTCTATTTATTTATTGACTGATTTGTTGAACACGTGCTGTTTGTTCGTAGCGGTTTTAAACTAATATAAAACAACACTCACTGGTTCTTTTGCTTCTGAAACACTACAAATACGGACTGTATATGCGTTTTCTTTTAACACTATAATATGCGAGCCATTGCACGGCTATCAACATTCCAATTCCATCATCTTTTTACATTCGAATAAAAACACAACTTAAAACAAAAGCAAAGAATTCTGCCAAAAACATAAAATAAGAAGAATAAATTACCATGGTAACGAATAATACAATATCTTACTGGAGCTTTTTTCCGCATAAATGATTACAGACGATATTTACCAAAACACATAGATCTTACCTGCACGCTTGACATCGGTGCCCACTTGTAACTCATCGTCAATATACAAGAGGCGTGTTCAGAGACAGAAAGGCGAGTTACTCAGAAAATTGACGAGGCTAACGAGAAAGACAATCTTCCACGGTGCATTCCAGACATCTTTTTTTACAGACCACTGGAGTCACGTGATGTTCGAATACACCAATGCAGAGACTTGAAAAGAGCACTACGTCATTCTAGCGGTCTGTAAAAAAGATACACCACTGTAGTCTGTCTTTTTTGTTAGACTCGGAAAATTGGGGAATGACGTCATAATTGTTTCTCGGTGTAAGGCAGGGTTGTAACGGCGGATGAACACTTTCGGGAAAAGTTACGGGTTTTATTTATTTATTGAACAACATACATCTGACTTGTACGCTCGACATGAAGCCTACTTATAAGTCATCGTCAATTTTACAGGGACGAGATAGCACAAGGAAATTTTAGAACACAAAAGAAGTAAAACCACGAGCTCCACACAAAGAGTATATACATATAAGTATAAAATATATTAAACTCCATCATTGTCAACGTTCAAATTCATTAAATATTATTTACACGCATTCTAAAAATCCGAAAGTTTTCAGTTGCATTAAAATCGTTTTGCTTTTGGCGGGGAAAAGTGCTGCTCGCCCAATCGCGTGACGCTTTTGTCTTTTCACGCCAAATATTCGAAAATATTTAAATTTTTTTTTAACAAGTTTTCTACTATAATTTCATCAGTAATTTTGACGGATCCTTATTACACACATGAGTAGTTTAATTTGAATTTTTTTCAGAATTTTCTGAGTATGCCCAGTATGGAGACCTTCCTTGTTAGAAAGGACTTTAACCCCTGCTCCCCCCCCCACACACACACACACATTTCTGAAATCACTTTTCTCAGAAAACAATCTGAAAATCAAAGAGAGAAATAACTTCATTAGCTCTTCAAATGTTCGAAAACGGGAGAAAAATAAATATATGCCAAATATCAGTATGCTCTAGACTTTGTTATTTGCTAGCACTTACTTACGGGAATGTTCGAGACTTTTATAAATAATTCATGAATTGATTCGGGAATTTTTCATTTGAAAGCATAAGCTATGCGTCGCTTTGATCTCCAATGAAAATTATTTATTTGGTCTCAGAAAAATCTGGAATGAATACACCATATTACATTCAAATGAAATTTGTTTAAATAAAAAAAAAACTGCTTTTAAAATGTAACCTTATTTACGTTTTCAAGAAATATGAATCTGGATTTTAAAATAGATAAAGGAAGAAAGAAGTTAGATATAAAATTGGAACAGATGTTGTAGATGAACCGCGGTTGGCCCAAAATATATCTATCTACAGCGCCCGATTAAGGCTGTTCTTAAATCAACAAGTTGGGAATTGCACATGAAGCGTAACAAATGAGGTGCGTTCGTACGATAACGAAGTTTTAAAAATATCACTCTCATATTTCAATCTCATAAAATTGTAAATAGTGAATTACAATTAAAATGCGCCCCAAACAATGTTCTCCCTATACCATTATGTATTGGAATACTTTTGTGTGGCCTTGTAAATCAATAACAAATGTTCTTTGCACCGCAGATTATGCAAAATGTATATTATAAATATATATAGGACAGTTGCACCATAAAATTTAACTAATAATGACACATTGCTCAGTGGTGCTCAAAACAGGAATTAAAGATAAAAAAGATCGCACAAAAATATAACATAAAACTTGTCGCCATTCCTCCTCCATACCTCATTGACCTCGTTACAGATAAGATCGACAAAATTCCAATAGATCAAAAATCTGGTATTTATGAAATCCCATCACTTTATCTAATAATCTTAAAAAAGTCTACATCAGCATGACTACGCGGAAACTTTTAATTAGAATTAAAGAGCATCGCAAAGATATAAAACAATATAAACATAATACTGCCCTTGCTCGCTTCTGTTTGGCGAACAAGGGTTGCCATATTAATTTTGAGGAAGCCAAAATCATAGTTCCATGCAATAACCCAGTTCAAAGTAAAATAAGAGAATCCATCGAAATCAAAGCACGAGAAAATAAACCATGTAATGATAATTTATCCTACAATATACCAAAAATATGGCATAACATCATAAAATCTTAAAATTTTTTATTTCCTTGCAATATTTTAATTTTTACTCACGTGTAAATGGCAACATTTTTTTAAATTTTAATTCATTTAGATTTTAATTTAGTGGAAATATTATCTCTCGAACAAGATGCAAATGTAGTCCTTCCATTATCATATTTTCCTGAAGACGCCCGCAGAAGACGGCGCGAAACGTTGAAAGTTTTATTTTATTTTAACTAGGGGGCCCCGCCCCCCTGCTCGCTATGCTCGCCAACCCCCCGCGTAATCGCTTCGCGATTCCAAATTATTGGCTACCCCTGCTTGCTGCGCTCGCCAATACCCCATGGTATGAATAAGCAGTTGCAGACGTTTCAAATGATGTGTCACACGACTGGTGTTGTAAAGAAATTAAAAATGTGCCCCCCTGGGGGGCAGAGTGGGGGGACACACAAGACATCCATAAAATGAATAAACAGTTGCAGACCTTTCAAATGATGTGTCACACAATTGGTGTTGTAAAGAAATTACAAAATGAGACCCCCTCTGAGGGCAGAGGGGGGTTTACACACAAGATATCCATAATATGAATAAGCAGTTGCAGACCTCTCAAATGATGTGTCACACAATTGGTGTTGTAAAGAAATTAAAAATGTGCCCCCAAGGGGGGCAGAGTGGGGGATGACACACAATACATCCATAATATGAATAAGCAGTTGCAGACCTTTCAAATGATGTGTCACACAACTTGTGTTGTAAAGAAATTAAAAATGTGACCCCCCCCCTGGGGAGAGCAGAGTATGGGGGTGACACACAAGACACCCATAATATGAATAAGCAGTTGCAGACCTTTCAAATATTGTGTAACACGACTGGTGTTGTAAAGAAATTAAAAATGTGTCCCCCCTGGGGAGCAGAATGGGGGATAACACACAAGACATCCATTATATGAATAAGCAGTTGCAAACCTCTCAAATGATGCATCAAACGACTGGTGTTGTAAAGAAATTAAAAATTTGGCGAAATATTACAGTTATCGCCAAGTTGGCGTCACTTTTGACAACTAATTTTGGTCGCCAAATTTGGCGATATATCGCCAAGTTGGCGACAAACTTGGCGATTGTTGGCGATGGTAACCTTTCCTCTCTTTATGGTAACCCATACGGCGATGCATAGACGGAGTCCTTTCCTGATTGGTCTATTCGACTCATGGAAGGAGTGGACAAACCGGATTCGTTAGTTCCGGAAATCTTCCACATCAGCATCATTCCAGGAGTCATTCCTTTTAAGGCTAGTTTTTTTTTACTATAGAAGGATATGTACAAATGTATATTAAAATTCCTGTTTTGTGCACCACTGAGCAATGTGTTATTATTAGTTATGTATATTATAATATGTACTTTATAGATACAGATGCATTTTATTACGTTCAGTGGCGTAGCCAAGGGGGGGGGTCCAGGAGGTCCGGACCCCCCCCCCCCCCCTCCCTCCGAAACCCAAACGAAGGACTAATTTACTGACTCATGGATACAAAAGAAAAAACAACTAAGACGGAATCATAAAGAACCTATGCAACTTTCCGCTTTAGAGAGGTGTTCGTCTAAGAAGGTATAATTCAAAGGTGTATCTTTCGCTGGAACTATGATTTTTTTCTTTTTTAGACAGGTTTTCGTTATAAACACTTTTCACTTTCACAGAATCTATTGAAACTACTAAAACGTACTCACTCTATAGTACCTACACTTTTGAAAAGCATTAATGTATTACAGTAAATCTGTGAAGATGACCTATCTCAAAGGAAAACAATTGAAGATTTGATGAAATATATTTATGCTTGCTAAAGTTTGAAACCTATTTGAAAAGGGAAATTCCTTCAGTTGTGATTCCTTTCTAGCCTATTTTCTGTGAACGCGGAATCCTCTCGTATACGCAAACATTTTAGTATCCGGATTCGGAAGGATAACTATTGAAGATTCCGTTTACACGAGCCCCACCAGTGGCCGAGAGATTTTGATCTCTCAATTGGTAGACGGCAGGTGCTGGGTTCGAACCCAATCGCGGCCATCGTCCTAACCATTCGGAGATTTCGTGGTTTTCTCCGAACCTTGCGTAAATACGGGTTGCATTTTCAGAAAGAATCACGTTTTGAGCACCAGCCTTGGCGAGTTGGCGAAAGCGAGAACGTTCAGCTAGCTGCATCGCCAAACGCCAATCGTCGTTTTGTTTTGATTTTCAAATCCGAGAAATCATTTTAATCTGAAAAAGCTCTTTGTTTTAAACTATGTTTTAATTGTAAACAACGGTGAATAGCATTTCCTCATATTATATTTTTTGCTTGATAACATTTACGGAAAAACAAATGAACAATAAGCACGATCTCTTTGCAGAAGGAAGGGTTGCTATTCGCTAGGCGTTTGACGTCACAAACAAGAAAGGGTGCATAGCATTGACTTCATCTCCGCGTCAATCGTTGTTCTGGCGATAAGGTGCCCAAAACGTGATTCTTTCTGAAAATGCATACGGGTTAGGCTCATTTAGAAACACCCCCACGAAGGGCACTCTCCCCAGGGCATATATCCCTAGCCACTTCAACGGCTAACTAATAGAAGAAAAACTACCCCACATAGATTCTGTTACTCAGAAAATTTCCGGCCGAAAATCTTCTCTCGTTGAAAACAAAAATGTGTGTTTCCCTGCATGGCTAATGCTTTCCCCTCTATTCATCTGTCAACAGCCTTTGTGTGCTCAATTATCTGTACAGAAAATCTCCCCGATGAAGCTGGCCAGTCTGGGAACTTGCGGAGGGGGTCTTGAAAGCCCTTCCAATTAGGATTTACAGCTATTTTTTACTCGATAATGTACTGCATAGAATAGTACTATTTTAGAGAATTTGTTTTTATTATGAAATTTTTTGTCATTGGTAGAGCATTCTTGCTTTTCTAAATCTGTATAAAAAATGTGAAAATGCATGCTGTGCATTTTTAACTCAAAAATGAGAGAAGAAAAAGGGGGGGGGAGGGAAGTAATAATTGAATATGTATGTTATATATAGTTGATAACCGGATATATTTTGCGAATTGCAGAATTTTTCCACGCAGTTTAACATTGCTTCAAGAACTTTCATCGTGGTAATAAGAGTTTTGTGTATGGAGAAGATCTTGACTGATATTTTGACTTTAAAGAGAAACAGAAACCATAAACTGAAGCTGACCCCCATACGAAAGTACGACCTTAGTGTTGAACTTGGAGAATGCTCCAGAACTGTTTAGAACCATCTGAAATATATTGGTTCTGAAATACGATAACAGAAACCACCATTATTTTTTACAGATCCTAATATTTCCAAAAAAGTACTGGTCCATCACAAATAAATTTGTAACAAAAAATTAACTTTATTTAAAATTACCATATATCGGAAGTAACTACAGTGGAGCATCGTTTATACGACGCCGAAGGGACTACCAAAAAACGTCGTATAAACGATAACGACGTATAATCGATTTTCACTTCCAAAATTAGAATTAATTTTGTTTTTCACTTAATTTTAATGTTTAAAGTGATGATGTGCATGAATTTTTAAATTAAACAAACCGAAATAAACAAATATCTTAAAAAACGGGGGCGGGGGAGGGATTAGTAAGCAAATTAAATATGCGTACCTTTATTTATGTTTCACCGAAAGGTTCCTCATTTGCAGTACATCATTTCCTTTTCATTTAAAGTTAAAGATAAAAAACCCCGCGTGGCCAACTAAAAGTCGCCAATACTGATAACAGTTACAAGGATACTCTATTTGCAACTTAAAACAGGTGGGGAAAGCTGACCATCCCCTGAAAAAGAATGATCCCTCCCAGTGTAATCTGTTACACGTAAGCTGACTTATCGAACACCAGCCCACATTTTTATAATGTGGAGTGCATTTAAACACGCTCTTTGGTGTCATTCATAGCTACCAACTTCCGCTCATTCGTAAAATACACAAGAAAAATAAACAAATATAAACCTATACAAAATCAAAAAATCGACGTATAAACGATTTTGGGCGTCGTATAAAAGGTATATTTTTACATAGAAATGAATCGGGACCACATTAAAACGTCGTATAAGTGATCGTCGTATAAACGATGCTTTACTGTATATTAGATCGAATATGGTATCAAAAATAGCGAGGTATGAATAGAAACTCAAAAGAATTATGGATGTTTTAGACAAAACTATTTTTTATAGCATGAACTATATTTGATGTGCGTGATTCCTACATTACTAGTTTCTGTAGCTGAAATGGCAAGATTTTTTCTTAAGGATTAAAACCTTGCCTCTAAACCTCTCATGTGGAATTAATGGCTATGGCGATTGATATTTATGTGAAATCATTATCCATTACAATACAAATTCATTATTCAATAGCAAGAAATTAAACATGGAAATTGCTGTTTTAAACATAATCACTTGATCCTGACTTCATTAAAGGCAAATTTTATGTGATATAAAGCTTGATTCAGTATTCTTCAGTATGTGCTCAGTTTTTTACATCATAGTATTTTCAATGATAAATATTAATGTAACGTTGATGTATTATTAGCTGCCTTTTTAGAGATGATCTTACTTTTTTTTTTAACCATGCTTTTTAAAAAAATTAAGAAATTAAATTAGAAAATATAGTAGACTTTCGATTAACCGAGATGGTTAGGAGATGCCTCGTTCCAGATAAACTGTAACGGGAGGGTACACATACTGGGTGTCATTTGTAACGTGTGGGAGGTTATGTTGATAAAATGAAGACATATTTCTAAGTAAAATATAAAATCAACAGTTTATTTAAACTGCTATGACTTGGGGAAAGTGGAGCTTCAGTTCGAGAATTCAATAACTAGTCACAATACCAAGAGATTAAGTCGAAACTATACTCACAACCCCGGCTTTGACTCAGTCGGGGCACTTCAAACCAGCTTCTCGTTCAGACTTCGGCTAAACGCTAGATTAAACCTTTATAAGACACCCTGTGGCTGCAAACACTTTTTATTATTTAAAATACTCAACGTATTAAACTATTTCTTACCACCGGCACTCTTCCTGGATAGCTCCGCTCGTGATAAACTAACTTGGCGCACGCTGTTGGCTAGCTCACTTTAAAACACCATCTAAATCACTGGAGGCTAATCTCTTCACTACTATTACACACACACCACTCCAATTCAAAGCTTTTATATGTTGCAAACTGAAGACGGCGCTAAGAATTTGAATATTACTCCTAACCGCGAATTAACTGTACAACCGAGGGCGACACACACGCTCTGGAAAGTTAAAGTTGAATAAAGGATAGATGTTGCTTTCACGCTACACATGTTAAAACATTGACGTCATGATCTCACTTAAAATGCTAGAGTGCCTTTATCACAAAGGACACGCCCTCACAAAACGAATTTCCCAAATAATCAAAATTGTATAAATTTTGATGAAAAATTTTGGCAAAAGCATAGAACGTGTCAAATTATCATACAATAGGACATTAAAAATTTTATTAATACAAAAGAAAGAGAATGAACATTTTCATTTTGATCACTTTTCACGTTTTCACTTTCATTTTAATTTTAATGTTATTTCGATCTACATTTCGATTCTAATTAATTATACAACTAAAATATATTACCTCAATAAGATATATTTTTCGTTTCATCGGGATCTTGAAACTCCGTTTTTGCAGGTTTTACTGTGTTTTACTAAAGAACGGTGAAAATCCCCTTCAGACAGATTTTTAGCGAATTTAATTGTATGACAATTCTTATTAAAACCATGCAATGCTTCCGTTTCAGGCAGGATGCTATCATAGATTAGACAGTTATTATTTTGACAGGTTTAACTATTCATATAACATATGTATATAAATGTAGAAAAGTTGTTAAGCTTGAACCGGTCTACAACGGAATATTGTCTTAAATAGAAATGTTTCATAATACTATCGAAAAGAATGCTATACAATTACGCTTGATAAGACGGAACGGAATTCTGTGTAAAACGGAATTTTAACTAACATTGGCGATTTTATCCTGACAAGTTTTACTATATATATACTGAAGGGGAAATTTTTGGACCCCCTCCGAAACAAAATCCTGGCTACGCCACTGATTACGTTCGAATGAGTGTAACACCATTAAAATGCATTTGAAACATTTTCCCCGATTAACCGTAATGTAATGAAACAATTTTGATTGTTGATGTATGAAAATAGGGCTAGCAAAAAGGGCAGCTTTGTGACATGTGTTTTCATTTATTTTTGTTCGAAATTCATGAAAATAGGTTGTTATTCAGAAACTGTCTAATTGCACTCAATTTTCTTATTTTTTACAAACATAATCGATATTTTATAACAAGCCTTCAACGATCACGTTTTTGAGCACATTTCCCGACTAGAGCAGAAAAACCGGTCGAAAAGGCAGGAGAAAAACGGGTGATCACGTGATCGAAATAGCTTAGAATTCGATAGGTAATTTATTGATCAAAATATGGAAAACTAAGTTCAGTTCGAAATCGCTTCCAAAGTCAGGTCTTCCAATGTTTATATCTCTTCCCTTGAAAAATGAATGTGTAAATGTGTCAAAACGTTTTGTGTTTGTTGAGCGGAGCAGTTGAAAACACCCTTAACCTCTGAAGATATGGGAAGAACCATGTCATTTTAGGGCACCTTTCATTTGAGAGATTTTTTTTAAGTTCAATACTAGTTGCCCTTGAAGACGAGTTTGGTCTCCCTTGAATGTATACTAAGCTTAATCACATTAATTTTATTCATAATTTATTTTAATTGCTCAATTTTTTTTACCAAATTATAATATTCTGCTAGAGAAATATACAATAGTTTAAATTGTTATTGCATTACATTGTGCGAACAAATCAAATTAAAAAAAAACACTGTAAAGAAATGGACGATGTTACGTAAATTCTACAGGTAATCTGGAATGCAGTACAATTCACCAATGTTTTTTTATCGGAAAAATTCTTCAAATTTTTCTTAAAAAAACGGAAAAAAATTCTGGAAAATTTCCCATTAAAAAACATTGAATTGTTCTGGCGTCAGTAGAATTTACATAAAATTGTCCTTTTTTTTCTTACAGCGATGTTATTATTTCTGTTATGTAAAATAAACCAACATCACAATTAATTGAATAAAAAATTAGGGGGATCCTACTTTTTTTAATTTCGGGCCCCTTCGAAATTTTATAAGGGAAACACTGTTTCTCATTGTCTATTCGATAACCATGGTATATCTGGTGCCATTTTGGCAAGAAAATCCCTTTTTCGAATACCTTACTAGATACAGGGTGTCCAGCAAATAACACTCTGATTTCAAAATTAAATTTCTCAAAAACAAAGATCGATAGTAATATGCGGTAAACCGTTTTTTCATTAGGTAAGCTGTAAAAATCTCATACAGAAATTTCAAACAGTCAATACTTTGAAAAAATTGCGTTCTGATTGCATATAATGCTTTGATTTGACATTTTTCTTGTTTTAGATTGCCTGTAGAGAAATAATTTTTCAGCTTACAGTGCAATATTTTAAAGATTTTTCGAAGTAAATTTTTAGAATTTCGAAATTTCAAAAATTTAATTAAAAAAAAACTATGAAATACGGCACTTTAAGCCAAAAAACACATTCTCTGGCAGCAATCTAAAGCAAAAAAAATATCAAATCAAAGCATTCTTTGCAATCAGAACATAATCTTTTCAAAATATTTACTGTTCAAAACTTTTGTATAAGATTTATGTATATTTATATGTATTTTTTTTAATCAAAAAGGGCAATTAGTTGCAAATTAAATCAGCATTTCATAAATTACTTAAACAGTTTTTTTCAAATCAATGTTGCTACAAGCATTAACACTATTTCACGGTCATGTTTCAATAAAATCTCATAAACAATGTTTTTGTAAAATAAATTAATTATTAATCATAATATAAAATACTAGGGGGGCCCCGCCCCCCTGCTCGCTATGCTCGCCAACCCCCCGCGTAATCGCTTCGCGATTCCAAATTATTGGCTACCCCTGCTTTCTGCGCTCGCCAATACCCCATGCTATGAATAAGCAGTTGCAGACCATTCAAATGATGCGTCACACGACTGGTGTTGTAAAGAAATTAAAAATGTGCCCCCCTGGAGGGCAGAGTGGGTGGCGACACAAAAGACATCCGTAATATGAATAAGCAGCTGCAGACCTCTCAAATGATGTGTCACACGACTGGTGTTGTAAAGAGATTAAAAATGCGCCCCCCTGGGGGGCAGAGCGGGAGTGACACACAAGACATCCATAAAATGAATAAACAGTTGCAGACCTTTCAAATGATGTGTCACACAATTTGTGTTGTAAAGAAATTACAAAATGCGCCCCCTCTGAGGGCAGAGGGGGGGGGGGTGGTTACACACAAGATATCCATAATATGAATAAGAAGTTGCAGACCTCTCAAATGATGTGTCACACAATTGGTGTTGTAAAGAAATTAAAAATGTGCCCCCCCGGGGGACAGAGTGGGGGATGGCACACAACACATCCATAATATGAATAAGCAGTTGCAGACCTTTCAAATGATGTCTCACACAACTGGTGTTGTAACGAAATTAAAAATGTGACCCCCCCTGGGGAGAGCAGAGTGTGGGGGTGACACACAAGACATCCATAATATGAATAAGCAGTTGCAGACCTTTCAAATCTTGTGTAACACGACTGGTGTTGTAAAGAAATTAAAAATGTGTCCCCCCTGGGGAGCAGAATGGGGGATAACACACAAGACATCCATTATATGAATAAGCAGTTGCAAACCTCTCAAATGATGTATCAAACGACTGGTGTTGTAAAGAAATTAAAAATTTGGCGAAATATTACAGTTATCGCGAAGTTGGCGTCACTTTTGACAACTCTTTTTGGTCGCCAAATTTGGCGATATATCGCCAAGTTGGCGACAAACTTGGCGATTGTTGGCGATGGTAACATTTCCTCTCTTTATGGTAACCCATACGGCGATGCATAGACGGAGTCCTTTCCTGATTGGTCTATTCGACTCATGGAAGGAGTGGACAACCCGGATTCGTTAGTTCCGGAAATCTTCCACATCAGCATCATTCCAGGAGTCATTCCTTTTAAGGCTAGTTTTTTTTTACTATAGAAGGAAAAAGCCAGTCTGATAGTACTTTATGTAGAAATTTGCATATAATTGTACAAAATTTCCGAAATTTGCATAAATCGAAATATGCAAATAATCCCAAAAACTAGACATGATGGGGGAAATCTAAAACTGTTTCGGATTCAGCACAAAAAATTGAATAAGACACAAATACTTTCGGTTTTGTGAAAAATCAAAAGTCTAATTTTATGGGTCAGTGTTATCACCTTCTTTTTCTGTATTTTTAATTCATTTCATTTTAAGCCCCTGTTCTACCTCTACCCCCTATAGCGGAGACATTTCTGAAATCATTTTTCTCTGGAAAACTATTTGAAAATCAAAGAGAGAAATAATTTCATTAACTCTTCAAAAGTCGAAATTGGGAGTGAAATTAATGTATTCCGAATTATCAGAATGCTCTAGACTCTGTTATTTGCCAGCATTTATTTTTGAATACTTGCGGAGTTTTTCGCGACTTGCATAAATAATTCATGAATTGATTCGGGAATTTTCATTGAAAGTGTAATTTATGCTTGGCTTTGATCTCCAATGAAAATTATTTATTTGATCTCAGAAAAATCTGGAATGAATATACAATATTACATTCGGACGTGATTTGTTTAAATCTAAAAAAACTAACTTTACTTTTAAAATATAACCTTATTTTCTTTATCAACAGATATAAATAGTATTTGGATTCTAAAATAAATAAATAAATAAGTTAGATATCAGAAACGAAACAAATGTCGCAAACACACCGCCATTGGTGCAATATTTCTGGAGCCATTTTGGCGAGAAATTATAATTTTTGAATGCCTATTAGGCCTAATTAGATGGATATAATGGTTATAGTTATATAACATATTTTTCGATTAAAAATTTCAACTAAAAATTAAATCAGCATTTCAAAAGCTATATAAAAAGTTTTTCTCCAATCAATGTTGCCACTAAAATTAACACTATTTCACTGTCATACGTCAATATAATCTCAAAAACAACGTTTTTTGTAAAGTAAACCGAATAGTAAGCATAGCATAAAACAAAAAACCACTCTGAAAGGGCTTTATGCCGTAAATTTGCGTAAAATTATACAAAATTTATATAAATCGAAATATGGAAATAATCCCAAAAACTAGACATGATGGGGGAAATCTAAAATATTTTCCAATCAGCCCAATAAATTTGAATAAGGCACAAGTAATTTCAGTTTTTGGGAAACAAAAGTTTGATTTTATGGACCAGTGTTATCACCTTATTTTTCTGTATTTTTAATTCGTTTTATTTTAAGCCCCTGTTCCACCCCCCCAACCCCTATTGTGGAGACATTTCTGAAATCATTTTTCTTTGAAATCAAATTTAAAAATCAATTTCATCAAATTTCATCAATTTGAAAATCAAAGAGAGAAATAATTTCATTAACTCTTCAAAAGTCGAAAACGGGAGAAAAATAAATATACCAAAAAGCAGAATGCTCTAGACCAGCAGTTCTCAATCTATGGGTCGCGACCCACTGGTGGGCCACGACAGTTGTTTTGGTGGATCGCAGAACAATCGAGGTTTGTTCTAAATATATCTTTTATTTTATCTATTTAAAAAGATATGACAATTCCAATAAGAAATAATAATTAAAAAGATTTTTTTTTAATTTCCTTCTAGATTAATATACGAGCAAAATATCCAGAAATACTTAAATAAATTAGCTTTAAAGTTCTTGATTAAATTCAGCACTTCCTGCTTATAAGAGCATGCTTTTTCTACTTTACTGTTTTTGAAAAACAATTACCGAAGCAAACTGCGTGTTTAATATATGTTTTAATACTGGTAAATACCAGTACCAGAAATCTCATTAATAACGAAGTTACCTTTTCATAATAATGAACCCTTTCCTGCACACTGTGCCCGGTCGGGGATACCTAATTTTAATTCCAAACTTGCAAACGGCACCAATAATATTTTAGTAAAATTTTGCTTTTTCAATAAAAGCTTAAATTACGGAATTCAAATATCTAAATCAAGAATACTGCCCAGTTAAACTGATAGCATTGAGCTCACAGGCTACAAATACTAATTGTACATTAAAGCATTATATTTTCAAGGGTCAATTCCGTTCGAAAACAAATTAAGAAGGCGAAACAGCTCTCCCCTTTCCTCTTTTTTTTATACTTAATCATTGAACCTCCTATACTATCAAAGACATGCTTTATCATATAAAAAATCTATATCCAAAAGTCAGAGCAAATCGGATAATTCTTAATAAAAACCCATTTAGCATTTACATAATTTAAAAGGAGTTATCCCCCTCTTTTATACTTAACCATTCAACTTCCAAAACTCTTCAGAGGTTTGAACGAAATCTGAAAATTCTGCATGAAAATCCCATTTATATCAACTAACGGGGGGGGGGGGGGGTATTAGAACCCCTGTTCCCCCTATTTATACTTATTCAATGAACACCGAATAACACTCACGGAATCGCCTCATCAGAATGATCCTAATCTAAATTTTGAACGAAAACTTAATTCTGCATGAAAAAACCATTCATATCAATAAATGGGAGGGGCATGAGCCCCCCGTTCCCCCTCTTATACATATCGAATGAACTCCAAAAACTAATCAGGGAAGCGCCTTGTCAGGATATACCTACATACAAAATTTCAAGTGGATCGGATATTTTTATCACGAGTTATCGCGTTACGCACGAACGTACAGAACGGACGGGCACATAAGCTCTCAGGCTATGATAGCCTGTGAGCTAAAAATGCGTTTGTGAATTCCGGTGTCAGTCGATATTTTTTCATTTTACTAACAGATTTTGCCCATGTCGGAAAGGGTTAAACACCTTTTTAACTACATTTGCATTTTGTACATTGTTTTAACTTCTATTCATTTACACAAATTAAAATTACCGATTCTTTTTTTTTTTTTTTTTTGATAATGTATTTTGAGTATGAAAATTATCATTTTTCGTAGGATAAGATCAGCCGAGCATATAGAGCTCATACAAAAATTGCTATACTGATATGCAGTTTTATCTTGGCTAAGTCGCGATTTTTTTTTCTTTTTACTGAAAGGTGGGTCGCGAAATTTTTTTTCGCTTAATTGTGGGTCACGTACCAAGAAAGTTTGGGAACCGCTGCTCCAGACTTTGTTATTTGCTAGCACTTATTCTTGAATACTTGCGGGGTTTTTCGTGACTTTCATAAATAATTTATGAATTGATTCGTAAATATTCATTGAAAGGGTAATTTATGCTTTGCTTTGACTTCCAATGAAAATTATTTATTTGGTCTCAGAAAACTCTGGAATAAATATACAATGTTACATTCGGGCGAGATTTGTTTAAATGAGTAAATACTTATAAAGTATAATCTTATTTTCTTTTTCAACAGAATATAATTTTTAGAATATAAATAATATTTATATTCTAAAATAAATAAAACAGCCCTAAACAGTAAATGGAGCAAGTGTTAGATTCCTAGACTCAACTTGTTTGGCACGATTTTCCTGGAGCTATTTTTGCAAGAATAACTGTTTTAGGCTTAACTAATAAATATAACATTTTAACAAAATTTAAATTAAAAAAAATTACTTTTATATTATAATCTTACTTCAGTTTTAACAGATTTAAATAATATTTGGATTCCAAATCAAATAAATAATTCATTCTCATATAAAAATAAAACAGAAGTCACAGACGCATCGGGGTTGGCGCGATTTTTCTACAGCCTTTTTGGCGAGGAAATCATGTTTTCGAATATCTGTTAGGCCTAACTAGATGTATATAACTACATAATTTTTCTTGTGAATTTTCATTGAAAGGAAAAAAAAACAAATATGCTTCGCTTTGATTTCCAATGAGTTTTACTTATTCGTTCTCAGAAAACTCTGGTATGAATTTACTATATTACCTTCGAATGAGATGTGTTACCATAAAAAAAAATCTAATCTTACTTTAAAAACTAGTCGTTGGGGGCCACCGTAATACTTACCCATCATGGATATGTATATGAAAATAAAAACATATGAAAACTATTTATACAATGCATTGCAATTCATAAACAAAATCTAAATATTGTTAATATACATAGTAATGCTATATTAAGGAACTGCTGATGTACCAATTTCGACAAATTATATAAAACGCCAAACTACTCGAGTAGTACCGAACTGCGTAAAAGAAACATCCTTATAACTCCAAAAATAATAATTCTATTAACTAACAATTAACTGCGTCGGATTAAGCGTCTCATTTCCAATTAAAATATACCTCTGAATTGAAATTTGAATGAAATACAGGGTCATGAAAAATCGAAGAATGTGGAAAACAGGATTACAAATATCTCGGCAACTAATTATCCGATCGACTTCGTTCTATATGCAAAATGTGTGTTATTTTATTTCCTTTTACGTCCATTCCTTAGAACAAAAAAATTCGAAAATTTTTATATACCTTTCATCAGAACGAATTTTTCAACAGTCCGAAAAAAATAGTTCCGGATAATCGAGGTTGCTGATATTAAATAGGGTTCGTCCCATTCTTACATACTAAGTACATACAAAATTTCAAGTCTCTATCTCAATTTGTTCGCGAGATAGAGCGTTTACAGACAGACAGACTGACAGACAGACAGACAGACGGACGGCAAAATTTTTTTTCTAAAAATATGTTTTTCGAAATCTCCACTATCTAAAACGTGTAAATCCGTAAAAAAAAATTTTCGATTTTCAAAACGATTGCAAGACTTACCCTATACTACGTATGATGGGTAAGTAATATAATCTTATTTTCTTTTTCAATACATATAAAAACTATTTGGATTCTAAAATAAATAAATAAATAAAAAAGTTTGATACGGTATATGGAATGGATCACCAATGGATTAGGGGTTGGCGCGATATTTCTGGAGCCATTTTGGCGAGAAAATCCCGTTTTATTTAGGCCTGGCTAGATAGATATAATTAAAAAACTTGTTTTTGATTAAAAAAAATTAATTAATTGCAGTAATTTTAACATAAAACAAAAAAGTCAATGAATGTATTTTATGCCGTTAATTTGCATATAATTATAAAAAAATTTCCAAAATTTGCATAAATCGAAATATACAAATAGTCTAAAAAAAATGGACCTGCTAGAGAAAATTTAAAACTGTTTCTGAATCAGCACAAAAAAATTGAATAAGACAAAAATAATTTCGGTTTTGAAAAAAAGCAAAAATCTAATTTTATGGATCAGTGTTATCATCCTATTTTTCTGTATTTTTAATTCATTTCATTTTAAGCCCCTGCTCTACCCCCACCCCCTATAGCGGAGACATTTCTGAAATCACTTTTCTCTGGAAAACAATTTGAAAATCAAAGAGAGAAATAATTTCATTAACTGCTTCACAAGTCGAAATGGCGAGTAAAATAAATGTGTACCAAATTATCACTATGCTCTGTTATTTGCCAGCACTTATTTTTGAATACTTGCGGGGGTTTTCGCGACTTGCATAAATAATTCATGAATTGATTCGTGAATTTTCCTTGAAAGTGTAATTTATGCTTTTCTTTGAAAATTTTTTATTTGATCTCGGATCGGACGAGATTTGTTTAAATATAAAAAAAAACTAACTTTACTTTTAATATATAACCTAATTTTCTTTATCAACAGATATAAATAGTATTTGGATTCTAAAATAAATAAATAAATAAGTTTGATATCAGAAACGGAACAAGTGTCGCAAACTTGTGGAACGGAACAAGTGTCGCTTTTTATATGAGAATGCATTATTTATTCGATTTGGAATCCAAATATTATTTAAATCTGCTAAAACTGAAGTAAGATTATAATTTAAAAGTAAAGTTTTATAAATATATATTGGAACCGCCATTGGCGCAATATTTCTGGAGCCATTTTGGCGAAAAAATTCTCGTTTTCGAATGCCTATTACGCCTAATTAGATGAATATAATTGATATAGTTAAATAACTTGTTTTTCGATTAAAAATTGCAGTTAAAAATTAAATCAGCATTTCATAAATTATATAAAAAGTTTTTCTCCAATCAATGTTGCCACTAAAATTAACACTATTTCACGGTTTTACGTCAATATAATCTCAAAAACAGCGTTTTTGTAAAGTAAACTGAATATTAATCATAAAATAAAATAAAAAGCCACTTTGAAAGGGCTTCATGCCGTAAATTTGCGTAAAATCATACAAAATTTAAATAAATCGAAATATGAAAATAATCTGAAAAACTAAACTTGTTGGGAAAATCTAAAACTGTTTCGGATTCAGCACAAAAAATAATGGATAAGACACAAATACTTTCGGTTTTGAAAAAAATCAAAAATCTAATTTTATGGACCAGTATTATTACCTTCTTTTTCTGTATTTTTAATTCATTTCATTTTAAGCACCTGTTATACCTTCTATCCCCTATAGCGGAGACATTTCTGAAATCACTTTTCTCTGAAAACAATTTGAAAATCAAAGAGAGAAATAATTTCATTAACTCTTCAAAAGTCGAAATTGGGAGTGAAATTAATGTATTCCAAATTATCAGAATGCTCTAGACTCTGTTATTTGCCAGCATTTATTTTTGAATACTTGCGGGGTTTTTCGCGACTTGCATAAATAATTCATGAATTGATTCGTACATTTTCATTAAAAGTGTAATTTGTGCTTTGATCTCCAATGAAAATTATTTATTTGATCTCAGAAAAATGTGGAATGAATATACAATATTACATTTGGACGTGATTTGTTTAAATATAAAAAAACCAACTTTACTTTTAAAATATAACCTTCTTTTCTTTATCAACAGTTATAAATAGTATTTGGATTCTAAAATAAATAAATAAATAAGTTAGATATCAGAAACGGAACAAATGTCGCAAACACACCGCCATTGGCGCAATATTTCTGGGGCCATTTTGGCGAAAAAATTTTCGTTTTCGAATGCCTATTAGGCCTAATTAGATGGACATAATGTATATAGTTATATAATATGTTTTTCGATTAAAAATTGCGGTTAAAAATTAAATCAGCATTTCATAAATTATATAAAAAGTATTTCTCAAATCAATGTTGCCACTAAAATTAACACTATTTCACGGTCATACGTCAATATAATGTCAAAAACAGCGTTTTTGTAAAGTAAACTGACTATTAATCATAACATAAAATAACAAGTTGGAAATTGCACGTGAAGCGTAGCAAATGAGGTGCGTTCGTACTATAAGTTTTAAAATATTCAGATCTTGCTGATATAGTAGAGCGTACTTTGGATACAGTATAGTGGTCGAAATCTTTGTGTTCCTATAAATATGCAGGGAATAATTTTTATTACACCTCAGCAACGTATATCTTATTCATAAAATATGAAGTAGTTTAATATAATTAAAACACGCCCAAACAATGTTTCCCCGTATAGCACTATTTAGTGGAATACATTTGTGTGGCCCTGTAATTTAATAATAAATATTCTCTGCATCCCAGATTGTACAGAATGTATATTTTAGTACATACATCATAGATTCATTTCAATTATATTATGTTCAAATGAGTGTAACACCATTAAAATGCATTTGAAACATTTTCCCCATTGATCGTAATGTAACGGAATACTTTTGATTGTCCCTGTAATTGATCTATGCATCCGATTTTCATAACATTTAAAATGACTCGACAAAATTATGTAATAATTAGACGTTTTAAATTTCAAACGATTAAAATGCATTTGAAACTTTTTTCCCTATTGACGTAATGTAACGGAATCCTATCCTTCCGATTTTCATAAAATTTGATATGATTCGACAAAATTATGTAATAATTATATATTTTAAGTTTCAAACGATTCGGTTGGATAGTTTTTGCGTTGTTATATGCGGACGGACAGACAGACGGACGGACTGAGCGACAACAATAGGTGCTACATATTTACATAATTACGAACGCACCTAAAAAGCCACTTTGAAAGGACTTCGTGCCGTAAATTTACGTAAAATCATACAAAATTTACATAAATCGAAATCTGAAAATAATCTGAAAAACTAGACATGTTGGGAAAAACTAAAACTGTTTCGGATTCAGCACAAAACTAGTTGGATGCGCCAATCCCAAAACTTTCTTCTATCTCATACGTACATTTTAATATTTAAAAAAAATAGTTACTCATTTTAATGCTTTAATTATTTTAATTCAATACCGTACCAACTTTGATTTTCATCTTAAATTTATGCTTCAGTCAATTAATCGGAGTAAAAACGAATTTCCGTCTGCACGAGCCGATGGACAATAGAATGATAGGCAGATTTTTTTTTCTAATTCAGGGAGGACCTACATGCTATACCAAAAAAAAAATATATATATATATACAAAAAACTTAGTTCAGTTGTAGAACTAACTTCATACACTTTTATGTTGTGCAATTTTGAAAATGGCATAAAATTCGCTATTACAGCGACCCCTTCCGGCGGATTTTTTTCAGGGAGGACCAACTAGCCATAGTCATACACATACACAAAAAATTTGGTTTAATTCGATGCATAACTTCATATACTTTTGGTCGGTACAATGTTGAAAATGGCACAAAAATCGCGTTTGCAGCGCCCCCTTCCGACGGATTATTTTCAAATTCAGGGAATTCATTCACCAACCAGCCATAGTCATACACTTACACAAAAAATTTCGTTCAATTCTATGCATAACTTCATACATTTTTTGATGGTAGAATGGCGATATACACACAGACAGACACACAGACACACGGACAGACAGACATTTTGTAAAAACATGTTTTTTGGAATCTCTGACCCCTAAAACGTGTAAATCCGTCGAAAACCTTAAGTCGAAAAAAATTTCGATTACAATACTTTCTTCTACTGAAGATAGAAGAAAGTAAAAATTGAATAAGACACAAATACTTTCGGTTTTGTGAAAAAGCAAAAGATTGATTTTATGGACCAGTGTTATCACCTTCTTTTTCTGTATTTTTAATTCATTTCATTTTAAGCCCCTGTTCCAACCCCCCCCCCCCCTCACAAGCCCTATAGCAGAGACTCCGCTAAATCACTTTTCTCTGGAAAACAATTTGAAAATCAAAGGGAGAAATACTTTTATTAACTCTTCAAAAGTCAAAATAGAGAGTGAAATAAATGTATACCAAATTATCCGAGTGCTTTAGACTCTGTTATTTGTTGGCACTTATTTTTGAATACTTTATACGCGATTTTCATAAATAATTCATGAATTGATTCGTGAATTTTTTATTGAAAGTGTAATTTATGCTTGGATTTGACCTCCAATAAAAATTATTTATTTCATTCCAGAAAACTCTGGAATGAATATACAATAATACGAGATTTGTTTAAATTTAAAAAAAACTAACTTTACTTTTAAAATATAACCTTATTTTCTTTATCAACAAATATTAACCTTTTACAGGCCAATGTTCCCAATTGGGAACATAAGTTAAAAAAATTATTACAAATTAAATTTAATCAAACTTGACTCAAAAAAATTAGCCGAAAGAGTAAAAAGAACCCTTGATTTTTTAAAATAGAAGTTACATTCCTATCGTTAATGAGGAAATGTACAGAAAATCATAAAAAATGATGAATACCCACTATAAAATAATCAGACATAAGAATGATTTTTTGAAACAGATTTTTTGAATTAGATAACAAGATTTTTTTAAACAGAGGTTATATTCCTATCATTTATGGGGAAATGTGCGGAAAATAATGAAAATGAAAAATGAACACTGGAAAATGACCACCGGAAGTAACCAATGTTCCCAATTGGGAACATTCTGAAAATTACATATAAAAAAATTTGCATCATATTAAATGACTAATATCCCTTAACTAAAGCATAAGAAGGCATAATATGCAAAAAAATAATGTAAAATATGCCTGGATCTGAATTTGGCCTGTAAAAGGTTAAATCCTATTTGGATTTGAAACCAAATATATAAAGCAGTCTGATATAATAATTGGAGCAAATGTCATAGATTCTTAGACTCACCGTGGTTGGCACGATTTTCCTGGAGTCATTTTTGCGTCAAAATTCTGTTTTCGAATACCGATTAAGGTATTCGATCTCATCTGCTCTGCTCAACAAGCGCAAACCGTTTTGACACATTTACAAATTCATTTTTGAACGGAGAAGATATAAACATTGGAACACCTGACTAGGCAAGTGATTTGATATCTATCTTAGCTTTCTATTTTTTTTATCAATAAATTACTTATCGAGTTCGAAGCTATTTCGATCACGTGATCCCCCGTTTTTCTCCTGCTTTTTGATCGGTTTTTCTATTTCGTCTGGAAATGTGCTCAAAAACGTCCACTTTGAAGGCTTGTTATGAAAGATCTATTACGTTTTTTTTAAAACAGAAAACTGAGTGCAATTCGGCAGTTTCTGAATAACAACCCTTGCTAGTTTCATGTATTTCCAAACAAAAATAAATTCAACTTATGTCACAAAGTTTTCCTGTTTGATTTAAGAACACCCTTAAAATAATTGCAAAAGACACCCGGGCTATTTTTACTTACCCATTATACGTAGTATAAGGTAAGTCTTGCAATCATTTTGACACATCGAAAACAATTTTTCTGACGGATTTATACGTTTCAGATAGGGCAGATTCCGAAAAACATATTTTTACAGAAAAAAAAAATTGCCGTCCGTCTGTCTTTATGTAAACGCTCTATCTCCCGAACAAATTGAGATAGGAACTTGAAATTTTGTATGTACTTAGGATGCAATAAATGGGACGAAGCCTATTTAATATCAGTAACCTCGATTATCCGTAACTATTTTTTTACGGACTTTTGAAAAATTCGTTCTGGTGACAGGTATATAAAAATTTTCAAATTTTTTTATTTTAAGGAGTGGACATAAAAGGTAATAAAATAACACAATTTTTTCAGAAAGAACGAAGTCTACCGGGTTATGAGTTGCCGAGATATGTGTAATAGGGTGGATCGAATTTTTTTTTTCACAGTGTCAAAACCTACCTATGCGGAAAAGATGTTCTCTTGGATGAAGATTAAGAGAAAAATAATTAAAAAAATTAATTTTAAATTTTACTACTGGCACAATGAGGTTGAATTTTGGAAAAAAGTGAAAAAAGACCTAATTTTGGCTAGATGATTTTTGATTCTAAATAATAGTTTGAAAAATTATCCAAAACCTGCCTATGCGTAAAAGATGTTTTACTATATGCTAAGTATAAGAAAAATAATTAAAAAAATTAATTCCAAAATTTAAATCTGCCGCAATGTGGCTCAAATTTATGTATTTGAACGTTTTTAAGGTCAAAAATCAATGTTTTTTTTTAATAAAATAAAATATGAATTTTAGAATTTTTAATATTTATTTCAATTAGGGCATATTTATTTGCTTACAAGATTAAAACTTTATTTTCTTATTTAACAGCTTATTTATTATTAAATCAAGAAAAATCGTCAACATTAAAATTGGCGATAACGACGTTTGGTATTGAAAATCGGCATGAGATTTTGTAATTCAATTCAATTTTTATAAAACCGTCTCTTATATATTGCGCATACACAACAGAAAATGCTTCTGTGACTATTTTGATTATTAGTTTTGTAGAATGAGCATTGCGTGAATAGATATTATTGATAGTAGATGGCTGATGTTGATAGTTGCCACTGGAATGATTGCTTGATTTAATATTGCTTTTGAAATCATGTCATTAATAAATTCGTCAGTTAGTGGAGGTTCGACACATTTTCCTATTTAATAAAATCTATGTAATCCGTCGCGAAAGGTCAAAAGCTGGTAAATGGAAAATATAGATATTATTTAATGTAATGATTAGGATTACAGACCATTTAATCTCATTCGCGCGCTTTTAGAATTCATCTACTGACATAAATGAACATAGAAAAAGCTTCTCACATGCAGCGAATACTTTTTCTCCACCATTGAAACATTTGTTCCCAACCGCGGTTCCATCCACGCTAGTAGTAGGAAAAGGAGAGTTTAAGCTCAGCCGCAGGCTGGACGGCGGGACCGTCCCGCCTGCGGTGCCTCCTGCGGCTGTCCCACCGCCACCATCCCTCCTGGTCCCTCCTGCGGTGCCTCCTGCGCCCACCGTGCCACCGCCACCCTCCTGCCCCCCACTATGCATCCCCCTCCACGAAAGCCCCCTAGCGGAAAAAAGGAACATTCTATTATAACAGGATAGGTCAACGACCTTCCCTATTCAAATATATTATCAATCACATCTCAACATTGAATCATACTATAAGATGAATATTAAATTTATATTTGAATTTTGAACAACCGTAATTTTAATGAGTATTATTAATTAAGCGAATCACTGGAAAATCTCAGTTTTTAACCATTTTATTTAGATTTCTTCAACTACAAGATGAGATTATCAATTTAACACACGAAAGTTAAACATATATTTGAATTTTGCTTGATAGACATCTTAATGAGTAGTATTAATTAAGTAAAAACAATAGAAAATATCAAGTTTTATAGAAAGAGACTGATTTCTTACGATTTTTATCAACTATATGATCAATGTATCGACTTAAAACTAAAAACTTAAACATACATCCTAGTTTTTCAACAACTATAACCATAATGAGTATTGATAATTAAGTAAAAAACAATGGAAAATATCAAGTTTTATAGAAAAAGACTGATTTCTTACGATTTTTATCAACTGCAACATCAGTGTATCGACTTACAAGTTGAAAGTTAAACATGCATTCTAGTTTTTCAACAGCTATAATCTTAATGAGTATCGTTAATTAAGTAAAAAACAATGGAAAATATCAAGTTTTATAGAAAAAGACTTATTTCTTACGATTTCTTACTTTTTTCAACTCAAACTTCAGAATATCAATTTGATAGAAAGAAATTTAAGATACATTCCAGTTTTGGACAACCATTTCCTTCATGAACATTATTTATTAAGCAAAACAACGGAAAATATTAAATTTTTAACTGATTTCTTCATATATATATTTTTTTTAATATAAAATCAGAATACACAACTTAAAATAGAAATTTAAACATATTTTTTAGTTTTTGAACAGTCGTTACCTCAAAGAATTTCGATAATTGAACAATTAACAAAGGAAACTAATGATTTTTTAACGAAAAAAGACGAATTAAACGAATTTGGTTAACTTTTACTCTAAATGGAAATTTCATCATACTTTTATATACTAAGTAGAATTTTAATGCATAAACGAACACATTTCAATAAATACTCAACACACACACACACACACAAATTTGAAAACAACACCTGCTTCTTGTGACGTCATATTAAAACCAAAACTTATTCCTTCGAAGTCCCTCACCATGCCCTTTTCACCCCCATCTCCCCCAATTTTTTTACCTCGGGTAGGGAAATGGACAAAGCAATGACCCTCATTCTTGTATATTTAGAAGTCTGGGAGAAAAAAAGAGACATTTTATGCACTCCAATTTCATAACAGTTACCGCAATATCCCAAAATTTAAATTTTGGAAGACATAATCAGTATAATTAATTGAGCAAAATAATAGAAATATTATTTTTTAAGGGGAAAAGGTGAATTTAAGCGAATTTGATTAGTTTTACAATAGTCTTTTCGAACCGCAACTTGGAAATGTGGATTTCTAACAGAAGAATTAAACGTATATTTTAATTTTAACAACAAAAACTTAACAAGTATCATTAATTAAACAAAAGTAAATATCAATTTTAAAGAAAAGACGAATTTGAATAATTTTACACTAGTATTTTCAAAAGCAACATGGAAATATCAATACTTATTCACTGTATTCTATACTATATTTAATAAATTTGGATACACTTTAAGAATTTTCTAATCTATATTTAAATATTAGCTGTATATTTAATGTTACCCATGTTTTCAACATTAGTTCATAATCGTGAATTTTGTATTTTAAATACCCTGTATTCAGGTTCAGATTATTTTCACTTGAAATCATACAGAATTTTTTAACAGAGTTTGTTTTTGAAATCATTGAAGCAACTGTATTTAATATTTTTAACACCAATTTTCTAACATTTTCTAACATTTTCCGATTATACATTCTTCAGAAGTACATTTCTAAATGCTACAATCACTTTACATATCGAAAAGATATCATTGAAGCAACTGTATTTAATATTTTTGATACCAATTTTCTAAGATTTTTTTAACATTTTCCGGTTATACATTCCTCAAAAGTTATTATTACGTATTCTAAACAATAGAAAATATTAATTTTAAGAATAAAAAGACGAATTTAAAGAAATTTTATTAGTTTTACACTATTTTTTCTCATCTCCAACACGGATATATCAATTTTAACAGAAGAATTAAACGTATATTTTAGTTTTTAACAACAAAAATGTAATAAGTATCATTAATTAAACAAAAATAAATATCAATTTTAAAGAAAAGACAATTTTTTACACAAATTTTCAACTTTGAAATACATTTGTTTACATATATTGTTACAGTATATTACTAAACTTAAACTTTTAAAAAAGATTGAATGTCTTTACAAAGGGTTCATACTTATATTTTTCACGTCTTGACTGCATTCTAAATCTTACAACAAAAGTATACTTTTATTATTATTATTTTAGAAAACCTAAAAAATCATTTCTTACTGCATTAGACACTTGACATATTAAAACTACTCTGAGATATTCTACCCATATAATTAATCAAATTAGGACATGATTCATCTTGCACTTCAAAATTTCTGAATTTTTACAATACTTATTTTCATCAAACTTTATTCTTGATCCTATATATTTTAATAGCACAGAATTTTAACATCTGTTTTAATCTACTTATCAGAAAATTATTAAAACACCCAACAACATTTTCCAAATATGAATATTATCTTTACAGTTTAATAATGCAAAACATACACAAATACAAAGTTTAATTTTTACAAACATTTCATATTTCAAACCAAACTATTCGAAATTTTCACAACAAAAGAGCAAACATTGGACGAACTTTTTAACATTAATATTGCTTAGATCTTTTCATCATAACTTTTAACTATGATAATTATCCATTTTTAGGTTGATTGTCGAAAAACTGTAACTGAAATTACATAAACTTAATGTAAAAAACCATGTTCACACACAATTTCTTGAAATTCAACAAAGAATTGACTATTACTCCAATACTTATCTAGATCAATTTCGACTCTCGATAGTATATAGATATTTCATCATTGCATACTTACAACTCTTTTCAAACGTTTATCAGAAAATCAAGTCAATCAAAGTCTAGTAGTTATCACACCTGTTCCTCAGAAATATTACTATCATATGAAACAGTAAAGAAAATTAATAGATATTTAATATTTAATAACCTCATACGTGAAATTACTGCTGAATGAGAATACTAATAATCAATAAAATCAACTGTTAGACAAAAAATAGTACACATTACCGAAAATTCAAATCATTTTTTCTACAAAAATCAACAAATGAATGACAAGTTATAGAAATAACTAAGTAAATTAATGAACATATTTACAAATTTATTAAAATCACATCTTTTTCTGGATTACAAACCACAATTTCTTGAAAATTTTAACACCGAATTTGTAAGATTTAAATCCTAGTATTACATACACTCAATAAATATTCAAAATTAACGAAAAAATAATTTTTTAGTCTCATCAATTAGCCCAGTCATTTTAGCAAAAATAGGGGAAAAAATTAGAACAAAGCTGGATTTTTGCGTAGGTACTAGTTAGGTTGTGTAGTTAAACATACTAAAAGTCCCCATCGATCCGATGTGAGCTTTTGCCGCCAGAGGGCGCTAAAGAGCTTGAAAATCGTTTTTTTGTGAATATCTCGCGAACAATGGCATTTAGAAAAAAAATGTTCAATTACAAAGTTGTAGACAATTGAATTTCCTATAAAAAGTGTCATTAACATTTGTTTGTCACACCAACGCTTCCCTGTCAAAAATGTAAAAAAGTGAACATATTTGAAAGTAAAATTATAAGAATTCGAAAAATCTGCTGCTATTTAAAAAAAAAAAAATGCAAACAGATATAAAATTCTCACCTTTGAATGAAGAAACTCTATAGATTATATACATTTATGCTTATTTTACCATTACTCTTGAGGAAAAGCATTTAGCGCGTTTTCTTTATTGTGGTTTTCCCCGTAGATATATTCCACTAATACTGCCTGCTTAATCCAATTTCAGTCGTTTAACTGCTTTAGTGGTTCTTTGCACAACTTCAATTTCTACACACGATTCAGATTCGTGACTATCTGTATTTCTTTCTTACGTTTTTGTGCTGCTTTCAGTGTTTTTTGTTTGTCTTTCGATATCATCACTGAATTTAGAAGTAGCGCTTCCCTCCTCCCTTGCAATGGGCAGGATACATGACAATATCTTCCTGGTCTTCAAATTCAATTTTACTTGCATTATGACATGAAACTCCGCAGCAATTTATGCAAATATCAGAACATTTCAATCCAAATTATCGGCATCCACATGCTTTTCCATATCCTTTGGAGCAAGTACAAAAAATTGATTCAATAATATTTTTTGGTGCGGGCTGTAAAGTAGCTGGAATTGGAGACAAATTAGGTTCATTTTGCCAGCAGCAGTTCTCAGGACGTAGTTTATTGACCAAATAGTATTGTACGAATGTGATACTTGTGTTTATTATCTACTGTTATGATAAACACGTAAACTGTGCAATCTAGCCGCATCTTCGGTAGGAGGCAAAGATGAAAGCCTTTTTTTACCAACAGCAACTTCTTTCTTGAAACATACATAACGGTGCTAGTTCAGAGAAATTTCTGCTTTACCACCGTATAAAGCAAGAAAAATAATTTTTCCTGCTTCTTAAACTTCAAATTGGGATACTTGATTACTTTTTAAAATGCTGACAGGTGACAGCTTGTATGTTATGATATTCTTCCTTTTTCAAAAAAATTGCTAACGACATTTTACATTTCCCAAACATTGCTGATGTCGAGTCACAACCTGAAAAAGCGTGAAGGAAAATATATGATCTTTCAGAACAGCACCATTGTTAAGGCTGTGCGATGAATACAGGGTGGTTGCAATTCGTCCTCTTCCTGATTTAATAAAAAATACCTCTATCGCTGGAAGTGCTAAAGCAGTCAACAATACGAGCAATTCAACATCATCGCCAACAACAGCAGTAAGCGCATCAGACTTTGCTATTTCAATAGCTGTTTTAACAATTAGTGTGTATGTATCATCTTCTGCTTGTTTCGCTTCAAAACCATTCTCTATAAATTTCTCCATAAGCATAGATATGAGACGTGTTTTATTTGAAAGATTAGATTAAGAAAATTCTTTTTTGCGATACATTAGAGCTTTTTTTCTTTTGCATATAAAAGCTTCGTCTAATGTATCAGAACACAACAAACATTTTTCATTAAATTCAAACAATGGACTGTCTTTTCTGAATTTTTCCTTCAATGGAGTAGTTTGTGCGGACATTGATGATTTTTGTGCAATAGATTTATTGTATGATTTAATAGAATTCTTTCCTGTATAATTTTTCTACACTTTGGATGAACTGTACATTCATTATTGTTTTTAGTCATTTCTTCAAATATTTTCTACTTATGGTCACCTTTTTTCGAACTTGCTCTCACAAGGAACTTCAGTCTTGTTTTTCCTATTTTTACGTAATATTTCGAAACTCAATCCTCACCGCATACAAGACATACTATTCTGTTAATCTCCGTTTTTCGCTCACAATCAGCAATTAAGAAAGAGTCATTTTAAACTGTCATAACTATTTAAAAATTTCTATAACATGCGTTGAAAATAAAATTATTCCCTTCCTAAAATCTCACACAGGGGCGTGCGAAGAGAAAACTGCGCCCGGGGCAAACCTTCAATTCGGCGCCCCCAACTTTATGTGACAAGCCATATATTAGTTGGTAGTATAAATTTGGCGCCCCCTAAATATCCGCGTCGGTGGCGACCGCCCCCTTCGCCCCCTCTTTCGTAAGTTGCTGATTCATAAAGAATACTTCGTTCAGTAAATTAGGATGATTTCATACTGGCGAAATGAGCACCAAATGAAAATTAAATATTGGAAAGGTACCTGCACGTGGTATATTTCCACAAATGCAAAGAGAGATAGGGTATTGGGCAATTACTATTGCACAAGCGCGCAAAAACGGCACACAGACAATGGGGGAGGAGGATCCAAAGTTGTTCCGTGTTTGTTCTGCCTCTTCGCCGCATCATGACTGTGCTTCCGCATTTTTTTCAATAACGTTTAGTTTATTTTAATTTTTAGCAGGGAAGGGTTGGTCTGACAAAAACTTGCTAATGACACTTTTTGTAGGAAATTAAATTATTTAGATCTTTGTAATTGAACTTTTTTTTCTAAATGCCATTGTTCGCGAGATATTCGCAAAAAACCGATTTTCAAGCTCTTCAGCGCCCCCTGGCGGCGAAAGCTCACATCGGATCGATGGGGACTTTTAGTATGTTAAACTGCATACCCTAACTAACACCTATGCAAAAATCCAGCTTTGTTCTAATTTTTTCCGCTATTTGTGAAAAAAGGTGCTAAAATGACTGGACTAAATAAGCAGAAATACTATATTAAAAGAATATTTTCATAGTAGTACTTATAAAAATGAGAGTTTACAAACTGATTTTCATAATTTTATCACATTTAAACTTAATTTTTATACATAAAACATTATTTAATCAAATTTTATACTTTCTAATTCAGTAAAATTCAATACTTTTTTGGTTTTTAAACCCATACCACAATATTTATTTACATCAAACTTGATTCTTTACCTTTTATATTTCCACATTACACAAGTGAGATAAATACTAACTTGGAACGGGAGTTGAAGTCAATTGATTCTATTCGATTTTCATCGTATACGCATTGCTCCTACACGAAATTTCTTACTTCTATAATCATCTAATGTATTAAAACTAATCTACTCATATTTTTAATCAATTCATCAGATGTTTCATCTCGCACTTCTGAATTATCATCCATCAAGTTGATTAAAATATAAATACTATCATTATAGTTTTAATGTAGTATACATGACTAATCTTGAGTTTCCATCTATACTATTAATCAAATTATCATATGTTTCATCTTATAGTTCAACGATTTCTGAATTATCGTCCATCTAGTTGTTTAAAATAGTAATAAAATGTTTATAGTTTTTAATTATACATAGTATGTATGAATACAATCTTTAATTTTTAACAGTTCATATTTCAAATAACCTATTTGAATTTTACCGCAATGCTTATCATCATACAGAGATTTGTGTTTCATACTTTTTCTAAAATTATCCGATATGTACTCCTCAGAGGAATTTCTATCATCATACAGAGATTTGTGTTTCATACTTTTTCTAAAATTATCCGATATGTACTCCTCAGAGGAATTTCTATCATCATACAGAGATTTGTGTTTCATACTTTTTCTAAAATTATCAGATATGTACTCCTCAGAGGAATTTCTATCATATGAATAAATGAAAAAAAAATTAATTTATATTAAACGTACAACGAAATTTGATTGCAATATACATGTATTTAATAAAAATAAATAAATAAGCGATTATTTATACATTAAACCTTTACTAAATATATATTTCTTGCGTTATACAGATGTTTCAACAAGATGAACTAAAACAGCAGCAAACTTCAGAAATTAATGATCTGAATGATTCATCCCTAGCACATGTAGCGTTAATGAATAATACATATGTAAGTACTTATATGAAAAATACTGGAATTCGTATATGTAACGTAATTAGAGTAATATAAAATGATTTGTCTTACTACCTACACTTTAACAAATACCTTTTTATCTATATTGTTGAAGATAATCCTAATTGTTTGCATTTATTTCTATTACAGATGTGTTCTATTTGCTACAAACACTTCTTATGTAAATGGAATTTAACAGAACATACAAAAATCCATACAGGTGAAAAACCTTACACTTGGGAAGATTACCAAATGCGGTTTTCAAGAAGACTTGAATCAAAAATGCACACATCATCATATAAAGCATCGTCAGTTATATGTAAACTTAGTGAAGATATTCAAAAATTAGTCAGATGTTTGAAGAATTTAGAAATAAAGGAAGATATTTAGACTATTTATCCATCATATTTTCATAACTGTTACCACAATATCTCAAATTTAAAATTTGGAAGACATACACACAGCTGAAAAGAAATTTTGTTACCCATGATTTTTCTAACCAGCGTGAATGTATAGATATTATTTTGCAATGTATTCTTTAAATGTTCACATTAAATATTCTTTTATATACATTTATCGTTGTGTTTAGTTTTCTAAAACGTATTACATTAATGGAATACATAACATTTTAAGTGAAACAACACTTTCACAACTTAAAAAATGCATAAGAACATACAAAATAAGCAGATGTATGAAAAAATATACAAGTTTACAGAATAATTTCAAAGTTTTCTAGAAATACTAACAAAAAATATTTACAATATAAAAAAATTACAAAAGTGAAAAGAAAAAACACAAATGTAAAACAAAAAAATCACAAAGTGAAAAACTCAAAACAAAGTTTTTGAAAAAAGAAAATTTACAACAAAATTTTTTTTACAAAAACCAAAACTTAAAAAAATATTTTTACAAAAAATTTTTTTTTCATAACTTTTTTTACAAAATTTTTTTTTCAAAAGCATTTTTTACAATTTTTTTTTTTTTCAAAATAAGTTTTTACAAAAGTAAGTTATAAATAAAAAATCACAACGTTAAAAAAATGAAAAATTTTAGTTAAAAAAGTGTAAAAAAAAATTGCAAAAAAAAGTTGCAAAAATTTCAAAAAAAGTTATGAAAAAAAAATTTTTGATAAAAAATTTGTTTTTCATAATCAATAGTCATAAATGTTATCATAAATATTTTCATAATGTTATCATAAATATTTTCATAATCATAGTCAAATGTTAGAAAATTGGTGTTAAAAATATTAAATACAGTTGCTTCAATGATTTCAAAAACAAACTCTGTTAAAAAATTCTGTATGATTTCAAGTGAAAATAATCTGAACCTGAATACAGGGTATTTAAAATACAAAATTCACGATTATGAACTAATGTTGAAAACATGGGTAACATTAAATATACAGCTAATATTTAAATATAGATTAGAAAATTCTTAAAGTGTATCCAAATTTATTAAATATAGTATAGAATACAGTGAATAAGTATTGATATTTCCATGTTGCTTTTGAAAATACTAGTGTAAAATTATTCAAATTCGTCTTTTCTTTAAAATTGATATTTACTTTTGTTTAATTAATGATACTTGTTAAGTTTTTGTTGTTAAAATTAAAATATACGTTTAATTCTTCTGTTAGAAATCCACATTTCCAAGTTGAGGTTCGAAAAGACTATTGTAAAACTAATCAAATTCGCTTAAATTCACCTTTTCCCCTTAAAAAATAATATTTCTATTATTTTGCTCAATTAATTATACTGATTATGTCTTCCAAAATTTAAATTTTGGGATATTGCGGTAACTGTTATGAAATTGGAGTGCATAAAATGTCTCTTTTTTTCTCCCAGACTTCTAAATATACAAGAATGAGGGTCATTGCTTTGTCCATTTCCCTACCTGAGGTAAAAAAATTGGGGGAGATGGGGGTGAAAAGGGCATGGTGAGGGACTTCGAAGGAATAAGTTTTGGTTTTAATATGACGTCACAAGAAGCAGGTGTTGTTTTCAAATTTGTGTGTGTGTGTGTGTGTTGCGTATTTATTGAAATGTGTTCGTTTATGCATTAAAATTCTACTTAGTATATAAAAGTATGATGAAATTTCCATTTAGAGTAAAAGTTAACCAAATTCGTTTAATTCGTCTTTTTTCGTTAAAAAATCATTAGTTTCCTTTGTTAATTGTTCAATTATCGAAATTCTTTGAGGTAACGACTGTTCAAAAACTAAAAAATATGTTTAAATTTCTATTTTAAGTTGTGTATTCTGATTTTATATTAAAAAAATATATATATGAAGAAATCAGTTAAAAATTTAATATTTTCCGTTGTTTTGCTTAATAAATAATGTTCATGAAGGAAATGGTTGTCCAAAACTGGAATGTATCTTAAATTTCTTTCTGTCAAATTGATATTCTGAAGTTTGAGTTGAAAAAAGTAAGAAATCGTAAGAAATAAGTCTTTTTCTATAAAACTTGATATTTTCCATTGTTTTTTACTTAATTAACGATACTCATTAAGATTATAGCTGTTGAAAAACTAGAATGCATGTTTAACTTTCAACTTGTAAGTCGATACACTGATGTTGCAGTTGATAAAAATCGTAAGAAATCAGTCTTTTTCTATAAAACTTGATATTTTCCATTGTTTTTTACTTAATTATCAATACTCATTATGGTTATAGTTGTTGAAAAACTAGGATGTATGTTTAAGTTTTTAGTTTTAAGTCGATACATTGATCATATAGTTGATAAAAATCGTAAGAAATCAGTCTCTTTCTATAAAACTTGATATTTTCTATTGTTTTTACTTAATTAATACTACTCATTAAGATGTCTATCAAGCAAAATTCAAATATATGTTTAACTTTCGTGTGTTAAATTGATAATCTCATCTTGTAGTTGAAGAAATCTAAATAAAATGGTTAAAAACTGAGATTTTCCAGTGATTCGCTTAATTAATAATACTCATTAAAATTACTGTTGTTCAAAATTCAAATATAAATTTAATATTCATCTTATAGTATGATTCAATGTTGAGATGTGATTGATAATATATTTGAATAGGGAAGGTCGTTGACCTATCCTGTTATAATAGAATGTTCCTTTTTTCCGCTAGGGGGCTTTCGTGGAGGGGATGCATAGTGGGGGGCAGGAGGGTGGCGGTGGCACGGTGGGCGCAGGAGGCACCGCAGGAGGGACCAGGAGGGATGGTGGCGGTGGGACAGCCGCAGGAGGCACCGCAGGCGGGACGGTCCCGCCGTCCCGCCTGCGGCTGAGCTTAAACTCTCCTTTTCCTACTACTCACGCTGCGAAAAGATGACTTAGTGGAACCTCATTGGTGTGTAACTAGCACAAAAACCATTGTAGTGGGCGCTTGAAGATCAGTTCCATATTTCGAATAACAAATTCTTTAACATCTATATTAACAGATATTCCGTAACAACCAATCGCAACCAACTTTGTTATATGCATATTATTGATAACACATGACAAAAAAAAAATGTACGTCGTGTTTTCAAATTGTTTGGCACTCTCCCAGAATTTACATATATGTGGCCCATGTATTCAGAAACAAGTTCTTTTTTCAAGCTCAAGTCTGCTTTCATTATGATTTTTCTTCTGTTGTTTTCTAGTGATGTAGTCTTGTCTTTACACTCATCAAAGTTTAAAGAAAACGGTCACGATCATAATCTTTTACAAATGACGTAAAGGGAATGACGAAAACGATAGAGTGGTCTTTGGTTTGTTTTGTCATGCCGAATTTTTTTCTGTCAATAGCTTTCGATTGATAGTTTTGTGAGATAATGCCCAAAGCTTGAAGTGTATCTGAACCGATGGCAGCGCCTGCTTGGTCAGAAATGCCCAAACTGTCCAATATTCTGGTTGATTCCAATTTTCGTCATTACAGGTGGTGTGACACCTAGCTCGTCAGCTTTTCGGCTTTTCAATCAAAGCTGATGACGCAAAAAGTGAATTTGCTCGAACTACGTCGGTTTAATTTCCACTCAATATTCATATTCATACTCAAAATTATTGAACTGAAATAAATAGGCAGTGATTTCGGAAATGGTCCACAAGACTATAATAGCTTTCAATATCTTATTTTGTTTTATAAAAACTAAGAAGAGCGCAATATTTGTCGTGAGACAATTTTTCTTAAAATACTGCAGTGGTAAATTATTGAGATGGAAACTCATTTACAGATCACTTCTAACTTATTAGCAACTCCTTCTCACTGGCAAGATATAAATAGATGTACACCGATTCCTTGCTTTCGTTATTTTTTAAATACCCATGTATAAATTTTATAACGTTTTTGTAATAGGAAGCATATTTACTAGCATATCAAAGCCTGTAAATATGCTATGCCAAATAAGGGGAAATTCATATATATATATATATATATTATTTTTATTTTAAAGCCATGGTACAGTAATATTTAAAGTACACGAAGCTACACAATACACAAGAAGACCCCTCACTGAAAAAACTGGAACTGCCAGTTTTTCGAAACTTTAAACCACTTGGAGCAGTATTAAATTTCGAAATTAGTTTTTTTCACTTAATCTCACTGCAATACAGTATCTCTTACGCAAAGGTAGGTTTTGATTGATATTAAAATGATTATTTTGCGTCAAAAAAATTCTAACCAAAATTAGATCTTTTTCTATTTTTTCTAAATTTCATCGAATTTTCAACTTTTTTGTGGCAGTATTAAATTTTGAATTTAGTATTTATTATTATTTTGTACTTAACCTCCATACGATAAAACATGTTTTCGGCATTGTTGGATTTTAAAAATTATTAAAACAATTACTTTTTGACAAAAATCATCTAACCAAAATTCGGTCTTTTTTCAATTTTTTTCGAAAATTCAACCCTTTTGTGGCAGTATTAAATTTTAAAATTTATTTTTTTCATTATTTTTCCCTTAATCTCCATACAATAAAACATCTTTTCCGCATAGGTAGGTTTTGATGAATGGTAATTTTTTTTTTCGCCATAGACAATCGATCCACCCTAATGTGTAATCCTGTTTTCCACATTCATCGATTTTTCATGACCCTGTATTTCATTCAAATTTCAATTCAGAGGTATATTTTAATTGGAAATGAGACTGAATTCGACACAATAAATTTATAGTGAATAGAATTATTATTTTTGGAATTATAAGAATGTTTCTTTTACGCCCTCCGGTACTACCTGAGTTGTTGGACGTTTTATATAATGTGTCTAAATGGGTTCGTCCGCAATTCATGAATAGAGCATTACTTTGTATATTAAACTAGTCGTTGGGGGCCCCCGTAATACTTACCCATCATGGATATGTATATGAAAATAAAACATGTGAAAACTATTTATACAATGCATTGCAATTCATAAACAAAATTTATATATATTGTTACTATATATAGTAATGCTCTATTAAAGAACTGCTGATGATATAAAACGCCAAACTACTCAAGTAGTACCGAACTACGTAAAAGAAACATCCTTGTAACTCCAAAAATATCAATTCTATTATAACTAACAATTAACTGGGTCGGATGAAGCGTCTCATTTTCAATTAAAATATACTTCTGAATTGAAATTTGAATGAAATACAGGGTCATGAAAAATCGAAGAATGTGGAAAACAGGATTACATATATCTCGGCAACTCATAATCCGATCGACTTCGTTCTATATGCAAAATGTGTGTTATTTTATTACCTTTTAAGTTCATTTCTCAGAACAAAAAAATTCGAAAATTTTTATATACCTTTCATCAGAACGAATTTTTCGAGAGTCCGAAAAAATAGTTCCGGATAATCGAGGTTGCTGATATTAAATAGGCTTCGTCCCATTCTTACATACTAACTACATACAAAATTTCAAGTCTCTATCTCGATTTGTTCGGGAGATAGAGCGTTTACAGGCAGACAAACAGACGGACGGACGGCAAAATTTTTTTTCTAAAAATATGTTTTTCGGAATCTCCATTATCTAAAACGTGTAAATCCGTCAAAAAAAATTTTCGATTTTCAAAACGATTGCAAGACTTACCCTATACTACGTATGATGGGTAAGTAATATATTTGAATATTTGAAAAAATTCAGAGTTGTAATTGGGAAAAAATAAATATTTTGTAAATGGATTTGGGGGGGGGGGGGGGGGCTTTGAAGCCCAGGGTTCATGGGCAAAGCCCCTGTCTGTCCATGCAATAAAATCGGCCTACTGGACATCATTTGTTTTCTGTAAAATATTCTAGAAATATTCTTTTATCTTTAAACTGTTCAATATTCAAAATAGGAAAATCTATTTTTCTGCAAAATCTTTTTCGATTTTAAATTAAAAGGATTTCTGGTATCAAGAGTGAAACAAAATCGCGGATTTTCATATATTAGCATTTTATTCTTGATTCTTTCGATTCTTGAAAACATCTCTGGTCTCGGAAAACATCATCGAAACATCTCGGAAAACATCTCTGGCAAGCTAAAAGATAGAAAAAGCTTGATAAACCGAATTCAAAGAAAAGAGAGTTAAAAAAAAAAAAAAAAAAAAAAAAAAAAAAAAAAAAAACCACAATTATGAGGCATCGATATTATTAATTGGCAATAGTAACGGAAAAATCTCTCATAGCTAACTCTAGCAAACAAATGATTGTATTTAGTTTTGATTCAGAAACTAGTAATAGAAATGAATTTAAAATTTTTTGATACGTACGCAAGCAGTTTAAAGAACTCTAAAGGAGGTTAAAATCACGTCTAAGGTTTCAAACTTCGAGATGGCATCATTAGGTCGTGATTGCTGCTCAGAAAATATATTCCAAAGTTTGAAACGAATCATCACTTGACATCTGTAAAACCTTTCTCTATAGCATTAATTTACTAATTTTTACAATAAAAACTAGTCGTTGGAGGCCACCGTAATACTTACCCATCATACATATGCATATGAAAATAAAATATGTGAAAACTATTAAAAATCGAAGAATGTGGAAAACAGGATTACACATATCTCGACAACTCATAATCCGATCGACTTCGTTCTTTATGCAAAATTTGTGTTTTTTTTATTGCCTTTTACATGCATTCCTTAAAATAAAAAAATTCGAAAATTTTTATATACCTTTCATCAGAACGAATTTTTCGAGAGTCCGGAAAACATAGTTCCGGATAATCGAGGTTGCTGATATTCAATAGGCTTCGTCCCATTCTTACATACTAAGTACATACAAAATTTCAAGTCTCTATCTCAATTTGTTCTGGAGATAGAGCGTTTACAGACAGACAGACGGACGGCAAAATTTTTTTTCTAAAAATATGTTTTTCGGAATCTCTACTGTCTGAAACGTGTAAATCCGTCAAAAATTTTTTTTTCGATTTTCAAAACGATTGCAAGACTTACCCTACACTACGTATGATGGGTAAGTAAAATCTGCTTGCACTTCTAGTCCAGTCATTTAAGCTTAAATTAGGTAAGAATCTCGGAATTCGAGATACCCAGCTGTAAGTCTGTAAATACTTGTATATTGACACCCTAAAAGTTGTCTCAAAACCTACATATGGTAGGGTGTACGCAACTATTAAATTCCAAGGTCAAAAGTCACAAAAATCGGTTTTTTGCGCTTTTTTTGTAAATATCTCATTTCCTATAGGTTTTTTGCTATTTGTATTTATTATCAATATTGTAGAATACAAAATTCTCTACAAATTTTGTTTGAAAACATTTTTCATACGTCGAACCGTTTTCGAGATAGAGGGCGGAGAGCGCGCGGTCACAGCATCACTTCAGGTCAAATGGTGCCTCCAGTCGAAAACGCGCCATATATAGTTGATGAACTATCGATAAATCAATGATTATAAATATTTATCAATTTTTATTAACTATTATATTATATTTTATCTTTTTCTTTATGCATTGTATAGTATAGTTACGACCGTCTTCTCTTTATTTCGGGTAACTGTTCTTGGTAACTACGGACGTACAATTTCAAGAAATATGGCTGATTTGTGTTTTCTATGTAATAAGTCAGATTCGGGAGGTGAATCGCTTATTGAAGTAGTGCGCGGTATGAAAACTCTACGAACTGCAAGTGTCGAACGAAACGACGGAAAAATTGATTATTTAAAATCAGTAACCTCTGTTAAAGTTCATGAAAAGTGCCGAAGTGTTTACATTAGTAAAAACTGTATCCAAGCAGCAAAATGGAAACAAGAAGAAGGAGAAACTATAACTTCTTCATTAGTACTCCGTAAAAAACGAGGTGCTTTTGTTTGATTTTAAGAATCAATGTTTATTTTGTGGCGAAGTTGCTGATGATGCTGCAGCAGCTTCAACAGCTCTATTTGATAATGATGGCATGAGAAAAACAACAAAATCGTCATTGTATGACAACATGAGCCCAATTGATTTTTTTCTAAATGAAAATAATGTGACGTTCATTATTGATGGCGGATTTCTTCTTCATCATGTTGTATGGACCAGAGAGGATACTTTATCTATTATTTTTGATAAATACATTAATTATTTAAAAAGGCATTACAGATCCAAAATAATTGTTGTATTTGACGGATATTCAGACTACAGTAAGAGCGTAAAAGCTATGGAGCAGCAGAGAAGAACTGCTGCACTTTCAAAAACGTATAAAGTCTGTTTAGATGAAACAATGGTTGTACCAGTTACTCAAGAAAAATTCTTATCAAATCGAAATAACAAAGATATGCTCATTAATACCTTAAATGAAAAATTACAAGCTGCAAATATTACTACTAAACAAGCAAGAGATGATGCTGATGTTCTTATTGTTGAAACTGCAATTGAAGAATCAAAGTCTGAAAAAACTGCAGTTATAATAGGACAAGATATTGATTTACTTGTCATTTTAATTGGGCGTACACTGTCTTACGAACAAGAAATTTCCTTTAAAAAAGTTGGGAAAGGAAATGTAAAAACGGAGATATACTCGACTAAAAGTTTTGATAATTATCCTCATTCCAAAACACATATTTTATTTCTGCATGCATTAAATGGCTGTGACACAACTTCTGCGCTTTTTAAAAAAGGGAAGAAAATCATTTTTAAAAGTTTTTAAATAGTTCGGCCCAGAGATTATTAGAGAGTGGAACTCAAATCTTATTGGCAGTCTATAATGCTCTGAAATCTGTGAAAAGTCTCGATCATCTTCGTTATATGCATTACGTCAAGTCTACAAAACTTAATAAACCTGTGCAGCTTTCAATTCTTCCACCAACAAGTGCAGCTTCTCATCAACATTTCAAACGTGTATATTATCAAGTTCAAACTTGGTTAGGGCATGATTTGGAACCCCAGGTATGGGGTTGGGCAATGCAAAACGATTTTCTGGAGCCAATCACGACAATTTTACCACCTGCTCCAGAAGATTTGCTAAATACAATTTTCTGCAACTGCAAGAGTGGTTGTGGCTCGCGATTCGGATGCAGGAAAGTGGGCTTGCAATGCTCTTTAGCTTGTGGCCAATGTAATGGGCAAGCTTGTCTCAATGCAGAACAATATCAGAGCGACATTAACGAAGATGAAACCTTTGACCCCGAAATCATGGAACAACTTGAGACAAATGTCGTTGAAGACGCTAATGAAGACCAGTTTGAAATTTACCAGCAGCCAAAAGATGACGATGAAGAAGATGATTAAAAACATAAATTATAGTTTTTGTACCCTTTATTCCATTTTTTTACTTTTAATAAAAATAAATGTATTGAATAGTATTTTTTAATAAAACGATTAATTCATAATTTTTTTTTTCATCATGTAAGAAGTTATTAATATTATATTAATTAGGTTAAAATTCAAATATAATTCCTATATTTTCATTAACAATTCTGCAATTACATGGACAGGTAAGTGTTGTTAAATAAATTAATACTGAATAAAAAGTGGATAGGTTAGGAAAAAAATTATGTATGGCGCGTTTTCGACCGGAGGCACCGTTTGACCTGAAGTGATGCTATGACCGCGCGCTCTCCGCCCTCTATCTCGAAAACGGTTCGACGTATGAAAAATGTTTTCAAACAAAATTTATAGAGAATTTTGTATTCTACAATATTGATAATAAATACAAATAGCAAAAAACCTATAGGAAATGAGATATTTACAAAAAAAGCGCAAAAAACCGATTTTTGTGACCTTTGACCTTGGAATTTAATAGTTGCGTACACCCTACCATATGTAGGTTTTGAGACAACTTTTAGGGTGTCAATATACAAGTATTTACAGACTTACAGCTTGGTATCTCGAATTCCGAGGTGAACTTACTATAATGACTGGACTATTCTGATGCACTAACCGACTAAACATCCAGATAACTTATTCAGATAAACAGACGATGAAATTGGAGATTTATTTTGAAAAATGTCTTTCAAATTCGATGTTTAAGCATTCAGAATAGGAAAATCCATTTTCCTGCTGAATCTCACTTTCTTTTTTCGATTTTAAATCAAAAGGATTTCTCGAATCAAGAGTAAAACAAAATCGCTGTAACCTATTTCCATTCTCCTCCCTCAGGCCTGTCAAAACGTCTCAGAATTTTTATCTGACCTGATTTTTATCTGTCAACATTTTATTCTTTAATAACCTTTTTCGTGAAAAATTCAAATAAAATTTGCAAAAAACGAAAATATTTTCTCATGTGTTTAAAAACTAGCTGATCCACCCGGCGTTGCACGGCACCATACATGATTTCAAACAAATTGTGAATATTTAAATTCTCTTTTCAAACTAAAATAGAAAATATCGAAAAAAAATTTTGGACAGATTTACAAGTTTCAGATACTGGAGATTCCGAAAAACATATTTTTAGAAGAAAATAATTGCCGTCCGTCCGTCTGTGTGTCTGTCTGTCTGTTTATTGACGCTCTATCTCCTGAACAAATTGAGATAGAGACTTGAAATATTGTATGTACTTAGAATGTAAGAATGGGACTAGGCCTATTGAATATCAGTAATCTCGATGATACGGAGCTATTTTTCTCGGACTCTCGAAAATTCGTTCTGATGAAAGGTATATAAAAATTTTCGATTTTTTTTTATTTTAAGAAAAATACATAAAAGGCAATAAAATAACACAAATTTTGCATAAAGAACAAAGTCGATCGGATTATGAGTTGCCGAGATGTGTATAATCCCGTTTTCCACATTCTGCGATTTTTAATGACCGTGTATGTCATTCAAATTTCAATTCAAACACATATTTTAATTCAAACTGAGACTCTTAATACGACGCAGTAAATTGTAAGTTAACAGGACTATTATTTTTGGAGTTATAAGGATCTTTCTTTCACGCAATCCGAAACTAATTGAGTATTTCGGAGTTTTACATAATTTGTCGAAATTGGTTAATCAGCAATTAGTTAATAGAGTATATTAAAAATATTTAATTACAGGTTTAAATTTTGTTTTGGAGTTGCATTGCATTTTGTAAATAGTTTTCACATGTTTTATTTTCATATATTATATAATGCATATCCATGATGGGTAAGTATTACGGTGGCTCCCCAACGACTAGTTTTTGGATGGTGCCATGGATGGACTGTTATTAAGTGTTCATTGAATAAATATAAACAGGGGGAACGGGGGTTCTAATGCCCCTCCCCTTAAGTTCTTTATTTTTCAAGTAGAATTGTTAGATTTCGTTCAAATCTCCGAATAGTTTTGGAAGTTTAATGGTTAAGTATAAAAGAGAAGGATAACTCCTCGTAAATTATATAAATGCTAAATGGGTTTTTATTGAGAATTATCCGATTTGCTCTGAATTTTTGATATAGATTTTTTATATGATAAAGCATGTCCTTAATAGTTTAGAAGGATCAATGATTAAGTATAAAAAAGGGGAAAGGGGAGAGCTGTTGCCCCTTCTTAATTTTTTTTTCGAACGGAGTTAACCCTTGAAAATATAAGGCTGCAATGTACAATTAGTATGCGTAGCCTGTGAGCTCAATGCCATCAGTTTAACTGGACAACATTCTTTTTATTTATTATATATATAAATACTCTTTTTAGTGAAAATTTCAAATAAAAGTAAGAGACGAAAATTGGGAATTGGAATTTCAAGCTTTGAAAAATTTATTTCCAATAAAATATGCTTAAAAAAAGTACTGACCGGCTTCAAAAATAAATAAATAAATAAATAAATAAATAAAATAAAAATAAATAAAAATAATAATAATAATAATAATAATGATAATAATAATAATAATCAAGCGACCACTTGGCGCTACCGCATATGAATGCCTAGTTTTAATAGGCATATGATTTGAAAACGGTTGCAACAATGAAAGATGATTTGCGACAAATCATTGCCGAAACGTCAGTGAAGGCTAACTTTGGAGACACGAAATTTTTTTGTTTCTGTCTGTCTGTCAGTCTCTGAGTCTGTCTGTTCCGTCATAACTGACGTAAAAAGCATCCGATTGACTTGAAATTAAGTGGGTATGTTAGTGAGGCACTGGGATTAAGCTGTATAGTTTTTGGTTAGATTTGATTCATTTGTTCGGAAAATATAGAATATTTTATTTTCCGCAATAATGCTTTTCTATGGCAAATCCAATGATTTTCAATTTATTTTTTTTTTTTTTTCTTGAGAGAAAATGACACATTTGATTAATGGAATTCAATGATAAATGGATTCTGAAATTTACCGGTTAATTTGTTCGTATTGTTTAGAAATTTTGTCTACGTATTTGTCAGATTTTTTAAATTATTACTGTAAATTTTGGAGATTTTTTATCAATGTGTTCCAATAATATAGACTAATTTGTTTTAGAGATTTACTTATTTCAAATGTATTTATTTCATTTTCTTTATTTTCTCATATTGGTTGCTAAGCAACCATTCATCCTAATTCTTATCTATAATTTGAAAGCGTATACGATAATTTAAATGAAGTCAATATCAAAACTGATGAATTAATTAATGTCTTTGTATGTTTGCGTATAAATATAACATAGCACAGAAAAGGACATAGATTATGTTTTATTAATTTTATTCAAATATTTTCCTTAATAATTCAAAATTTCATGCTTTTTCATACACAATCAATAGAGACTTTTTAGATACAATTTGACCAATTTCCTTTAACGTTGCAAAAAAAAAAAAAAAAAAAAAAAAAAAATCTGGAATAATTATTTTTTAACGGCAATAAGTTTCAATTGAGCAATTTCCATTCGAGAAATTAAACGAAGAAAAAATAAATAAATATGACGTCTGAATTAAAATAAAAATAGATATAGTACTTTTTGCTAAATATTAAACACGGATATTTGTTTCGTTAATAAGAATTTTTCTGACAAAAATGGAGACATAATTAGAAGTAAACGAAAGAAAAAAGAATTATATTTTTAACAAACAATTCACTTTGTAAAATATGACGTCATAATTGAAATAAAACAGGTATTTTATAGTAGTTGTTAAAAATACAAGAAACATGGATATCAATAACTCATGAATAATGACGTCATTGCCGAAACTTCGGTGAAGGCTTACTTTGGTGGCTCGAAATTTATTGTTCATTAAATTGTTCAAAATTTATTGTTTATTCCGTCTGTCAGTTTGTTCTTCTTCCAGTCTGTTCCGCGATAACTTCTGCAAAATGCAATCAAACTTTTATTTTCGGAAAAAAAAATTGTAAAACTCTAGATTACTAATTTTACACTTTAAAAAGTTCCTTATACATCAGATTTAGGTGTTTGTGGTTGGCAGGCATGTAGGAATGTGAGGTTAATGAAAAATGCTTGTCCAAACTATTACTTATCCTTATAAATCAAAACGTATAAAGAAATGCAAGATATACGATAACCATTAGCACAATTAATAGAAAGTTGAAAATTTAAATTTAATGAGACTACGGGTGGTTCAGTGGGGCGAAGCCCCCCCTGTAGAAATCTACTATGTTATAACAAAAAAGCAAAAATAATAGATCATGAAAATTTCAGAATATCCTAACATAACTAAAATTTTAATTTAACGGATTTGATGGCTGAAAACTTCTTATTCTTATTTTATTCTTATAAATAATTACTTAATTTGAAAATTTTAAATTACTGTCTCCAGAAAGTTGAATTTTGCCCAAAGTGTGTTTTAAAAAAAAAATGATGCGCAAAGCTGACGTTGAGGCTCCTGATCTGCGGATTTACTAGTTATTTTTTTATTATAAAATCCACATTTTTTTATTAAAAAAAAAACTTCTAATAATCAGAATTTAATGAAATTAAAATGAGACCACACGGGTATCTTATGCTTTCAAACAAAAAGGGATTGTGAAAATCGGTTAATATTTCTGAATGTTATGGGTGAACAAGGTCGAAATCATAACCTCCTTGAAGTCGGTTAAATAAAAAAATCATCAAAATATGGCACTGTAAGCCGAAAATCTCGTTATCTGCAGGCTATCTATTAAAAAAAAGGTCAAAAGCATTCTTTGCAATCAGAAAAAATCTTTTCGAAATAATCTCCGTTCGAAACTTCTGCATAAGATTTTTACAAGTCACACAAAAACCGTTTGCAGCATAATTTGATCGATTTTTAGGTGCGTTCGTAATTATGTAAATACGTAGCACCTATTGTTGTCGCTCAGTCCGTCCGTCTGTCCGTCTGTCTGTTTGTCCGTCTGTCCGCATATAACAACGCAAAAACTACCCAACCGAATCGTTTGAAATTTAAAATACATAATTATAACATAATTTTGTCGAGTCATTTCAAATTTTATGAAAATCGGATGGATAGATCCATTACAGGGACATTCAAAAGGATTCCGTTACATTACGGTCAATGGGGGGGAAAAGTTTCAAATGCATTTTAATGATGTTACACTCATTCGAACATAATAGAATTGGCATGAATCTATGAAATATATACTAAAATACGCATTCTGTACAATCTGTGATGCAAAAAATTTTTATTATTAAATTACAGGGCCACACAAAAGTATTCCACTATATAATGCTATACGGGGAAACATTGTTTGGGTTAATTATATTCAACTATTTCACATTTTATGAATAAGATATACGTTGCTGAGGTGTAATAAAAATTACTTCCTGCATATTTACAGAAACGTAAAGATTTCGACTACTATACTGTATCCGGAGTACGCTCTACTATATCAGCAAGATCTGAATATTTTTAAAACTTCGTTATCGTACGAACGAACCTCATTTGCTACGTTCACGTGCAATTTCCAACTTGTTGTTTTTGAGAAATTTAATTTTGAAATCGGGGTCTTATTTGCTGAGCACCCTGTATAACGTTATCACTTTGGATGGGAGGGGAATGCTGTTTTAAAGGTAAAGGTGTTCTTTTACTTACCCATCATACGTAGTATAGGGTAAGTCTTGCAATCGTTTTGAACACATCGAAAAAACATCTTTTTTGGCGGATTTACACGTTTTAGACACTGGATTTTCCCGAAAGACTTATTTTTAGAAAAAAAAAATTGCCGTCTGTCTGTAAACGCTCCCGAACAAATTGAGATAGACACTTGAAATTTTTTATGTACTTAGTATGGTAAGAATGAGACGAAGCTTATTTAATATAAGTAACCTCAAAGTTCCGGAACTATTTTTTTCGGACTCTCGAAAAATTCGCTCTGATGAAAGGTAAATAAAAATTTTCGAAATGTTTTATTTTAAGGAATGATCGTAAAAGGCAATAAAATAACAAAAATTTTGCATCAAGAACGAAGTCGATCGGAATATGAGTTGCCGAGATATGTGTAACCCTGTCTTCCACACATTCTTGGATTTTTCATGACCCTGTATTTTATTCAATTTTCAATTCAGAGGTATATTTAAATTGAAAATGAGACGCTTCATCCGAGGCAGTAAACGGTTAGCTAATATTATTATTATTTTTGGAGTTATAAGGATGTTTCTTATATGCAGTTCGGTACTAATTCAGTAGCTTGGCGTCGAAATTGGTACATTAGCACTTCATTAATAGAACATTACTATAAGTATACTAACAATATTTAAATTTTGTTTTGGAATTGCAATGCATTGTATAAATAGTTTCCACATGTTTTAATTTCATATGCATATTAATGATGGGTCAGTATTACGGTGGCCCCCATCGACTAGTTTTATATCGTTATACTCTTTTATTCATATATGTTTTTTTTCTTTTTCTTTCTTTTTTTATAATTTACATTTTTTATTTACCCTTCATACGTAGTATAGGTTAAGTCTTGCAGTCGTTGTGAACACATCGAAAAAAATTTTTTGACGGATTGATACGCGTCAGATACTGGAGTTTCCAAAAATATTATTTTGAGGAAAAAATGCCCTCTGTCTGTCTGTTTGTAAACGATCTATCTCTCGAACAAATTGAGATAGAGACTTGAAATTTTGTATGTGATTAGTATGTGAGAATGGGGCGAAGCCTATTTAATATCAGCAACCTCGATGATCCGGAACTATTTTTTTCGGACTCTCAACGAATTCGTTCTGATGTAAGGTACATAAAAATTTTCTAAATTTTTTATTTTGAGAAGAGGACGTAAAAAGCAATAACATAACAAAAATTTTGCATTATTAACGAAGACGATCGGATAATTAGTTGCCGAGATATTAGTCAACCAATCAGTAATCCTATTTTTCATGACCCTGTATTTCATTCGAATTTCAATTCAAAGATATATTTTAATTGGAAATTAGACGCTTAATCTTACGCAGTAAACTGCTAATTAATAGGATTCTTATTTTTGGAGTAATCGGGATGTTTCTTTTTCGCAATTCGGTACTACTTGAGTAGTTTGGTGTTTTATGTAGTGTGACGAAACGGGTTCATCAGCAATTCATTAATGGAACATTACTATGCATATTAACAATATTTAAATATACGTTTAAATTTTGTTTTGTAATTGAAATGCATTGTATAAGTTGTTTTTACATGTTTTATTTTCATGCATCCGTGTTTTCTTACTTTTGATTGCACGGCAAACACAATGATAGACCTACGAGTCAACCACTAGTGGTATCAATTTTTTGTTTATGCACCACTTCACTTCCGGCACACATGGATTCCCCTCTTCCCTAAAATAAAGGATTTTTTCTTGTGCTCGATGACTTAGAGTTTTGTGGGGTCGGCTCATGGACTATAAGCTGTTACAGAAATTTAAATCGGTGAATATTTTGAAAAAAAATGTCTTCTGATTGCAAACAATATTAATAGGCGAGGTGTAAAAGTCTTACACAGAAGTTCTGAACGGTGAATGTTTTGAAAAGATTGAGTTATGATTGCAAAGAATGCTTGATTTGACATTTTTTCTTGTCTTACATTACTTGCGGAGAACCAGTTCTTCGGCTTCCAGTGCCATATTTTATGAATTTCATCGGTCGCCCCTTTAAATTTCATTGGCTGATCAAGTTGTTCATCTTATCCCTTGATTTTTCAATGATATTTTTTGGAAATTTACTGTTTAATGGTATTTTTATTATTTTTTCTCTGTTCTTTTTGCTAAATTAAATTTTTTTTAAAATTTTTTTTTGTATTTTTCGATATTTACCTATAAATTATTTAGGATTTTATTTAATTTATATATTTAAAAAAATGTATGGCTCTAGGCTTTTTCAATGGTAAACGGAAAAAAAGTGACATAAACTACGAAAGTGGAAAAAAAGTGACGCGGGAAAAATTACCGGAAAAAAAGTGACAAGGAAAAAAAGTTACCGGAAAAAAGTGACAAGGAATTGATTTTGGGGATTCATTCGTTAAGTATGAAAGGGGGATCGGGGGGGGGGGGAGGCTCATAATTTAAGTAAATGGGTTTTTCATGCTGAATTAACTGTTTTGGTTCATTTATTGGATATACGTTCATACTGAAGTGACGCTTGCCTGATTAATTTTGGGAAGGGACGATTGCCCCCCCCCCCCATCCGTCCTCAATTAGATGAATGGGTTTTTATGCAGAATTACCCAACGTGTGTCAAATTTGCATATAAGTTCTTTTCGATAAGGCTTGTATATAGTATAAAATGCCTGAAGAGATTTAGGAGACTTAATGGTTAAGTATAGAGGGGGAACGGGGGATAACCTTTCTTAAATTAAATTAATAACTTTTTACGCATAATTATCCGATTTGCTTAGAATTTTCGACATAGGTTCATTATGATAAGACGTACCTCTGATTAATTATGGGGTTCTTTTGTTAAATAAATAGGGGAAGCGGGCGATTAATCCATCACTCTTTAAATAAGATAAATTGTTTTTTTTCTTTCTTTTTTTTCACAACTATCCAACGTATTTCAAATTTTGGATATAGGTTCATCCTGATAAAGTGAATCCCTGAATAGTTTTAAGGGTTTAATGGCTAAGTATAGAGGGATGAACGGGGGATAACCCACAATTAATCAGGGATTCGCCTTATCATATTGAACGCACATCCAAAATTTGAATCAAATCAGATAATTCTGCGTAAAAAGCCATTTATTAATTTAAGGGTGGGGTATCCTCCGTTACCCCTCTGTGTACTTAGCCATTAAACCCTTAAAATTATTCTGGGATTCACTTTATGAGAAAGAACATATATCCAAAATATGAAATATATCGGATAAGTGAGCATAAAAAGCAATTTATCTAATTTAAGGGGGGGGGGTATTCACCCGCCCCAATTTTTAATTGGCAAAATAACTCCATATGTAATCAGGTATATGCATTATCATAATGAATCTATAATCCAAAATTTGAAGCAAAACCGATAATTCTACGTAAAAAGTAATTTAATTTAAGGTGGGTTATATTCTATTCCCCTTCTATACTTAAATATTAAATCGTTAAAACTATTCAACGATCCACCTTATCAGAAAGAACTTATATTTAAAATTTGAAATACATGGGATAATTCTGCATAAAAACATATTTATCTAGTTTAAGGGGGAGATAATTGCTCGCCCCCCCCCTTTATAATAAGCAGAAGAACACCATAACTAATCAGAGATACGTCTTATTATAATGAACCTATGTCCAAAACTCTAAGCAAATTGGATAATTTTGCGTAAAATGTTATTAATTTAATTTAAGAAAGGTTATCCCCCGTTCTCCCTCTATACTTAACCATTAAAACTCCTAAATCTCCTCAGGCATTATATACTATATATAGGCCTTATCGAAAAGGAACCTATGTGCAAATTTGACACACGTTGGAGATAATTCTGCATAAAAACCCATTCATCTAATTGAGGACGGATGGGGGGGGGGGGGGTAATCGTCCCTTCCTAAAACTAATCAGGCAAGCGTCTTTTCAGTATGAACATATATCCAAAAATTGAACCAAAACAGTTAATTCAGCATGAAAAACTCATTTACATAAATTATGAGCCCCCCCGATCCCCCTTTCATACTTAACCAATGAATCCCCAAAATCAACAATAAATCCCCAAAATCAATTCATTGTCACTTTTTTTCCGGTAACTTTTTTTCCTTGTCACTTTTTTCCTTGTCACTTTTCCCGCTTTTGTAGTTTATGTCACTTTTTTCCGGTAACTTTTTCTCTTGTCCTTTTTTCCGATAACTTTTTTTCCGGTCACTTTTTTTTGCAGATTCTTTTTCAACTGCTTTATCCTCTGGGTCATTCAACGAACTTAATGCTCCGGAATATCTCTAAAATTCCATTTTCCTTACTAAACATCTTATGCAGTACGTTAATCGATTCATCGACTTCGACTGATGGTAAATTGGAGCAAAGCGACTCCAGTAGGCACTTCTTAAAATCATGCATTGGTTAACTGCAGTGCCATATTTTAACGTTTTTTCGACCTAAATTTTTGTAATTCAGAAAATTAAAAAATTTAACTCCAAAAATCTTGAAAATATGGCATTGTAATCCGAAAAATTCGGTTTCTGTAAGCAATCTAAAACAAGAAAAATGTCATGTAAAATATACTTTGCAATGAAAACACAATCTTTTCAAAATATTCACCGTTCGAAACTTCTGTGTAAGATTTTTACAGCTTCATATGATAAACAAACCGTTTAAAGCATAATTCTATCGATCGTTGTTTTTGAGAAAAATTGAATTTAAAATCGAGGTTTTATCAGCTGGACACCCCGTAAATACCTCAAAATTGCCATTACTGTGTATAAGGATACAATTTATGTCCGTCATCAAGAGTTTAAAGATGTGGAATTCCGTGCCTTAGTTATGGAGATAGGATTGTCGCTAAAATCATATAAAACCTGCAAAATGCAGCATTTCAGAACCAGTTGTGCAATTGACATTAAAAACCTAATTAGCTACAACTTATGTCAGCATTTAAGGCGCAACACTTGTCACAGAAAAAGACTCGTATATAATGCAAAGTCTATGGTCTTTTAAAATATCTCGCTCAAATTATAATATTTTTACCTTTTTTTTTTTTTGCATAGTAAAGCTGAGAACAATCTACAACCGGCCTAATTTTTACTTTTTCGATGTTTTTTATATTTGATAGTTTGAATTTCAAAACCGGTTTAAACTGGTTTTGAAATTTAAAGTATTTTTTTTAGCCTCCAATGCTATTTCTTTCAGACAAGCTAAAAAATGTCGTGTCGTCAACCCTGAATTTTCTACTCAACCGATTTTGATAATTATTTTTTTAAATGAAAGCTATTTATTTGTAGTTGTGCCCATTTTAGCTATTTTTTTTATTTATTTCCATTTTTATATTTTATTTATAATTTTAAAAAGCTTTTTACGATATTTCTTAAATATGGTGGCAACTCAGTTTAGCTTTTCTCTCGATAATAAAAATTTATTTTCCATTATCACTTTCCAGAGTCAAAAGCTTTATTTCATTAATGGCCCTTGCATTTAAAAGAAAAAAGTCATTTGTTTTCGTAAAATTTAACCACAATAAAATGATTGCATATAATTATGCACTAATTGAGGTAAAAAAATATATTTACTGAAAAAAAAAATAATAATGATGTAAATAAAATAACAGAAAATAATTTATGATAAAAATTAATGTCTAAAGAAAAATTTCAAATGATTAAAATGATGTCATTCAGCAACCAGATAAATGGAAATTACAATATTATTACGGATGCCTTTTTCATATTACTAATAACAGTAACTTTTAAAAAACATTTGAAGAGAAAATTACGTCACTATTTAAAACATCGCATTTTTACTCATAACGATATTACATTTCAATATTTCTTTTCATTATGGACACTGAGATTGAGATTTTACTTTCAGATGACTTCAGTTAGTGCAAATAATGTCACAGTAAAAATGAAATTAGTTTTTTTTTAAATAAATCTATTTTTCTGTGCTTGCATATAAAATAAAATTTCTGGATTTCGCCCGCACTCAGATTACAATTTTAACTGAAGACGTGGGAGTATTTTCATGCAAAATTGTAACTCGCAAACTTGACATTAAGTTTGGTAATATATTTATTATATATTGATTCAATAATGTAATTACTTTTGCTTTTTTTTAAAACCAACTCGATCGGGTCTTTTAAATATTTCATTCGTCGAATTCGACGGGATTCCACTCGTTTTATTGTTAAAATGCATTTCCTTTTTCTCAGCGTCTATAAAAAAGCGTTTAAACTAAAGAAAATATTCTTTTTTGATGAATCTAGTCAATGAAGAAGTAGCACGTCAAATTGCATCTCTTTATTATTCCGCAATTCCAATGACTCAGAGAGAAATTGCTAATCAATTGGGTATTTCACACCGTTGTTTGCTATTATATTGATAAACACAAGAAAAATGAAGTTAGTTCATTGCATTCTAAACGGGGTCGTCCTTCTAAAAGACCCTATAGATTTTTTTTTTTCTTATCGGAGGCGAAACTGAATTCTGCAAAGGCAGAATCTACATTCAACTTGTTTTTTTTTTTTTTTTTAATCTGAAACCAAAATCGAAAAAGTAAAAACTAGGCCGGTTGTGGATTGTCCTCAGCTATCTTGTGCAAAAAAAAAAAAAAAAAAAAAAAAAAAAAAAAAAAAAAAAAAAAAAAAAATTGTAATTTAAGAAATTACCCCAACCATTTGAAAAATGTTTCACTCGATACATTCATCTATCATTTTAAGCTAAATACCAGTTGTTTTATTGTGTATTATCCGTGCCACTGCTATAAATGACTTTATACATGCTGCAATTTGAAGGTACGGTTCGTTTAAGTTATATCACTCTATTGTCGCCAAGCATAAAAGTTGGCGACGAAAGAAACATTTCAAACTATTTAACATTGTTGGTGCAAAAGTAATCATTATTAAAATACAGCTTTGGCATATACTGTTATACTTGTAAGACTTTGGCATATATTGTTTGATTTTACAGAGCAGAATTTTGGTGATGGAGGTTTTAAACCAAAATCGATCGCAGCACATGCATCTGTGAATGGGTCCATCAGACATCGAATCAAAAAAGTTTTTTCCCAGTTTTTCCCAAGCCGATTGCTTTTTAGTTTTCTTTTTAGGTGGTGGAAAATCAAGAGTAATAGCTATAACATTTTCCGGCTTGTTAGAATCACTATTGGCACTCAAATTTTCCTGGTTAGAACCGACCGATAGTAAAACGCCATGGCTAGTGGATTGGTCGCCCTGGCGACATGATGTTTTACAATTAATCGGTTCGGCATTAAATTGCTTCCTTTTTCGTGATCGCCTTTCAACACGTAATTGGTTTTCAGCGGCTCAATAATCTTTTGATTTTATCATTTTCTGCATTGAAAGACGTTTTTGCGCCAAACCAAATACAGTATTACTCAGTTATCCCGTCGACCAATTTCGCCAAATGATACGAATCGCCAAACTAATAAGCAACTTATACATGTTGACTGTGTTTAATATCATTGAATGCGATATTCACGTTCATTCATTTCTTTGGCTTCGGCTTTTTCCGTATCTGTTAATTTCCGTCTACCCATTTTTAAATTTGTTAGTTTTCTCCTTTATTACAATGATTTTAACCATTTTAATTTACTATTCAAATAAAAATTCTTCTAAAAGTAAAGAATTTAATTTAAATTCAAATAAAAACTCTTCTAAAAGTAAAGAAATTAATTTAAATTCAAAAGTGACCACATCATTCAAAAGTGGTAACATCATTCAAAAGTGGTAACATCATCGGGTCCATTCTCCCGAAAACAACAACCATTTTTCAAATGGTTAAAAATCGTGTAAAAATATTAAAATTTGAGCGAGATGTTTGAAAAGAACGCTCCTGTAGACTTAACATTAACACCCGGATCTCTTTTCAGCGACAGCTGTGGAGTCTTAACTGAATCTGAAGTTTGTTGAAAATCCTTGCATTAATTTTTGAGATGGAGCTATTGCGGAAATCTTAAAAATTCAGTTCAGCCGTGCCAATCGAAGTGTGGGATTAACACAACAATCTAATCAACATCGATTTATATCAGACACTAACTGAATATAAATTTTGAGATTTTGAATGAGTTCTTGGGATAGAGCGCCCACAAAATTTGTGCCACGTGGATAAAGACAGGTAGACAGACTGACGGACATTTTGTAAAAGCATTCTTTTCGTTATCTATGACAAGTGAAACGTGTAAATTCGTCGAAAATTGGAAGCTGAAAATTTTCAGGAATACAATGTTTTTTTCATATAAAGATAGAAGAAAGTGATAATTAGAATAGAATTAAGTATAGCATTTTTCCCCATGGGCAGTAAAGCCTTTACTCATTTTATTCCTTTAAAAAAGAGGAAACTTTTTTATTTTTCAGCTTTTATTCAAAGTATCCCCCCATCCCCTGCTCCACTTATTCTTTAGGGAACCAAAACGCTTTAAATCCTGTAAGGGAAAAAAAAATTCCGGAAGATTTTATTAAACATTTTCCGATTCAACTTTCAGAAAAGGAAAAACATGCTTTTTTTCTCTCTCTAAATCAAAAGAATTCTAGAACCAAAAGTAAAATAAAATCAGAAATCTTTTCGTGCATTTAAAAGGAAATTTTTCTTTGTAATATTTAAATCTTTTTATGAAGTTAACAAGTAAGGAAAATCATGCGTTAAGCATAGATTATGAAGCATTTTCCAACACTTTTTGAAATCTTTAACAAAACTTCGTTATCCAGGAAAATAACTTGTAATTGTGAATGTTCAAATATGTATTCCAATACTTTTAAAAGGCACTGTCGGTTAATATACAGACTATTAATGGTAAAATTTAGTTTAGCAAGAAAACGCGTAACTGGTTGAAATTTTTCTTTTAGCAATTTATACTAATGGATGAAAACATATTTGAATATGTTTGTTTAGCCCTGTAAAATACATAGTACCTTTAATAAACGAAAGTATTATGCTAAAGTTTAGTTTAAAAATAAATTATCTTTAAACTACTTAAATTCAATTGCCAGAAATTATAATCCAAAGGCTCTACCCTATATACAGTACTTTGCGTGACCCTGTATATCATTTTATCTATATTCTACAAACTTTTCTGAATAAACTAAATGCAGTTCATGGTAAAAAGGCCTAACATATTTAAAAATCATCTTAAAGTAAATTACGCTCATATTCAGTAACCTTTCCGAGATCTTTCATGTAATCCTGTATATCAAAATTGTGTAACAATCAGCACTTATATAAACCATATATGCATACATCTAGTGAAGCTTAAAAGCATATATCATAATTAAACTAGTCGTTGGGGGCCACCGTAATACTTACCCATCATGGATATGTATATGAAGATAAAACATGTGAAAACTATTTATACAATGCATTGCAATTCATAAACAAAATTTAAATATTGTTAATATACATAGTAATGCTTTATTAAAGACTAGCAGCCTTCGCCCGCTACGCTGGTCAGTTTTTTTTTTTTTTTTTTTAAGAAATTTTGAATCAAACAAAATTTTTATATCACAGTAATTTTTAGTTTTATATCGTAATTTAGACTGTCTGTCATCGGGGAAAAATCAGTCATCTAAACGGAAAGTTCAATGTTAGTCACCAATGAATGACGTAGCGCTCAACATGTTAACAATTTTAAGCACATAAAAATTCGTTCAGCGGAACTTTTAAAATAAAGCCAAACTTTTGTAATTGGGTTCATCTGATAAAAAACATTTCCTAAGTATTCAATTAAAACACGTAGAATGCAATATTTCATTTGTTACAAAATTTCTGAAAAATTATCCAACTAACAATGTTAAATCCATTAAAATCTATCTTGTAGAACTTAAATTATAAGCGGCCGCAATGAAATTTCATTTTGCGTTTTACATATATTCAGATAATTAAATATAGCTTACATAATCATGTTAACCTGATTATAGAACTCTCTTTCAAAATTATAGGTTCAATAGATTTTTTTGTTCTGTGATTAATACGAAATCCAGGCTTTCTCTTATATATATAGATAAGGAATGAAAATTTCAGGTTTTTGCGCCGAAGACAGCGCCAAATCAGGAAAATGTGAAGTATCTCGCGAACTACTGAACTTAAAAGTATTTGCTTCATACCATTCGATTCAGCATGAAAAAATGCACTAAAATATGTTATCAGTTGAAAAATAGCTACGAAAGCCGATTTTTAAGGAATATTTTTTAAAGTTCGTTCCTATTTTTTAACCCCCTTAGGGGTGGAATTTTCGAAAATCCCTTCTTAGCGGCACTCGATGTTATAAGTAGTATTTTTACACCAATTTCCAAGATTTTAGGTTCGGCAGATTTTTTTGTGCTGTGATTAATACGAAATCCAGACTTTATTTTATATATATAGATAAGCATTGAATATTTCAGGTTTTTGCGCCGAAGAAATCGCCAAATTTGGAAAATGTGAAGTATCTCGCGAACTACTGAACTTAAAAGAATTTGCTTGGTACCATTCGAATCAGCATGAAAAAATGCTCTAAAATATGTTATAAGTAGAAAAATAACTACAAAAGCCGATTTTAAAGGAATTTTTTAAAAGCTCGTTCCTTTTTTAACCTCCTTAGGAGTGGAATTTTCGAAAATCCCTTCTTAGCGGCACTCGATGTTATCAGACGTATTTTTACCCCAATTTTCAAGATTTTAGGTTCGGCAGATTTTTTTGTGTTGTGATTAATACGAAGTCCAGACTTTCTTTTATACATATAGATAAGGATTGAAAATTTTAGGTTTTTGTGTTGAAGACGTCGCCAAATCAGGAAAATGTGAAGTATCTCGCGAACTACTGAACTTAAAAGAATTTGCTTGATACCATTCGATTCAGCATGAAAAAATACACTAAAATATGTTATCAGTTGAAAAATAACTACAAAAGCCGATTTTTAAGGAATTTTTTATAAGTTTGTTCCTTTTTTTAATCCCTTTAGGGGTGGAATTTTCGAAAATCTCTTCTTAGTGGCACTCGATGTTATAAGTAGTATTTTTACCCCAGTTTTCAAGATTTTAGGTTCGGCAGATTTTTTTGTGCTGTGATTAATACGAAATCCAGACTTTCAATTATATATATAGATTTGAAATCGTTTGTGTGTCCCTGTAAATGCTATATGCACTTCGTATTATGCATGAATAACTTACATTAAGCCTCAGCAACATATATCAATTTGATTATACATGAAATCGTTTACCATAATTAAAATATGTCGGAAATTGTTCCTTCCTTTATTCCTAAGCAATGGAATTCTTCTGTCTGACCCTGTAAATGAATAGTAAGTGCCCTTTTCATTACATACTTTACAAAATGCATATTTTAGTGCACTTTGTAAATGCATATAAATTTGAATATGTTCTACAGGCTGTAACATCGTTAAATTTAATTAAAACGATTTTTCCCCATAATGCCGTAATATAAGGAAATTTTTTGACTATCCCTGTAAATAAACTAATCATGGTAGAAACTTCATTTTCATTAGGTATTCGTGGTAGGTAAACGTTAATAATGTCCAAAAATTTCATGGAAATCGGAGTATATTTACGAAAGTTGGAAAGCGACCAGACAGACAGACAAACCGAAAGCATAATAACTTTTCAACTTTGTTCGAAAGTATTAAAAAATCGAGCCAAAAATATATTAATCAGTGATTTTATTTTCCACCTTTTCCCCACAAAAAATTTCTTCCATTGATAATTATGAGTTTTGAATAAAAATATTCATTTTTATGTAACTTATAACTTATTAATTAGTATAAGTAAAAAATATTTCTGATTCATTTTAAATATGACGTCATTATTTATCTGGCTCCATTAGCTACTGATATTCATACCCCTTGTATTTATTTTTGACGACTGCTATAAAAAACCTGTTTTATTTCAACTATGACGTCACATTTTCATGAGTGAACCATTTTATTAAAAATATAATTCTTTTTCATTCTTTTTACTTTTAATTTATGTTACCATATTTTACACAAAAATTCCCATTAACTAAACAAATATCCTTGTTAAATGTATTATAAAAAATACACCTTTTATTTTTATTTCAAACATGACGTCATATTTATTTTTTTTAAATTATTTTACTATAGTTTTTCGCGTGGAAGTTTTCTATTAAAAATTCATTGCCGCTGAAAAATTATTATTCCAATTTTTTATTTTCTTGGCAACAGGAAAGGAAAATGGTTAAATTTTATCTGAAAAATGCCTATTGATTTTGTATGAAAAATAATTAAATTTTGAATTATTAAGGAGAATATTTGAATAAAATAAATAAAAATTACCCTATTATTTAATCCGGACTTCTAACTTTACGTCTGCAAAATTTCAAAGCAATCGGTTCAGTAGTTACGGCGTGAAAGCGGAACAAACAAACAAACAAACAAACAAACAAACAAACTCACTTTCCGATTTATAATATTAGTAAGGATGTACCAATTTCGACAAATTATATACAAGTTGGAAATTGCACGTGAACGTAGCAAATGAGGTGCGTTCGTAAGATGACGAAGTTTTAAAAATATTCAGATCTTGCTGATATAGTAGAGCGTACTTCGGATACAGTATAGTGGTCGAAATCTTTGTGTTTCTGTAAATATGCAGGGAGTAATTTTTATTACACCTCAGCAACATATATCTTATTCATAAAATGTGAAATAGTTGAATATAATTAAAACACGCCCCAAACAATGTTTCCCCGTATAGCATTATATAGTGGAATACTTTTGTTTGGCCCTGTAATTTAATAATAAAAATTATTTGTATCACAGATTGTACGGAATGCATATTTTAGTATATATTTCATAGATCCATGCCAATTCTATTATGTTCGAATGAGTGTAACATCATTAAAATGCATTCGAAACTTTTTTCCCATTGACCGTAATGTAATGGAATACTTTTGATTGTCCCTGTAAATGATCTATGCATCCGACTTTCATAATATTTGAAATGACTCGACAAAATTACGTAATAATTATATGTTTTAAATTTCAAACGATTAAAATGCATTTGAAACTTTTTTTACATTGACCGTAATGTAACGGAATCCTTTTGATTGTCCCAGTAACTGATCTATCCATCCGATTTTCATAAAATTTGAAATGACTCGACAAAATTATGTAATAATTATGTATTTTAAATTTCAAACGATTCGGTTGGGTAGTTTTTGCGTTGTTATATGCGGACGGACAGACGGACGGACTGAGCGACAACAATAGGTGCTACGTATTTACATAATTACGAACGCACCTAAAAACGCCAAACTACTAAAGTAGTACCGAACTGCGTAAAAAAACATCCTTATAACTCCAAAAATAATAGTTCTATTAACTAACAATTAACTGCGTCGGATGAAGCGTCTCATTTCCAATTAAAATATACCTCTGAATTGAAATTTGAATGAAATACAGGGTCATGAAAAATCGAAAAATGTGGAAAACAGGATTACAAATATCTCGGCAACTAATAATCCGATCGACTTCGTTCTATATGCAAAATGTGTGTTATTTTATTGCCTTTTACATCCATTCGTTAGAAGAAAAAAATTCGAAAATTTTTATATACCTTTCAACAGAACGAATTTTTTGAGGGTCCGAAAAAAATAGTTCCGGATAATCGAGGTTGCTGATATTAAATAGGCTTCATCCCATTCTTACATACTAACTACATACAAAATTTCAAGTCTCTATCTCAATTTGTTCGGGAGATAGTGTTTACAGACAGACAGACAGACGGACGGCAAAAATTTTTTTCTAAAAATATGTTTTTCGGAATCTCCACTATCTAAAACGTGTAAATCCGTCAAAAATTTTTTTTCGATGTGTTCAAAACGATTGCAAGACTTACCCTATACTATGTATGATGGGTAAGTAAAATGCATTTCACCCATCTAACAACAGTCTTCCATAAAATGCAGGAATTCCTATAGAATATACTATTTGAAATCTTTTGTGTGTCCCTGTAAATGCTATGCACTACGTATTATGCATGAAATAACTTATATTAGTGATGGGCGATTTCGATTTTTTAAATCGATTTAATCGATACTACGGCCAACTCGATTTAATCGATACTTTAAAATTTTTAATCGATTTGTCTAAAGGTAATATAATTTTATTATATTACCTTATGTATTTTCCTTATATATTTTCCTTCAAAAGTCGAAGATAAAAAAGTCGGATGTGCCAATTTCAAGATTTCAGTGTATTAGTTTCTAAGATAGAAGAATTAAAGAAACCTCAGAACCCCCCTGCAAAATAGCGTTTTTTGTTGAGTGATGTACACCAAAAATTTATCAGGATCAATTTTTATCAGGTACCAGCTGAATCTGAATTTTGATGAAAATCCATGAAAGCGCGAGATACAGCTATTGCGAAATCATAAAAAATGCAGCATATCAGCGCCACCTGTAGGGCAATTTACACCAAGAACTAAACAACACTAATCTATGTCAGGGATTTACTGAATCTGAATTTTGATGAAAATTCGTTCTTGAGATAACGCTTTTGCGTTAATCATAAATAATGCAGTATAACAGCGCCATCTCTTAAGCGATTTCCACCAAAATATAATAGCATCAAATAATATCAAGGACTAATTGAATCTAAATTTTTATGAAAGTCTGTGCATTAGTTCTTGAGATAAAGCTAAAATGGAAACAGGGGCGAGCGAAAAGAGAACTGCGCCGGTTCAAAGTTCCAATTTAGCCCCCCCCCCCCTATTAACTTTTTCTTGTGATAGGCTAGAAGTGATGTTAATGTTAGTAGTAAAAATTTGGCGCTCATTAAATTTCCGCGCTCGGGACGACCGCCTCCTTTCGCCCCCCCCCCCCTTTCACATGGCGCTAAGTGGAAATTGTGAAAAATTCAGCATAGCAGCGCCACCTGAGAAGCGATATACATCAAAATGCAAAAAACATCAATTCATGTCAAAGACTAACTGGATCTGAAACTTGATGAAAATCCGCGCATTCGTTATTCAGATATAGCTGTTGCGCAAATCGCAAAAAAATGCAGCATAACAGCGCCACCTGTTAGGCTATATACACCAAAAATTAATTAGATTCAGTTTATATCAAGGTCAAACTAAATCTAAAGTTTTGTGGAATTCCGTACATTTGTTCTTGAGATAGAACGGTCAGAAATTTTTGTCATATACAGACTCGCTGAGTGACAGACACACACACAGACAGATATTTCTTAAAAACCATGAAATCGTGTTAAAGACCTTCTAAAATACAGCTCATATTCAAAATATTAGAATAATTGAGAAAAAGTAATAAGAAAAAATTATTTGTCATTTATTTATTTTTTATACTAAGTAAATGCAATTAAATTTCTTATAAATTAAATCTGGAATGTTTAGATAAGATTTTAACATTTATAAAATATAAAATACAGCACAATAAATTAGGTATACAGCTTCCTTAAACACACCAGAATATTAGAATAAAATTTAGATTGGTTCAAAATATTAGAATATTTTATTTTACGCAACAATATTACCTTATGAATATGAAGTAAATGGTAGTTAATATTTTGTAGCATCCCCTTTAGCTTTCATAACAGCGTACAATCGATCTTGCATACTATATACAAGGTGTTTACAAACATTTCTATCAATATTAGCCCAAATAGACTTTATACGTACCACTAACTCAGTTTTACTTGAAGGAGGATTTTATTGAAGTTTTTTCTTCATTATACACCATAAGTTTTCGATGGGATTAAGATCTGGTGAATTTGGTGGCCAAGGAAGTACCTTAATGTTGCGTTGGCGGAACCAATTCTTAGTTGACACCGAGGTATGCGGGGACGCTAAATCTTGTTGAAAGATGAAATCATCTTCAAATAAATCTTCTGATGATGGAATCATGTAATATTCTAAAATTTCTGGATATATCAGAGAGTTAACCTTTTCGTAGACGATGCATAACTTTCCAGGTCCTTCTGCACTCATACAATCCCAAACCATTACACTAGCAGCAAATTTTACGGAACGTTTAAGGCATTCTTTATCAAATGATTCTTGCTTCATTCTCCAAACTCGAATACCTTGATTACCATATGAAACACAAAACATACTTTCATCACTAAATAATATATTTTTCCAATCTTCATTGCTCCATAAACGTCTTGATTTACACCAATTCAATCTTATACGCTTTTGTCTTGCAGTCATGAGAGGTTTTGTTTTCGGTACACGAGATTCAAATTTAAATTTATGTAGACGTCTTAATGTTGTCGATGTAGAAACTTCAACTCCTTCTTCTTTCCATTTTCGGTGCAAGAATCGCACACTTTTAAAACGGTTTTTCTTAACTATACGCTTCAGTTTCCTGTCATCTCTAGCAGATGTTTTTGGTTTTCGGCCACCATTTCGGCGATTATTTTGAAATTTTCCAATTTTTGAATATTGTGTTAGTATTTTACTAACGCTCGATTGCGAACAATGTAAATAATTCGCTATAAAACATTGATTTTTACCGTGCCGATACAAATCAACCATACGAAGTTTAGTAGATTCAGGAATATCACTCACACGGCCCATTTTAAGACGAAAAAGAAACAAACTGCAAAAAAGAATACTGATTTTAAATAAAATAGTCTGAATTTAATCAATGATGCCACCAGTTAAGAATTGGTAATAATTAAAGGAGAATTAATGTGAAATATTCTAATATTTTGAACCACTTGAATAAATATTCTAATATTTTGACTTTTCAAAATAATTTTTTTTGCAATTAATCTTTTCAAAAATGATATTAAATTTAAGATAACAAGTAAGTTTAATCAACAATAAGTTCTTAATAAAAATATCGTTTGCATATTTTCATTAAAAGACATTAAATTACCAAACAATATTTTCAATTTCTAAAAAAAGGGTAATTATTCTAATATTTTGAATATGAGCTGTATATAAATCCATCGAAAACGGGAAGTCGAAATTTTTCACGAATCTAATGCTCTCTTCTTGTAAAGTTCAAAAGAAAGTAAAAATGTAAAATCGATTCTGCCCGTAAGATCGGTCTTTAGTTTCAATTTCGATCTTTGGAATCGATTTCATTTTGATTTACTAAAATTGACAGCGCATTTTGGAAGATTCTTAGATACCAATAGAATTATAATTTTTTTTTTTTTTTGATTTACTTTAAATCGATCCACATTTCAGATCGAATTGATTTTTCCACTTTTATTGTTTTAATGGTAGTATTGATGTAAAATTACGCATAAGAATGTTTTTTTTTTTTTTTTTTTTTTTTTTTTTTTCTAGGCTAAATCAGTGTTGAATGCAGGTATTTTTCTGCGACTCTGGAGGAAGGCATCATGTTTTACAGCTCTGTAAGAGAGGAGAAATCGCAATTTGTGCATTAAAAAGCATAAAATCTCATAACTTCTGGGGGGGGGGGGGTATCCCCTGCGGGTCACCCCCCCCCATTAATTCGACACTAGGTTAAATCGTTATATTTTTGTTTAGAAGTCCAGTTATTTGAAGTATTAGTTTATTATGTTTTATTTTTCACGCTCGTTTTTTCTAATCCCCCCCCTTCCGCGTCAGTTTTAACTTACAGGGCCGTTCGAAATATGCATACAGTTTTTAAAATGTCCAATTCTCGTTCTATTTTATTTTAGATCCAAATTTTAAATCTTTGACAAAAGATAAATAAGGGATCGCCCTTCCGCCCGTTTGGGGTTTATCTGCGCCCCGCCGGGGGGCATATTTTTTTGTTTCTTCAAAAGAAACAAAAAAATGTTGAGGGGGGGGCTTGCACCCTCCCCCAGTATACACCTTAAAATTTCGCTCATTTAATTCTCTACCATTTTTAACATAAACGTTTAAGCTACATGGCAGATGGCACCCCTAAGCTGTGGACCCCTCCCCCCCCCTGTCGGTCACTCACCTAATTTTGCTTATTTTTTCACTTCATTTCAATCTTTAAAAGGCTATAACTTTGCTTCTATAGGAGTTACAGTGGGGAGAAAAATTCTAGTATAGCTAACCATTTCTCGCCGTTCTTTTTGCTATTCCAGTTTCCCGGTTTTCCCTATAGGATCCTTTTTGGGGGGACAGAGGGGGGTTTCTCATTTCTTGATACAATATGTCTATTGAAAGCTTATGCTTTACAAATCTAGCTTTACAAATATGATTACAAATCTAGCATTAGAAATTTTCTCCCATCATTTCAGGTCACGTTATGGACCCATAATGGATTAAAATTTTAATTTTTCAAACTTCTTCGAAAACAAAGAAACAGAAAAATAAAACAACATTGATACATACCAGCGAAACTGGGGTTCGAACTCGCAATCTTTTGACTGCACATGTAATCCCTAAGCTTATTGGCTACCGAATGCTCAGCAGCACTATTATTTCTTTAGATTGTCATCTTTAAATTCGTAATATCTTTTGAATGGAATGTCCGATTTGAATAATTCAAAAAACAGGCATTAATACAAAATGATTTATTTGGATAATGATTAAGGTATCGATAGTATGGTCTAATTTTGGTTGGTGTATTTATCGCGCTTTAAAATGTAAGAAAGTAGTTATAGTGAGTTAACTACAATAGCTGGACATATGGTATCGCGCGGTTTTTTTTATAGATATTGATATGTTCTTTAATAATATAGAAACTTTTTTTTATTCATTTAAAAGTATTGCCTGACGATTCAAAATTATATATCCTAACGATTCAAAAAATACACACGTAATTGTTCAAGGTTTCACTTCTGTCGGCACTCTCGGAGTGCCAATATATATATTTTTTTCATGTTCGCCCGTCCTAACCCCCCCCCCCTCCTTCCTCACCAATCTTAACTTACAGGATCGTTCAAATTATGACTGCGATTTTAAAAAGTCTAATCCTTGTTCTATTTTGTTATAAATCCATATTTTGAAACCTCAACAAAAGATACATTTGGGCCGGGGTCGCCCTTCTGTCCGTTTGGGATTTACCTTGCCCCCCCCCCTGGGAGGGGGGCATATTTTTTGTTTCTTCCGCACCATCTCATGTAACAAATCGTTATAAAGCTTTTATCTCCTCGTTTTTTTCTGTTACTTCATTTCTCTTCACCTAGTTACATGCCCTTGGCACTTTTTATAGTTTCAAAGAGTGCATGTTCCACGCGGGCCACCCCATGAATTCAACACTAAGTTAAACACTATGTTTTTGTTTAGAAGCTCAGTTATTTGGGTTATTAGTTTATTATGAAAATCTACAATAGCTTAATTCTATGCCTCTCTAAATTGGGATGGGGGGTGGGAGGCGGTAATTACGGTCCTGCTGATTGTCTAAATTTTGGAATTAGTAATTAGGATCTTCTCTGTGTGAATCTGAATATCGAAATATCGATTCTAGTATCGATTCTAGAACTGAGAAATCGATCCTTATTACGATCGATGTTGTTTTATACGATGTCGATTTTGATCGATTCTCAAAATTTCCAGAATCGCCCATCACTAACTTATATTAATCCTCAGTAACGTATATCAATTTGATTATATATGAAATTGTTTACCATAATTAAAATATCTAACAAACAATTCCCTCCTTTATTATTATGTATTGGAATTCTTTTGTGTGGGCCTGTAAATGAATATTAACTTTTCTTTTCGCTGCATACTTTACAAAATGCATATTTTAGTGCACTTTGTAGATGTTTACACATTTGAAGATGTTTGATAAAGTGTAACATGTTGAAAATTCATTTAAAACGATTTTTCTCCATAGGCCGTAATGTAATGGATAACTTTTGACTGTCCCTGTAAATAAATCAATCATGGCAGAAACTTCATTTTCAATAGGGTTCGTGCTAGGGTAAACGTTAATAACGTCCTAAAATTTCATGGCAATCCGAGGATATTCACGTGAGTTAGACAGACGGCCAGACAAACCGAATGCATAAGCACTTTTCAACTTTGTTGGAAAGTGCTAAAAAAAAACAGCATTTTATAGATAGACAACATTAACTGTTTAAAATGTGCATTTTTATTGGATGGAGTTAATCAGACTGACTTCGGAACGCCTCCTATTACGTATGACATGGATTAAACATTAATATTCCTGGACCCATCCATCTATATAATAAAAGCCTAAGTCATGTGACTGTCATCAACACTTCCGGGCTTACCCACTTCACTCTTTATATACTATGCAGCCAATTTCATGTCAGCCGGCGCAGGTGATAAATCGCCAAATTATTGCTATTATTAGCGCATTTGGCTGTCATCAACAGTTAGTCGTGAGTAGGGGAAAAATGACAGTCCGGCCCCAGGAGGAGGATTGAGGATCGGAGGAGGGAGGAGGGCTCCTCCTCCTCAAACCTCCTCCTCAATCCTCCTCCTCCTCCTCAATCCTCCTCAAACCTCCTCCTCCTCAATCCTCCTCATTCCTCAAGGTTGTCTTATAAGAGAAGGGGTTAAAAAGGGGGATTAAATTTTTTTCGTGAAATTTGAATATTTTATGCTATAAGAGAGGGGTAAAAGGGTGATTAATTTTTTAAGTATACTTCAGTACGAGCGGTTCTTTTGATTGTTGATTAAGAGATGAATGATTCATATTAAATTAAAAATAGTAATTCATTAAAAAGTAATTAAAAATAATAATTAAAAATAATGAAGGGACTTAGAATTTTTCGAGCGGTTTTTTTAGTCAAGTATAGTACGTAGTAGAATTTAAGAAATGAATCATTAAAGTTAATTTCAAATAATAATTAAAAATAATGAAGATACTTTAATTATTTCGGCGTGCTGTAGTATGATAGGTTATTTTAATGTGGTAATTTTTTTCGATAGAGTTTTGCTGTTGTTCATTTAAAAAAGATAAATGAAAAGAATACTACCTTTTGAATTTCATATCTGGAAAAGTGTGCCCTCATCTTTTATCCGGGCTTGGGACCGGCATTCTCTGCTTAAGACATTGTCTAGTCATAAGCAGTGAATGGCAGATTTACACACTCACATTCACACACACACACTTTTTGAAGATTTTGATATCTTCATTTTTTTTTGTGAACTTTTTTTTTTTTTTTCACTTTTTGTAAGATTTTTTTTTTTTTTTTTTTTTTTTTTTTTTTACATCTTGTAAACTTTTTTTCATTTATGTTTTGGGTATTTGCCAATGCCCGTAAGCTAAGCTGCTTATCCCATCTTCTAATATATATCGTTTGTCATCAAAGGGCGAGAGACATTTCTTATTTTGCTTCATAGAATATAATGTATGTAATCGCTGCCCGATTCTGGTTTGGACTTCAAATGTTGTTTTCTGGTCTTTAAGGCAATTTACATAATCTTGATGAGTAAGCTTCTTTCGAACAATTCTTGTGGAGATCCCCTTGGCTCTCTTCTTCTCCTCATCACAAGTCTTGATGGAATACATCTTAGACTTTAAACCTACAAATTCGTGGACAGCTCTTCCATTCAACTCATCTTTAAACTTCCCCAAAACTTTTCGATTCACTGTGGAATAAAGAGGGTTATCTTGGGGATAATCAGAAAAGTCGAATTCGGAGCTGTGGAGTGCCAAATCCCTTTGTAGGTTTTCAGTCTTGATGAGATATGTGAGACTGTCGGTATCGGTGAAAAGCAGCAATGAACGATTGCCACTATAATTTTTTTTTACGAAATTATAATGGAAATCATACATTAAAACCTTAGACAACTCCAGTATCGTGAATCCGACGTAAATGGGTCTGTTCATTAAGATACTGGGTTTCTGCCTTTCAACCGCCGTCAGACCCTCATCAAATATCTTGAATGATTTGAAGAAGGGTGATGCTACCAGCTTTTCAGATCTTGCGGAAGTATTGCATAGCTCTACATTTCTTCGCTTCCTGAGATTTTCTATACACTTTCCATAAATGCTGTTATTTAAGAGTTTGAAGAAATCCTTTTGAAAAGTGGTAGTGGCTGTCTTCCGTTTTTCGGTGTTGAAATCGATGTATTCTTTAAGCCAAGGGGATTGGTTGAACTGGAGCACTTTATGTACATGTTGCAGCTTGAGTCCCAACTGTAAATATAACTGTAAATTGCGATAGTGGCAAATGTACTTTTCTTTATTCATCAAATTTGGAACAAGTTTGGGAGTACCCTTAAATTCCCTCTCCAGCAAACTCTTCGCATAGGGTGAGAGCATTTTTTCTTCCACGGTCAGTCTTTCAGGCGCGAGTGGATATTCGTTGTGTGATATATGAAGGGATTCAGGGTACTCCAAATCCACTTCAAATATATATCCAATAGAAGAATCTTTCTTGATTTTTAAAATGTCCTCTGTTGAAAAATTGATATCTTCACACCACCGAAACCCTCCGTATGGTAGACTTTGGGACATAGCCCAGCCATACAAATTGTTAGCGTCCCAGTAGAGGATATGGGACGTATCTTCATTTGGGTTGTAGTTTGGGACTTGTGTATTATTGGCGGTCGCAAACCTGTGGGAAATCTGCGACACGCCACCACGAATTCCTTGTTCGACGAATAGTAACATATTTACGTCAGTGAGCAATTCTAATTCCACCCCCGTCATCTTCAAACAGGCCTGCCAAGACAAACCTGGTGAAGTGACGAGGTGGGCTGCGTCAATATCGTAGAATTGCTTATACAAGCCCCGGAAATTTTCAAACACGTCAGCCAACAGTAACACGTCGGTTTTCACGTAAAGATTGTGATAATCACCAAGGGTTTGCATCTGGAAAGTGGACCAAATGTTTTCTGCATGCTTGTAATCATCTTCACTTATAGATTCTTCAGTTAAATTATTGAAAAAGGCTGCTGGTGGGGGGAGATGATCTTCATCAAATTTCTTAAACGATGAAAAATATGAATATGGATACACTCCTTTTCGAGTGAGCAAGGATAAGTCTATTGAAGAAAAATGTTTCTTTAAAATTTTGAAGTCATCCTGTTGCAGATTGGCTGTGAGTTTATCCAAGGACGTCGGCAAGAACTGAAGAGAATCTAAGAAGGAAAATTGAATGGAAGATGTCTTTTCTTTTAGTTTGAAAGTTATATAATCTTCCAAAGTGGCAGCGATTACATCGATGTGAAAATTGGGATAGCAGCCTAGCTTCTTCATAATGTGATGGGCATCATATTTTTTTAAATTGTGGAAGACCACTGGGATAACTTTCGACTGCTTATAATTTAAATTGCAGAAGGGATGAGCAGCTCCTCTGTACTTTGATGATATGTGGCAGTGGTCTCGAACTCGCTTCTCTCCCAGGGCCTTCCGACAAATGCAGCATTCTGTTGCCTCTTGAAACGATTTTTCTTCTTCTTCACTTAAACGCATAGGTGCGATAGTCATAAGTTTTTGCTGCAATTCATCTTTTTCAGCCATCAAATCATTGATGAATTCACAAACGGCATTTTCGCCTCGATACACTTTAGCATGCTTGTAGATAGCACCGTCAGAGCCCACAATAACGTATGCATATCCGCAAGCGACATGTTGTGCCGTTTCAGTTTGGAAAGACTTAGTATTGGAGGGTTCGGTGGTGACTATCGGCACGAGGAGGGATTCGAAATCAGCATAAATTATAAATGGAACTGGTGCTTGCAAATGAGTTCCTGTGAATGTTAAGATATTTTCACCTTCTTCAGGCATTTTTACAACTTGGGGAGATTGTTTGCAACAATAGGGTGCATGTTCTTGAAGGAGTTCTTCACGAGTAAATCCATGGAGACATCGAAAACAGTAGAAAGCTTTGCCGTCATGTTTGGATCGATGACTCATAAAACGTGAGAAATCACGGATCAGCGTATAATGCGTGTTTTCGCCATTGCTGATCAAAAGGAGATTAATCACGTCTGTGTTTGTCTTCTCTGACACATGTAAAATATATAGTTCTCCCTCCTCGTAACCGAACACATTAATCCGAAGATTATTTTGGGCTTCGATGAGTGGAATTTTCGTATAAGGTACTGGGTAGGTTACTCCATTCATATTCAAGGTATGTTCAAAAGGCTTGTAGTTATTTACTCGATTAGGATGTTCTTTGCGGTTTAACTTCCTTTGATGGGCGAGGAGACACCATAATAAACATTTCTGGTCTTCAAAATTCTGTATATTCAGAATAGCTTCCTTGCCTTTGAGATCTTGTGGAAGCTGTAAGTAACTGCTTCCCTTGAGTGGTTGATAGTTGCAAATTTTCAGTTCCAAATGCTGGACATGTTTGAGTACCCACCCAGAACCTCTCTGTAAAAATTTTTCGAAACTTTTTATAATCTTCTTATGGGCTTCGTCCAGATGTTCTTCTAAATAATCGTTGGTGAATTCTTGATAAGTTAATGATGAGAAATATGTGGATAGTGATTCACTTTCCCCACCAGCAGATGTTTTTTCAAGGAGCACTTTAATTAATAGTCTCCATTTGATAGATTTTTTCTCGTCAATGGCCTCGTCCAGGGAATCTAAGAGTTCTTTTCTTTTTCTCTCGAAGAAGGTGGTGATGTCATAAATATAGTCTTCTTCCTCTTCACCGTCAAAAAATATGCTTCGAAAGACGTTTAAAGAATCCACTCGCTTTTGATTTTTTCTTGGTGTTTTAGAGTCAAGTCTTGGCTTTTTCACAGAAACGAAGTTTGACGTGTTACTGTGGCTGACGCGTGTATGATGGTTGAGATTCTCTTTTCTGGAGAATTTTTCACCGCACTCGCGACAAGAATAATTGGGATTTTCGTGCGAGACTAAATGTCGCTTCAGATTGTCCCCTCGTTTAAATACAGCCTCACAAATATTACACTTGAAACGACTGTCTTCTCCAGAATGAGATTGTTTGTGGCGAAGAAAATTATCCACTCTCAAAAAGCACTTTTGGCAAATCTCACACGTATAAGTCGAGGAATCTTCTTTTTCATGGGTACGTTGATGACGTCTTAAATTGGACGCGTGTGCGAATGATTTCTCACACGTGTGGCATTTATGCACATCCTGTAAAAGAAGAAAAACCCTTGTTCATTTCTTATTTTACTTTTTAAAAACATTTTTTAATTTAAGCCTTTTAAAATATTTAATTTCTTTTAATAAAAACTTAAATATCCCCCAAATACTAAAATTAAAACTGTTTAAAACAGGAAATTTATTTCATTTGAATAAAAATTCCCTAAACATTAAAATTTAAAATTTATCAAAATAGTTTCCCCTTTTAAATGTTGAATCTTTCTCATGAAAATTAAAAGACTCATAAAAGTTTTTAAAAAAGAATTGTTTAAAAACCTATTTTTAGCCTGTAAAAGTTATAGAATATACTTGAAAAGAAAAAAATTACCTTTGATGTTGATGGAACAGCTTCAGACTTTGCCACATCCGATTTTTTTCCAAGTCTGGTGTGGATGAGTTCATGCCTTTTTAAATTGTCTTTACGGGAAAAAGATTTCCCGCACTCCTTGCAGAGATGCTCATCCTGAAAATAAATTCAACCTCGCTTTACAAACCAGTTTGAATATCTCGAGTTTCATTTTTAAAAAAGGGTTTTCTACTATAAAATCAAACTTTGAGTTTTTAAGATTAAGTTTAAAATATTCGACTTAAAGTTTAAAAGAATCTTCATTAAAAATGCTTACAATTTATTTCAGTTAAAAAAAAAAAAAAAAAAAAAAAAAAAAAAAAAAAAAAAACTTTCTTAAATAAATTTTAAGTTTTAGTTAAACAAGTTTAAAAATAACTTTTAACACTATAATAGACTTTAAATGAATTTTTAAAATAACTTTTTTATACATAATATTCAATTTAGATAGTCTTTTAAAAATATTTACATACCTTGGAAGAAACTGTTTGGGACTTGGTAGTGGAGATCACATCCTTTAATGTTTGAGAAATTTCCTGCTGAAAAAGATATACCCCCACAAAAGGTTATACCACAATTTCTTTTAAGAACAAATAGCTAAGCATTTTATTAAAACTACATTTTTTTCTATTATCGTTAACACTTATTTCATAAATTTTAAAATTTAAAATCATTAATATGTATAAGATTATAAAATTTTCATTAGTAAGTTTAAAATCATTAATTTATATAAGATTACAAAATTTTAAATAGTAAGTTTAAAATCATTAATTTTTATAAGATTACAAAATTTTTAATAGTAAGTTTAAAATCATTAATTTATATAAGATTACAAAATTTTTAATAGTAAGTTTAAAATCATTTATTTATATAAGATTACAAATTTTTTAATAGTAAGTTTAAAATCATTAATTTATATAAGATTACTAAATTTTAAATAGTAAGTTTAAAATCATTAATATATATAAGATTACAAAATTTTTTAAAGTAAGTTTTTAATTAAAACACATAAAAATTGATTAATTTTCTTCATAAATAAAAAATACCTGTTTCAATTGATTTTTCCTATCCATCTCTTTTAGAGCGGCAATTTCAATCCTATCAATCAGCTCGATTTTACTCGGTGAAAATTCCATATTCCACTAAATAACAAGAAAATTACCCTTAACATCCTTTGCGTGAATAAGTCATTCGAAAACTGATTTAAACATTCACTTTTAAAAGGTACGAAGAAAGCTTTAACACATAAAAATTGATTAATTTTCTTCATAAATAAAAAATACCTGTTTCAATTCATTTTTCCTATCCATCTCTTTTATAGCAGCAATTTCAATCTTGTCAATCATCTCGATTTTACTCGGTGAAAATTCCATATTCCACTAAATAACAAGAAAATTACCCTTAACATCCTTTGCGTGAATAAGTCATTCGAAAACTGATTTAAACATTCACTTTTAAAAGGTAGAAAGAAAGCTTTATTTATAAAAGAATATAGTTAAAGTTTAAAATTTACTCTTTCTTACACTTAGTAATGCATTTAAATAAAACCCATAGATTTTAATTTTAGAAAACTAAACCAAAGTGTTTATAACTTTTTCACTCGATCAAAATAAAGTCACTACGTTTATTCGAAATTAGAGAATGAGTCATCCTCTTGTTTATACATGAAAACAGCATTTCCGTAAAGGGGTAAAAAATTACACAAATACAAAGCTAAATTTTTAGTATATTCTTTTTAAGGATATTGTTCATGAAAAATTATATTTTAAATTAAACTTTATACATAGGACATACTTTGAGAAGGGTGTAAACATATTAAAACTTTGACTTTTAAAAAAATCACTCTATTAAAAGATGACTCATCAATTTTGTTTAAACATGCATGTACGAACATACATTGCTTTTAAAAACTTTTCATTAAAACTTTGAAATAAATCCATATTTTTTAAAATCTTATGAAAGGATGAGTCATGCATTCGCACATATCTAATACTTTTTTAAGAAAACATTTTCACGAGAAGTACTTTTCACTTTTTCCAATCAACAAATTTAGAAGCTTTTTGACTGACACATTACATGATTAGTAGAATGAAAATAAATTTCTTTAATACACCCTTTTAGGTTAAATATTAAACACACATTTAAGTTAATGTAAAACATTTTCAAACGGAGTATAACACATGTTAGAAGTATTTTCAATCATTAATTTTAACGTTATAAAATTTTAAAATAAATTTCTATAAAACACCCTTTTAGGTTAAATATTAAACACACATTTAAGTTAAACATTTTCAAACGGAGTATAATTCATGTTAGAAGCACTTTCAATCATTAATTTTAACGTTATAAAATTTTTAGGATGACTCATCAAAGCATTTTATATTAGAAGTAAGTTGATAGAGAATATTATTAAAGAATAGAAATGCATTATAAATAAATATGAAAAGTGAATTTTTAACACAAATACACATAACACGAATAAAATATTTCCCACGAAAAACAAATTCATACAAAATAAAATATTTAACATTGATTATTTAATCTTTTTGAATAGAATGAAGTTTTAAAAAAAATTACCACAGTCATCAAACTTAAGATATTCATTCATTTCATTTAAAAATAGATACATTTTCATTATGTTAAGAAATTTGCTTTTCACACACATACACATATATAAGAAAAATAACATAAATTCAATCAGAAAAATAGTATTATTTCAAAAGAACAGTTTAATTTTGAAAAGGTTTCTCGGAAAAATGAGTATAACTAGAAGTATTTCAAAAGTTTCATTAAGAGAGAGTTTAAAAACTTAATCGCTTAGAAATATTAAGATTAGAAGAAAAGGTGAAAATCATTTACAAAAGAAAACCACGTTAAAATATGCAATAATAAAGGGTTTTCAAAATAATCTTACTTGACTTTGATTATCTGAATTGAAATCCATGGCGAGCGAATTCATCTTTTTTATTTTTTATTTTTTTCAAAAAGATTAATAATATAAACTGTTTGGAGCACTAATTATAACGTGTAGTCTCTAGGACAACTAATATAAGAATGATCTCGCGGACCCAGGTCAGTACGCTTATCTGATTAATTAGATAAGCTTATCTTATCAGATCTCTGATATCATGGGTTTTTCCAACTATGACGTCATGGGGTTTCCCACGATGAGTCATTACAAGATAACATTACTAATTAACGGAATTAACAAAGATTGCTTAATTAGAATACTTAAAAAGTTTAAAAGAATTTAAAATAATGTGAAAACGGTTTTAAATATTCAACCAAAAGGAAATATACTTTAAATTTCAAATAAATTTTAAATATAATATTAAAAGTAGATATAACAAAAATATTAAACTATTATTCTAATAAAGGTCTGCAAATTGGATTAAAAATTTGCAACCAAATAACAATTGCTTCAAATATATTCTTTAAAATAAAGTTTTAATTTCCTCTTTTACACATAAGTTTTGCAATAAACATACTTAATTGTGAGAAGTATAAAAAATTATACAAAGCTCTTTTCAAACTAGCAATTCGAAAATATAGATTCCTCAAAAGTTAGCAAGTATTAAATAATAAAGAAATAATATCTTTCAACAAAGCTTTTAAAAATATTTCCACGAAATAAAATCATTAAGATATATATATTTCCCAAAATTACGTTTAAAAATATAGATTCCTCAAAAATTAGCAAGTATTCAATAACATGGAAGTAATATCATTCAACCAAAATTTTAAAGATATTTCCACGAAATAAAATCATTAAGATATATATTTCCCAAAATTTCATTTAAAAATATAGATTCCTCAAAAGTTAGCAAGTAGTAAATAATAAAGAAATAATATCTTTCAACAAAGCTTTTAAAAATATTTCCGCGAAATAAAATCATTAAGATATATATTTCCCAAAATTACATTTAAAAATATAGATTCCTCAAAAGTTAGCAAGTATTCAATAACATGGAAGTAATATCATTCAACCAAAATTTTAAAGATATTTCCACGAAATAAAATCATTAAGATATATATATATTTCCCAAAATTACATTTAAAAATATAGATTCCCCAAAAGTTAGCAAGTAGTAAATAATAAAGAAATAATATCCTTCAACAAAACTTTTAAAAATATTTCCACGAAATAAAATCATTAAGAGATATATTTCCCAAAATTAAGTTTAAAAATATAGATTCTAAATTAACATTGCTCTCATCTTATAAAAATTATTTTTAATTTAAGAAGATTCTAATATATTCCCCATCTAAATGATTCATTTTAAAAACATACTATATAAAAAGCATTTACGTTATTTATGTTTAACATTCTGCTTTAAAAATTATACTATCAAATCAATGACATAAATAAAATCATTCTATGAAAAAATATTTACTATACCAAGAAAATTATTTAAAAACGAACAAACACTTCACATCAAATAATAAAAATAGTCTAAAAATGAACATACCTCGTCAAAAGAATTTGAAGACCTTTGATTACTTGATGAGGAATCCATAACTTGATTGCAGACACACGCACAAAATAAAGACAAATTCTCACCGAAATAAACACACTTAATCACTAGAGGAAAAAAATATCGACTGAACTGGAGATGATCTGCAGTCCGTTTATATCATCGCTGCGTGAATCACCTTATCTCTATCTGATAAGGGATTTCCCGAACGGTTGCTTATCGATGAATCATAACTGATATGAACATATACGAAATTTTCTCTAGGTGAAAACAGTAATAAATACATTTCTTTAATTTATAAGTCTAAATTCAAATAGTATTCATTAAAAATTTATTTTAATTAAAAGACTTGATAAGAAAAAAAAAAAATCCTTCTTTCCCCTTTTTTTTAAAATTAAGCTTGCTAGGTGAAATGTTAATTTGCAAAATCCTTTTCTCTATTTTTTTTAAAAATAATTATAAGAGTGTAAGTCAAAGTCTTAATGAGTGATTGAAAATTAAATCTTTGCTATGTTATTAGTAAAAATAATAATAATAATAATAATTATTATTATTAGAATGTAAAAGTCTAAATGAAAGAATAATTAATCTTCTTTTCAATTCATTAAGGATGATTTCTGATTCACTTCAACAATAATAAAACTGTTCATTATAAGATTTTAATAATAATAACATTCCTTTACACTAAAATTATTCTAACTAAAACTTTTTTCACAATGAAGATGCAGATTTCAAGAACTATCCTTTCGAAAAATATTTCAACTTTCTCATTATTATCTACTCTCTACCTCAAGACTTAATTTTTTTTTTTTAGAACTTAAAACAGATTCAAGAGAAACATATATTGCTTGTCTTTTAATAAATTTTCATAAGTATTATTATTATTCAAAATACACTCAAAGAAAAAAATTTCAGATTTTTTTTTTTTTTTTCTCGTAAAGAGATTTTACACTTTAGTATCAATCATGATTGTTCAAAATATTGTCTCAACTTTTTCAGGGTTTTTTTTCCTCTAAAAAAGCATGAATAAAGAAGTTTTATGCTGAAAGAAAAAATATGAGAAAAAGTGTGGTAAATAATGACAAAGAAAAAAATTTAAACTTAAATTCTTTTATTCAAGAAAATTTACAACTCATTCACTCTGTTGATAAAGAGTGTTTCCAAATAATTTTTATAAAAGTCTGACTTTAAACTAGCAAAAAATGCATGCGAAAAATGACATACACATTGATTAGTTACATTCTTCACAAACTGGTAGACATTAAAGTTCAAAAGGGCACTGTCTTTATACATGAGATATTTTTCTCTTAAACCAATTGTTAAACATGAGTGATCCAATTGGGAATTTTGGCCTATTTGACATCCAAAACAGTCGAAAACACGATCCAATGATCGTTCAATTTCAGAGTTTAAGCAGGATAAAAAGTTTTTCTTAGCAGAATCAGAGTCTATATGGGAATGGATACATTTTTCCGATTTTCGAAGGACTGCAACAGGTATGACTCGTGTAAGTAACATATCGATGAAACAGTCTGTAATTTCAGAACAAAATTCAGTGAGTTTTAAAAATTGATCTCGTGATAAGCGAATTCCATTGGGTTTGAAATGAAAATTCTTATCATCCGTTTTGAATATCTGTTGAAGAAGACAAAAGTCTTCATCGACAAAGGCTAGAATGAGTTGATTATTACAAACCGAAGACTCTTTCACAGAATAAAAGTGAAACTTTGTCACATGTTGTTGGAAATGATCGAACGTCGTTGAAGTCATCACAACCCCATTTTTTGTCGGGTAGAGTTTACCGAAAGCACCTTCTTTGAAATTTCGAATATGCAATTTCAAGTTACAGTTTTTATCCATTTCAATTTGTGCTAAAGTACACCATTCTAAATTCCAGGATGTTGAATAATAACTTTCCTTGAAAGTTCGGGTAAACCACTCGTCTTTATGCGAATCATCAAGTTCAGGTCTGTTCATCGGCGAGCAGTGAATAGGTTCATCATCATCATCATCATCATCAGAGATAGAAAACAAGTCTAAATTTAATGCAGGATCCTTCGAGAAAGAAGCAAAATCTAGTCTTGGTTTTTTCAAATCCAGGGGGTGTGACACTAAATGTCGAAAGGTAAGACTAATTCGAACATCTTTTATGTAAGGTTCTACTCCAATCCCATGGGTGAACAGTTCATTGCTGGGTGGATTCATATTATAAAGAGAGCCATGTTCTAATTTTATAAAGGTCGAAGGCACATTCGGTCTTTTGAATTCAATAGTTCTCTGAGCACCAAAACTCAATACTGAAACAGGAAAGACAGCATTCAAGCAGGATTCATCATCTTTGTGGTGGTTTATGCAAGTTGACCCGTCTTGATAAAAATTAAGTAACACATAGTTGAACGTGCAGGCAGTTTCTTTTTCCACTTTGTCACGCAATTCTATCATCAGGGGAGTCCATGGAATTCCGGGCACACTGGTTCCGCTGAAGGCATAGCTGGTATTGGCGTCTCCATAGGCTAAGGTCAGTCGTTTAGGCTTAACCTCTTTTCCAAAAAGACGGAAAGTAGGTCTGAAGAAGGGTAATGTCCGCAACTCAGACAAATAACGATCCGCATGAGGTTTCTCGATGAAATCACTGATGTACTCCACATTTAATCCATTGTCCGTAAAGTGAATGGAAGGCATTTTGAAGACAGCAGCAGCAACAGAACGTATCCAACAAGAGCAGGTTAACTTCAACGAAAAGAATGAACACTAATGAGCTGCTCAGGGCTTTATACTTGTAATTATCGCTTAATCTTATCAGCTGATAAGATCAAGTCACGTGGTACATGACATCACAGATGACGTTGAATCAAGATATCCCGGGCAACCTCGATCACGTGGTTTGATAACACTCATGACGAAAGGGGGAAAACCCAAATGATAAGAACTTATATGATTTTTTCCATTTCTAGTCAAGTCACTGTGAAGGAAGCAAGTGTTTCAGGTAAGTATATCTTAATTCATTTTTTCATTTCATTTTTTAATTGATTTGTATATTTCATTCCAATCATTTTTAATAAATCTTAATGAACCTCCCTTTTAAAGTAAAACACACACACATTTAAAGAAATAAAGACACAGAAATATAACGAAATCTATTTATTAAAACGATTGAAACAATACACTTTTAAAAGTCTCTACATTAAGTTTACATAAAAACGAGTCGCTCACAGAATCTACATTCTTTAAAAACATGGATAGGACATCATCGAAATTAACAAGCATTAGAATCATGTCTCCTAATTGTTGAAATTTTTCACGGTTGTTTAACATGAAACAGGAATGCAAACTCACACTAGGATGTCGATACACACAACCGATACATTCATAAATTTGATTAAAAACAGTCACAATAGAATTCTCGATACAATACATGAGTTTAGACCACAAAACATATTCATTTTCTTGAGAAGTTCGTTCACAATTTTGCTTTAATAAAGCAGGTAAATGTTTTTCATACATATGACGAATTAATTTCCGATTCAATGAATAGGCTTTTTCTTTCAACTGTTCAAGTTGAGCATTGTTTAATTGGATCAGACCTTCATTTTTTAACATTTTCAGACACATAACAGACTGATCCTCATTTAAAACTAAAAGTTTATTATTGGCGATAAACGATGAACTCGTATATTTCAAATTAAACGCAAATATTTTATACTGGAATTCATACCAAGTGCGAATGTCTAGTTCGATTCCATTCTGAGTTGGAATTCCTTCACTCGAAAATTCTCTAATTTGAACAGAGTATTGAGCATTCTGTAATTGTAGTCCTAAAAATACACTGTTTCCGAGTTCTTGTTGAAAAATATAATTTTCTTCTTTCACCGGTGGGGTTTGCAACACATCTTGTTGTTCAGACACGTCGAATTCTTGCGATGAGTCATCTATGAGGACACCATTGTTGGAAAGAGATGATTTCGGAAAGTCAATGAAAAATTCATTCAGAATAGCAGATTCGCAGCAGGAATCGGGGAAGGAAGTTTCGTCATCAACACACGGTTCTGCAGACTCGGTGGCAGCATACAGGGTAACAGTCTCCATAGGCAATCTGGATTCATTCATTTCCATAGTTGGTTCTAAACGTGAATACTTGCAAGGCGATAATACTTCTTCGTGAGATCTTTTCATCGTAGGAACACACTAACAGCAAATTAAACTGATAACGGCGGTGACTCGTAGGAAAGACACACCCGCTGCAGCAAATTACACAATCGGTCAATTAACACACTTCGTTGATCCTCTTTTTGTTGTTTCTGGTTCTTTCTCTGTTTAACAGTTACTCTACGTTGAGTATGTGAATGCAGTTTTTGATGTTTCAAGAAGTCCACCTTTCGCGAAAAAATTTCTTTGCACACTTCACACGTCTTCGAATGAGTCTTGATATGACGTTGTAAATCACTTTTCTGAATGAAACTTTTATCACACTTCTCACATTTGAAAGCTTTCTCGTCAAGATGAAATTTGATATGTCTTACATACATAAACTTTTTCAGGAATGATTTGTTGCAGGTTTCACACACGAAGGAGGCTTCCGTAAGAGGTTCTTCTTTTATCAAAAGGGTTGATGAAGAGGGTTTGATATCTGAAACAGGTTTCACTTTAGGTACGAGGTCCATTATCAATCCGGATGCAGTAGAGGGTTGACTCATCATAAACTTAAAATGACTGACCTCACTCAGCAACAGTAAAGTAACAACTAACGTTAAAAAAAATTTCGCGAGAATTTATATCAGAATAGGGGGCGCGCGCGTACCGAAAAAACATCTGCGATTGATTCACATAATGACGTCATCCCTTTAAAGAAAAAAAGCACTTCTTAAAATTTTCTTTCTGAGATATGCAGTCGTGGCTGAATCGGTAAGTAACAATCTATTATTCAGTCACGACTGCATTTTGCACGTTCGATCCCCAACAAAACTTTTTGGAAAAACAGTAATTCCATCGAGCAAATCTAGATGGCAGCACCAAAAGTCTCGCCTAAAAATTCCTAAATTAAAATTTCTTAATAAATCACCGCTCGAATCACCCTCATACTAGAGTATGTTGAAAAAATTTCACTCATAATTTTTAATTCCCTTTTTAAATGAACAACAGCAAAATTCAATCGAAAAACATACCCCATGTACATGCCGAAAATTTTTAAAGTCCCCGCATTAAAAAACACCCCCATACTATAGTATGGTTTAAAAATTCTAACTCCCTGAAATTCCCGCTTAAAATTAAAAAAAAAATCCTTTTAACCCCTTCTCTTATAAGACAACCTTGAGGAATGAGGAGGATTGAGGAGGAGGCTTGAGGAGGAGGATTGCGGAGGAGGATTGAGGAGGAGGCTTGAGGAGGAGGAGTGAGGAGGAGGCTTGAGGAGGAGGAGCCCTGCTCCCTCCTCCGATCCTCAATCCTCCTCCCGGGGTCGGAGCCCCATTTTTCCCCTACTGTCGTGATAACCATTTTGCTTTTCTAGGCCAAGCGCTCAGTTTTAATCAAAATTATTTTTCCAGATAAAGCTGTGTAAAAGTTCTACTTTTATAGAGATCGCTTGAAAAAAATAATATTTGAGAGATGAATTATATTCAGGTACATGTATATTTGGGGATTACATCAGTGAAATTTAAATTAATTTCCCAAAATCTTTTTCCACCAAAGTAAACAAAAAAAGATTCATTTTTTCCAATGATTGGAAAAAAAATAATTTATGGAGGTAAGAATTCATATAGCAAGTTCCCCAACCATCAATCTTGTCATGCAAAAATAATTCGAGCATTTAATGCAATCAAACTTCAGTTTCATTCTGCTAGGTGAAATACTATACAACTCAACTTTCAAAAATTTTCTTGACAAAGTGAAATGTAAATAAGCCAACTCATATAATATTTTACTAGCAGGGATGACCGAGCTCAGCTCGGTCAAAATTAACTTTGTGTTCAACTCGATATAGTATTTTCGCTGTATCATTCACTCTGTATTATTACTGTAAAACATGTTATTAATAATAGTATTATTTATAAAAACAATCAATAAGAAAACTATGTTTGTATGCACATGTTCATAAATTTTACTTTATTTTAAAATTTACAAGGAAAGGACTTCAATCCAAATCCCTTTTTTAGCTCGACTCTGATTAGTTTAACTATGCATCTCGAATATTATTAAGAATATATAAGAAATTTCTTCACATTCTGAAAGACAATATTTTTTGCCAGATATAGCCAAATTTGGACACATTCTTTCATTTGGTGTCAAATACGTGTTTTGGTTTCGTAATCTTAATAGTTGATTTTTCGGCCAAATTTAGCCAGTATTTTGTCAAATATCGCCAACTTATTGGCTTTTGCCATAGTCTCGTGACCTGACCCTTATTAGCCAAATGATCCACTAATCAAATATGATCAAACATGTGACATAGCTCAATGGTCTTCAGGTAATCAAAAACAGTAGAATATGAAATGAATCAAAATCGTTTAAGCCATTTCTTAAGTAAAATTAGCTTGACAGCATTCAGCAATGAAGCAATATGACCCACTAACATAATTTTGTTTAATATGCAACTCAGCCCAATAGTCTTCTCGTGACAAAAGACATTTTGTTGTAAAATTTAGGTAAAATTGGTTGAGTCGTTGTTATATATAATTAGAATGACCCGAACCCATTAAGACCTAAAACGACCCACTAATTGAATTGTTACGAGCATGTGTCCTAGCTCAATGGTTTTGTCTTGCCCGAAAACGATATAATAAAAAGTATGCTCAAAATGGTGAGAACAATTTTCTAGATAAAATTGGCATGACCACAAATGACCCTTATATCGAAATCTCTCGAAAATGTGACCTAGCTCATTAATTTTTGCGTGGCGAAAAACGTTAGATATAAAATTTAGATAAAATCGATTGAGTCAATTTTTAGGTATAAATAGTTTGACCTTGACCCATTATGACCCAAAATGACTCATTAATCGAATTTTCCCAATGATTTTCTTGTGTCCGAAAACGATAGAATATAAAATTTAGTCAAAATTGGGCGAGACATTGTCTTGATAAAATTAGAATAACCCAAAAGTGATCCACTGATCAAACTTTCTCGAACATGTAACCTAGCCCAATGATTTTCTCGTGCCAAAAATATGCTGTATACAAAATTTCGTTAAAACCGATTCACCCGTTCTTTAGATATAGCTTGACCATGACCCATCATGATCCACAAATGACCCTTATAATCGAAATCTCTCGAACATGTGACTTAGCCCATTAGTTTTCTCGTGTATAAATATTGTTACACACAAAATTTCGTTAAACTCGATCCTGCCGTTCTTTAAATATAAATAACTTGACCCAGACCCTTTACGACCCATTAATCAAAATTTCTCGATAATGTGACCTAGCCCAATGATTTTCTCGTGCCAAAAAAATGTTGTATACAAAATTTCGTTAAAATTGATCCATATGTTCTTTAGATATGGCTTGACATGACCCATTATGACCCATCATGACCCATAAATGACTCTTATAATCGAAATCTCTCAAACATGTGAGATAGCCCATTAGTTTTCTCGTGTCAAAAAACTGTTACATACAAAATTTCATTAAGATAGAGCCTACCGTTCTTTAAATATAAATAGCTATAACCAGACCTTTTATGATCCAAAATGACCTATTAATCGAAATTTCTCGAACATGAGGCCTAGCCCAATAGTTTTTTCGTGCCAAAAAAATTTTGTATACAAAATTTCGTTAAAATCGATCCACATGTTCTTTAGATATAGCTTGACCATGACCCATTATGACTCATCATGACCCACAAATGACTCTTATAATCGAAATCTCTCGATCGTGTGACTTAGCCATTAGCTTTTTCGTGTCAAAAAACTGTTACAGGAAAAATTTCGATGAAATTGATTCTGCCGTTCTTTAAATATAAATAGCTTGACCCAGACCCTTAATGACCCAATATGACCCATTAAAATTTTTTCGCGAACATGTAACCTAGCCCAATGTTTTTCTCGTGCCCGAAAACCATAGAATGCAATTTTTAGTCAAAATTGCGTGAGAAAATCGCTAGATAAAAATAGTATGACCCACAATGACACCAAAAATGACCCACTTACCGAATTTTCTCGAACATGTTACCTAACCCAATGGTCTTCTTGTAATCCAAAACGATAAAATATAAAATTTGGTCAAAATCGTTAGAGCCGTTTTTTAGATAAAAATGGCTTGACCCATAATGACCCAAAATTGACCCACTAATCGAAATTTTTCGAACATGTGACCCAGCCTAATAGTTTTGTTGTGCCAAAAAACGATTGGATAGAAAATTTCCTTAAAATCGATCCAGCCGTTCTCTAGATATAAATAGCTTGATCTTGACCCATTATGACCCAAAACGACCCAATAATCGAATTTTCTCGAACATGTGACCTAGCCCAATGGTCTTCTCGTGCCCGAAAATGGTAAAATCCAAATTTTTGCGAAAATCGTTAGAGCCGTTTTTGAGATAAAATTTACCCACACACACACACACAATTTTTGCTCGCATTGTAGTATAAGATATACAATTAAATGATTTTCATTAAATGAACGATATTTTGGTTTAATGTAAGGGTAGACATCGTTAAAGGCCTTTTACAGAAAAAGTCAATGACCAAATCGTAAGACCTGGAGACCAAACTGACCACCAGGGCGGCTAGTAAAAAATAAATTTTAAATGAAATTGCTCCAATGAGTTCGCGGAAAGCATTATTGTTGGAAGCAGCGACAGAATGAAGATGGGATGAGTGTGCACGCCACTGATACAGTGGCGGGAGAGAGATCATTGAAGATCGTCTGCAGTCCATCGATTGAGAAAGGAGGGGGAAGGGAACGTGCGAAAAATCCTTCTTTGGCTCGCTTGCTCCTCCCTCCTCCTTCCGGGCGGGGGGGGGGGGGTGTCGAAGAAAAAGCTTCTTTCTCATCGATGCAGAAATCGCGTATTGTTTGGGACGATGTGTGTTAGTTGGATAAAAAAAGGAATGATGGAAATGGATATGTGTTTCGCGGGTATTCAAACTCGTTTTAACTAAAACGTTTCTTTTGGAGTCTTCGTGGCGATGTGCGTGGCATAGAGGTCTGCACGGGCCGGAATTTCCAGACCCGGCCCGGCCCGGCCCGTAGGAAAGTGATTTCGGCCCGGCCCGGCCCGTCCCGTTGCAAAACTCAAAAGTTCGGCCCGGGCCCGGCCCGGCCCGTTATAATTTTTATATTTTAGGCCCGGCCCGTACAAAAATTAGCGAAAACAGGCCCGGCCCGGCCCGTTTTGGCCCGTTACAATTTTTACGATTTCTAAAAAATTCACATTTTTATCATATAACTAAGATTCTTTTAAAGAATACTGCATACATATCTATGGAATGATTTTACAGTATATTTTACAGCAAATACACATTAACAACGTTAATGATTACTTAGATTCTTAGGTTTTCAACATTCGAATAAAGATTCATTAAAAAATTAATATGGCTTTGAATAAAAGAAAAAAGAAAGAAAGCTAAAAACATCGTTAATTTTGAAGCTGTTTAATAAAAGAAGATTTATAAATATATTTCTATATCATTTTATTATAGATTTCAAATCCAAATTCATTCTTAAATTCAGAGAAGCTCCTTTCTGATACATTTCTAAATTCATTTTTTTTCTCAAAAACGCATAAGATTAGCAGATATCTTTATTCAGAAACTATATAATCGAATGGCGTTATCCATTTTTTGATACAAGCAATTTAAGAATACTGCAAACAAATAAAATACTGTCATAATTAGCGTTTTGAATAGAATTTCCGGAAGCAATAGCAAGGGAAGGGAGAAAAACCTGCAATCATTTGAGAAACTATTATATCTCAACAAGGTTATACAAGTATTTTATTTACCAAAAATGAAAAACGCTATTCGATTTCAAATCCCTTCAATAGTTAGGTTTATCACTTTTATACTCTTACAATTTAAAATTAATCAGAAAATGTGTCAAACTTTCGCACTATTGAGAAATTAATTTAAAAATCATCAAGAAGTATATATCCAAAGACTAAGCTAACATAAGTTCTTTATCGCTGTTAATTTTACAAATCATGTTTTCTGCCAATAATTAAGTCTAGTACCGGTCCGGCCAGTCTATATGTAGAAAAATAATGCAAGCGTGATCTCGGACCGGCATGAGTCAGCTAAAAAAATATTAAAACGGGTTACACATAATGTAATTCTCCGATGCCGATACACTGTACATTTTTATATTGATGTTGTCAAACAGTATGGCCACATTTATACTTATTCTCGTTAAAACCATTTTCGTTGAAAATAGCTCATATTTCATCGTTTCTGCTTAAATCTTCAGAACGGGCCGGCAGGCTCGAAAATTTTTTTTATCGGCCCGGCCTGTCTCGCCCGTTCAATTTTTTGCCGGCCCGGCCCCTTTGAAAATTCGAAACGATTCCGAAACGGGTACGGGCCACGGGCCAAGCCCGGGCCCGTGCAGACCTCTAGAGGGAAGCCTGCCTCTCAACATGCGCCGCGGCGCTACATGCACTACGTTATACAATTCCACTTAAATTCCTCAAATCTGAAACAAATATTAAGAAGGACCACACAAACTAGTTTCCCCGGGTACGGGACACGGGCCAGGCCCGGGCCCGTGCAGACCTCTAGCGTGGCAGAGGGTTGAATGCATCAAATATAAATGCTACGACATGGGATGAGAACTATATAATCTTTGCATGGGTTACCCCCTTTTTTTTTTTACTTGCAAGTATTTAAACTATTTGAAAAAGAAAAACAAAAAATGGACGATTTTTGGTGAATGTTGAGCGGTTCCGTGGACGCCCAAGAGTTAAGCGGCTTTTAATTGAATGCTATAAATTATTGAGTGAAATCTATCTTCTCTCCACTTTTAGTAAGTTTTTCAAACTTAAAAAAATTAAAACTAGTCGTTGGGGGCCACCGTAATACTTACCCATCATGGATAGGTATATGAAAATAAAACATGTGAAAACTATTTATACAATGCATTGCAATTCATAAACAAAATTTAAATATTGTTAATATACATAAACATAGTAATGCTCTATTAAAGAACTGCTGATTTACCAATTTCGACAAATTATATAAAACGCCAAACTACTCAAGTAGTACCGAACTGCGTAAAAGAAACATCCTTATAACTCCAAAAATAATAACTCTATTAACTAACAATTAACTGCGTCGGATTAAGCGTCTTATTTCCAATTAAAATATACCTCTGAATTGAAATTTGAATGAAATACAGGGTCATGAAAAATCGAAGAATGTGGAAAACAGGATTACAAATATCTCGGCAACTAATAATCCGATTGACTTCGTTCTATATGCAAAATGTGTGTTATTTTATTGCCTTTTACGTCCATTCCTTAGAACAAAAAAATTCGAAAATTTTTATATACCTTTCATCAGAACGAATTTTTCGAGAGTCCGAAAAAAATAGTTCCGTATAATCGAGGTTGCTGATATTAAATAGGCTTCGTCCCATTCTTACATACTAACTACATACAAAATTTCAAGTCTCTATCTGTATTCGTTCGAGAGATAGAGCGTTTACAGACAGACAGACAGACGGACGGCAAAATTTTTTTTCTAAAAATATGTTTTTCGGAATCTCTACTGTCTAAAACGTGTAAATCCGTCAAAAAAATTTTTCGATTTTCAAAACGATTGCAAGACTTACCCTATACTACGTATGATGGGTAAGTAAAAGGTTTAAGGGTGTATTTCGATTCAAACTGCTTATTTTCCGATTTATTTTTTAATTCATTTTTGCTATCAAATCCACCAAACTTTCAAAATCTCTTATTTGGAAATTACACAAGGTGCCGTGATCGTCGATTCTTTGATAAAGGCAGAAAATATTGCAAGAAAAGCAATCAAAAACGGCATTTCGAACCGATTTTTCCCAAGCGAGACATCTGGGAACGAAAAAAAAGGGTCATGCTGAGAAGGTAATCTATATATTTAAAACACCTGGCTGTTTTTTTGGTCATCAGCGCTGAGCTTTCTACTGGTCCGATTTTTATAATTATTTTTTTAAATGAAAGCTGTTTATGTGTAGATGTGCCCATTCAGGCTAATTTTTAATTTATTTCAATTTTTCTATTTTATTTTTAATTTTAAAAGCTTTTTCATGACATTTCTTCAAAACAGTGGCAACAAGTTAAGCTTTTCTCAAAATTTATTTTGTTTCATTATTTTCCACCAATCAGGATCTTGATCTCATCGGTGAATGTATAATCGCATTTCAAACAAAAAAAATTAATAATAAAGATTTTCGTTAAATTTAATCATAATAAAATGATTCCACATAGTTATTCCCTGCAATACACAGATTATTTACTGAGTAATATTATTAAGTATTATGTAAGTAAAATAGCAGAAGATAAACTTTAATAAAATATAATATCTAAAATGAAATTTTTTCGATGGAGAAAATGTCGTCATACAGAAACCAGATAAATTTATTCCATGAATATAATATACATTGTTACAGCTGTGTCAGTGGTGATGTCATATTCACTGACTTTAATTCCTGCATCTAAATAAAGTGAACTTCTATTAATTTAAAGGTCCGTGGTGTGCACAAATGAAAATATTTCTATAAACTGCGCCATTTCTGTTTAATTATGATGAATATTTTGTGAAACTAAAGAATTCTTAAATAACTGCATAAATCACGCTTTTATTTAAGAAAAAATGAGTATTTCTGAAGGTGTAAATGATGTTATATTAGAAAAAAAAAAAAAAAAAAAAAAAAAAAAAAAAGAATAAAACCTGTGATATGCCGGTATTACTATATTTCTATCTTACATAATATCAAAAAATAATTAAAATCATTTCATTGTATTAAGTTATTGTTTAAAAAAATTCCATTTCAGCAACAAATACAAAAATTTTATTCTTTTTAATACAGACATATCGGGTTTTTTTCGTTGCCATAACAACAAAATTACTTTTTACAAGTTCATGGAGGATACAAAGCAATAAATAAAGTAAATTTATTGCAAGTGCTCAGTAAATGTGTAGTGGGTTGGTTAGGCAGTTTAGTAAGTCCCTGTTTCTATTATAATTAAAATGTTTCATTGATATTATAATTATTGTACAGTTATCAAGCGATATTTAAACGAAAAAAAAATAAAATATGCAGATATTTTTGAATTCGTCTTCCGGGGTATAATATTAACTTCCTAAAAACTTTGGCATTTAAATAATATTTAAGGTTTAGAAACCGCATTAAAAATATATTTGTAGCTAAAGTTAAGTCCAACATAATAGTTTATGAGTTGTTTTCCTTATTTTTTGTTATTTTCTGAAGTATGTGTATCTTTATCATGAAAAGCTATGTTATCCCTATTTTAAGAGGTGGCAATTGTTTATTTCGCTCAGTATTTTACTGTCTATATAAGATTGATATATATCATACCTAATATATATTCTTTTCCGTCGATTTTCGACGGGTGCAACTAGTAGTTTATAAATTTAGCAAGTTTCGTGTTTCTACTTATAAAAATGTGTCTGAATTTGAAGTTGAAGACGAAAAAACGTTTTTTCGAATACACCTTTAAAGGTTAACTATATGTTTGGAGATGGTATGCTTGTCTGGCGTAGAAAGAGTTAAAGTTTATTTTATAAGATGCTATGAAATATTACTAGGGAATGATTCTCTCTCTATCCATTACATTTTTTTTTTTCATTAGCAAATTGTTAAATTCCTTTAAAAGCAAATATTTATTTTATGTACTTCAAGGCAGGGCCGTAGCTAAGGGGGTGCTGTGGGCGGCTCAGCCCCTCCTAAAAAATTTTGAGCCCCCCCCCCCTGGTAATGATACCAAGGTCACCCCATGAATTTATGCTCCGAAAATTCAAATGAAATTCTACTCAAAAACCTAATTTAGTTTTGAGACCCTTTCAGAGTTTTGCGAAATTATTAAATTGTATCTAAAATAAGTGTTTCAACACTGCCTCATTTTATTTGTACATAGGAAGCTAATATGATGCTTAATTTTGCTACATTCGAATTTTTAATCATTCTATTCTTTTCTTAGCATAAAATGAAGTTATTACAACAATTTAATAAAAAACATAGTACCTACAATGTGAATAGGCACAAATTTATCTTTCTGTGTCAGAGAGAAAACGAAAAAAATATGAGTCCCCCCCCCCCCTGCTATTCACTTCTAGCTACGGTCCTGCTTCAAGGCTATGAGCATTGCAAAGAATTAAATGTACGAAATCAAAATGCTACATATCGTAGCATTACTTGCCCTTTGTATGTGTTGCCAATATTTTACTTGCAAGTATTTAAACTTTTGGGAAAAGAAAGGCCATGCTGAGAAGGTAATTGCTTATAAATCCAATTCTAACTAATTCGGCGAAAAATGACTTCACACGGCATCTTCTACATCACTTCAAAAATCACCCAAGCAAGTTTCGTGTGTTCTACTGTTTAAAAATGCGTCTGAAATTGTATCGGAAAATTTCGAGCTGTTGAAGGTGGAAAATCATTTTTTCGAATACACCCTTAAATAAAGGAAATTTTACAGTAAAATCTTATTTGTGGGGATAAACAAGGATTCTTAAGGCGCCGGGCATCGTCCTCGTAGCTTAAATGGTAGAGCGCTTTTCCAAGAGTTTCGGATTCGATCCCCGGCTACTTGGACATTTTTCACCCTTTTGATCCTTTGTTTATTTGGCATGCGATAAATCAATAAATAACATTTTTCGATGAAAATAGTCATTTGTGTACTGGTCACATAAAGACATGTCACTTTGTGAGTCAGACCACTGTATTTATATTAGTGTCTTTGATGGAAATTTACACCTTGTTATTAAATCAAAATATACAAATAAATACTTAAAAGGTGTCGCAAAAATATAGATATTATTTATTTACTATTTTACCTGAGATCTTTCGAACGCCCACGCATTCATTACCAAAGGAATATAAAAGAAGATATAGAAAATCGTAAAAAACAAAACAAAAACAAAAACTTTTTCCAACCATTTGTTTTGGCTGCTTTCTTCTCATTGGTTGCTTTTCTTTAGGCGGGATTGTTCCCATAGCGGGTAGCATATTTCAGATGTGTATATTGCTGGGACGATTACTGTTTCTAAACCAATAGGAGAGCGTCATTATCACGTTCAAGTACACGCCCACACAGTTTGATTGACAGGAACTCGTGGACAATTGACGGTGCTAATTATAACGATAATCTGTTGCGGATGAAAGTGAGCTGACTGGCTGAATGGTTAGAGCGTCGAGCTTGAAGCCGGTGGGTATGGGTTCGAGTCCATCGCGGGCCGAGAGTCCGTTGGTGATATTTTTTTTTTAATTATTGGAGGCTGTCTTTTATTAATAAATAAGACATTTAAAAAAAATATTTCAAACCCTTTTAATATTCTAAATATCGTTCCAAAATGATTTATATATATATTAAACAAATGGGAAAAAATGTATTCTGCGAAAAAATCCGTATAAGCAAAATTCTTACTTTAATTTTTATTTATTTATTTATTTATTTATTTCAGGATCAGAGGAAGTATAATTTCTAATTGAAGTAAATAAAATTCAGTCATTTTGAAAAAAAAAAAAAATTCTTTCGTACCTTTAATTTTTAATTACCGAGTACAAATTCAAACAATCCGAGTACAAATAAATAATAAACACACACGATCAATTGTCCACGAGTTCCTGTCAATCAAACTGTGTGGGCGTGTACTTGACCGTGATAATGACGGTCTCCTATTGGTTTAGAAACAGTAATCGTCCCAGCAATATACACATCTGAAATATGCTAGCGGGTATATAAGCCTGCATCTCTCTGCTTCCTTGCTCAGTTTTGCTATTTTTTTAGCTCGCTGAGTTTTGCACTGATGAAGAATCTCGATAGTAGATTCGAAATAGCTATTTGCTACCTTCTCATACTTTACTTGTGCATTTATAATCGTTGGTTTTCTAGCTTTAAACATTTGTGCACAAAGGCTTTATTTGTTATTTTAAAAACAAAAACAGTCCGCGTGTATAAACAATGTGTATATTTTGATAAATTTTAACAAAGCTAAAATAATCGTTTCAACATCCAACTATTACTCTTCCATTATCCTCGAACCCCTCGAAATTTTGCTCAACAAAGGTACTGTTTGTAATGACGTCATTTCACATAATATTCCTACACTCTGGTACAATATCCTTGGTGTTTCGATGTATTCATCGAGACTTTGTTTTTACACGCGAACTGGTTTTTGTTTTGTTTTTTACGTTTTTCTACTTCTAATCAATTATCTTCTTTTATATTCCTTTGAAAATGAATGCGTGGGCATTCGAAAGATCTCAGGTAAAATAAATAAATAAAGAATATCTATATTTTTGCAACACCTTTTAAATAGTTATTTGTATATAGTAAAGCATCGTTTATACGACGATCACTTATACGACGTTTACATTTATACGACGTTTTAATGTGATCCCGATTCATTGCTATTCATTTTAATGTAGATATATATCTTTTATACGACGCCCAAAATCGCTTATACGTCGATTTTTCGATTTTGTATAGGTTTATTTTTGTTTATTTTTCTTGTGTATTTTGCGAACCAGCTGAAGTTGGCAGCTATGAATGACACCAAAGAGTGTGTTTAAATGCACTCCACATTATAAAAATGTGGACTGGTGTTCGATAAGTCTGAAAAATCAGCTTACGTGTAACATATTACACTGGGAGGGGTCATTCTTTTTTCGGGGATGGTCAGCTTTCCCGACCTGTTTTAAGGGGCTACTTCAGTCAAATGAAAAGACCCGTTCGCTAATGCTAATCCTATGGAAGAAATTTATAAAGATATCTCGGCTGCATTTCGATATTCTTAAAGGATTCTTTTTGCACTGGATAGCTGAGATCGATCTGTATGCAGGCCGTTTTTAACTTTTTCGATTTGGGTTGCAAATATTTTTGATGAGGGTGCTTTCGCTTTCCAAACCGGTTCCAAAAATGAAAGCGTCCTCCTAAAAAATATCTGTAAACAAAATCAGAAAAATAAAAAACGACCTGCATACAGATCGCTCTCAGCTATCCAGTGCAAAAAGAATCATTTAAAAATATTAAAATGCAACCGAGATATCTTTGTAAATTTTTTCCATAGGGTTAGCATTAGCGAACAGGCCTTTTCATTTGAGTGAAGTAACCTCTTAAGTTGCAAATAGACTATCCTTCTAACTGTTATCAGTATTGGCGACTTTTAGTAGGCCACGCGGGGTTTTTGATCTTTGACTTTAAATGGAAAGGAAATGATGTGCTGCAAATGAGGAACCTTTCGGTGAAACATAAATAAAGGTACGCATATTTAAATTGCTCACCAATCCCCTCCGTCTTTTTTTTTGGGGGGGGGGGAGGGGTATTTATTTATTTTGGTTTGTTTAATTTACAAACCATCACGTTAAACATTAAAATTAAGTGAAAACAAAATTAATTCTAGTTTTGGAAATGAAAATCGATTATACGTCGTTATCGTTTGTACGACGTTTTTCGGTAGTCCCTTCGGCTTCGTATAAACGATGCTTCACGCATATTCACAGTATCCGCAAAGAAACTCTTCGGGAAGGTTGAATTCTGATAGAGATTGGCCGACGCGTTTTCACTAACTTGGCGATAATTATACTTGGAGTAGCGATAGACGCTTCCGTCGAGTTTGATTTCCTTCGGAGCCGAGTACAAAGTAAAAAGTTGTGTGCAAAAACTTTTAAAGAGTACAGCTTTCAGTAAGACACGTTCCATCCAATCCAATGCTGCAAGAGAAAAGTTACTTTGTACTGGGTTCGGAAGGAAATCAAACTCCTCGACAGAAGCATCTATCGCAACGTCAAGTATAATTATCGCCAAGTTATGTGAAAACGCGTCGGCCAATCCCTATCAGAATTCAACCCTCTCGAAGAGTTTCTTTGCGGATACTGTGAATATGCATGCTCCACTGTATTTTCATGTCACTTTGTTCTGTGTATCTTTGCAGATCGCGCCTGCTGGTGTCACTGTCCCCGCTGTACGCCTCGAATCGGCGCATCGTGGTCGTCTGCTGCTCTCCCGCCCGGCCCCTCCTCCGGGAAGCGCGGCGCCTGGGCATGGTCGGGGGCGAATGGATCTGGATCCTTCTCGAAGGTTCCACCGGACAGCCGCCCGGCTCCGAGAGCGGCTCCTACCCGAGCGGCATGCTCGGCCTAAGGCTGAAAAGGCAGGTGACCAACAGGTGAGACACCAGAAACTCTTAATTATGAATTGAACAATTGCACCATTAGTTATATTAAAAATATGAACCGGATGTCCCAAAAATGACTGATGGATTTTAAAATTCAATAACTTGCAAACAGTGACAGCTATTGAAAAAATTTTTGCAGCAGGGTTATGTATAATGTCAGGAGTTTTTTAACCGTTATTTTTCATTTTAGTTCGCACCTCAAACAATAGGTGGCGCTGACGGCGATTGAAGGCCAGGTCCACGCTTCACCTAGCACTGATCACCTGGCCTTCAATCGCCGTCAGCGGCACCTATTGTTTGATATGCGAACTAAAATAAAAAATTACGGTAAAGAAAAAAAAAAAAACTGACATTATACATAACCCTACTGCAAAAAATTTTTTAAATAGCTGTCACCGTTTGCAAGTTATTGAATTTTAAAATCCATCAGTCATTTTTGGGACACCCGGTACTAAAATAACTACATATTACTGAATGGTACGCTTATAAAAAGAATATACTACCTCTGACAAAAAAAGTTCGGTGAATGCATTCAGAACGCCCGATCTGGCAACACTGGGGAAACAAAACGCTGCATCTGCATAGAGGCAAGTGTAGACCCTCTTATCCCACCGTTATTCAGTTGAGCGGCGTTTATGTTCTGCGTAAAACGTGCTTTACAAAGTTCTTGTTCAGTGTGTTGGTTCTTAACTGAGAAAAGGAAAATAAACGAACAAAAGATGAGTTTAAAGTTTGGTTTTGAGCTTTGCAAGAAATTGATGAGGGGTGCTGCAAATTGAGCATCCACCATACTCACCAGATCTCAATCCTCCAGACTTCTTTCTGTTTTCACGACTCGAACTCTCTTTGAAAGTGATTTGACCCTATTGGTCACGGTCACATTCAACGAAACATGACGAAGCTTTTGACATCCATTCCAAAAGAAGACATTTTTTGCGAGAATTTCCCAGGACATGTATAACAAGCCTCAGCGATGCATCGATGACTATGTAGAAGGGCAGTATCGTAACTTTCGTTTATATTTCATCTACATTAATGTTACAGGACTATTCACCGAACTTTATTGTCAAAGGTTGTATGTACAACTACTCTTCCGGTACGTGTTCCTGTATTTGTTTTTTTCTCTCGAGAAGATACTACTTGGTTATCACTTGGTTAGCATTTTTACAAAATTATAAAAATCGCCAAGTTATACATGTTAACATAATTTTAATTTTAAATAATGAAAAAAAATTAATTGGTAAAAAAATAATAAAAATACGCATAAAAAGCCGAAATAAAAACCACTTGATGACGTTTTGAACATGGGTAACGTGTTTATTGTCATTGAATGTGACATTCATGATCATCCATTTTTGGCATTGAATCTTATAATTTGGCGATAGTGTTTTGGTCGACGGAATAACCAAGCGGTACCAAAACAATTAATAATTTCATGCGCAATTTCAATGCTCAAAATTAATTTGATTTTTTTTTTTTTTTTTTTTGTTTCCCCCGCAGGCACAGCGTTCGCTCTGCCTTAGAGCTGATGTCATGGTAAACCTAATTTACCATGTCCTAAATCCTGCCAAAGGTCTTTTACATAATAACCTATAAGATGTGTTTAATTTGGGCTTTGCTATTAAACATAAACAAATAATCACGATTTCTGTGCCACATACGTTTGCACAATATATATATACACAGTCGAGCCTCTATATAACGAAATCCATCGTTCCAGTAAAAAATTCGTTATATAGAGAAATTCGATGTATAGAGAATGATGTTAAAAATCGTATTTAATGTGTAAATTTTGAACAAATATTATTTTTGATCTTTTGAATTAAGAATTTGAAATGCTTAAAAGTAAATATTAACCTAATATTTTATTTCTTAATTATTTAAGCTATTTCAAAAATGAGAACAGACATTTAATTGAAAGCTTAATAAAAATCAAATAAGGAAGTCTTGCATTAATTTCAGACGAAGATACCTGTAATGTTTTGTTGTTTTTATTTTAAAATTGTTATGCTCTCTCTCAAAAAAAAAAAAAAAAAAAAAAAAAAAAAAAAAAATTGCTCGAATTTTAGCAAGGAATGAAAAATTGCAGTTAACAGTTTCCTCCACTTGAAGGCATCTCTTATGTGCCTCTCATTGATTCCTCTCTTATATGTGTAACAATCCAATTGACTCTGTTTTGATGTGGAAAGGTGTGTGGGGGGGTGGGATGAATTCGTTGGATTTAAAGAGCAAGGAGAAAAGTAATAATATTAATAAAAAAAACTCAGCACTGAACGATAAATCAAAAATAAGTGGTGGAAAATTGATTCCATATGATTTCGAAGCTTTTTTAAAACTGAATAAATTAAGACCAATTTATGAAAATATTCGTTATATGGAGATAGATATTTCGCTATATAGAGATTGTTTTTAATGTAATCAGGCGAAAAGGGGACCGTTCCTTCTAAAAATTCGTTATATAGAGAAATTCGATGTATGGAGTTTTATTATAGAGAGACTCGACTGTATATATGTAATAATAAAAAAATTCGCCATTTTTTCGTTTCGATTTCGTTCTAAATTCTTATAAGAACATACTTTCATTCTTATTTTCCCTAATCTACTAATATTTAATTATCGGCTGAAGTTCCTTTTTAAATAAAAATAACTTAAATCCAACAACAGTAAATAAAATAAAAAATTTGATAAATAAAATAGTAAAATACTAAATAAATAAATAAGTTATCCTTCTTTAGTATATCATTAACATTCTTTATCAGAAACACTATGAATGAAGATATAATATCTCTGAAATAATGAATGAAGAATAGAAAAATCTAAAAATCCAACAATATTGATAATATTAAAATATAACAACATTATATATATGTAGATTATGTATGTCGAATTTTCAAAAAACGACAGACTGTAAGGGATTTACATTAATTAAATTTATTTAAATATTCTAAGTTACAGGAAACATTTTTCTCAGATGCTCATAGCATGGTCTGCAAGTGCGTAGATGTACATTTGAAATTTCTCATCTCCCTAGGGTTACCAGTTAAAAAGGGCCACGTGTTATAGTTAAATTAACACGATAAAGTTAAGGGCCTAGCTACCCTGCAAAACTCGTGATTATTAGTCATGGGGCCCGTATCCAAATTGAGGGGCGATTTATTAAAGAACTAGATAATAGGTCTGATTTTTATAATTTCTTACATATATGTACAACTAATCCTCCAATACCTGTCGGTGATTTGATCTTTTTTTTAGCCTCCGATGCTATTTCTTTCAGACAAGCTAAAAAAAGTCGTGTCATCAACCCTGAATTTTCTACTCAACCGATTTTGATAATTATTTTTTTAAATGAAAGCTATTTATTTGTACTTGTGCCCATTTTAGTTATTTTTTAATTTATTTCCATTTTTATATTTTATTTTTAATTTTAAATGTTTTTTACGATATTTCTTCAAAATGGTGGCAACACAGTTTAGCTTTTCTCTCGATAATAAAAATTTATTTACGAAAATGATTGCGTATAATTATGCACTAATTGAGCTAAAAAAATATATTTACTGAGAAATGATATTAATAATGTAATTAAAATAACAGAAAATAATTTATCATAAAAATTAATGTCTAAAGCAAAATGAGAAAAATTTCAAATGAGGAAAATGATGTCATTCAGCAACCAGATAAATGGGAATTACAATATTATTACGGATGCCTTTTTCATATTACTAATACCAGTAACTTTAAAAAAAAACATTTGAAGAGAAAATGACGTCACTATTTAAAGCATCGCATTTTTACTCATAACGATATTAGGTACTACTCTGTTATCCCGTCGACCCATTTCGCCAGATTATACAAATCGCCAAACTAATAACCAAATTATACATGTTGACATAATTTTTTATTTTAAATAACGAAAAAACAAATAATTACTAGTAGAATATTAATAAAAATATTAATGCAAAGTCGAAATAAAAATCACTTAATGACATTTTAAATACATGAATGGTATTTAATGTCATTGAATGTGACATTCACGATCATCCATTATTGGTATTTAATCTTATAGTTTGGCGATAATTTTTTGGTCGACGGGATAACCTAGGAGTACCCGACATTACATTTCAATATTTTTTTTCATTTATGGACACTGAGATTGAAATTTTACTTTCAGATGACTTCAGTTTGTGAAAATAATGTCACAATAAAAATAAAATTAGTTTTTTTTTTTTTTAATAAAACTATTTTTCTGTGAGTGCATATAAAATAAAATTTGTGGATTTCGCCGGCACTCAGATTACAATTTTAACTGAAGATGTGCGAATATTTGCATGCAAAATTGTAACTGGCAAACTTGACATTTAATTTGTAAATATATTTATTATATATTGATTCAGTAATGTAATTACTTTTGCTTTTTTTTTAAACCAAATCGATCGGGTCTTTTAAACATTTCATTCGTCGAATTCGACGGATTTCCACTCGTTTTATTGTTAAATTGCATTTCCTTTTACTCAGAGTCTATAAAAAAAAGCGTTTAAACTAAAGAAAAAATCCGTTTTCGATGAATCTAGTCAATGAAGAAGTAGCACGTGAAATTGTATCGCTTTATTATTCCGCAATTCCAATGTCTCAGAGAGAAATTGCTGTTTAATTGGGTATTTCACGCCGTTCTGTTTGCTATTATATTGATAAACACAAGAAAAATGAAGTTAGTTCATTGCAATCTAAACGGGGTCGCCCTTCTAAAAAACCTCTACCCGTAAGACATGGTGACGTCACTGCAACGTCGTTGTGAGGTCACATTGTGACTTTGTGACCAGCGATTGTCGACGTGACGTCACGTGACGTCGATGTGAAGTCACAGTGACTAAAATGTGAAGTCGTTATGGCCGTTTTAGAGCTTTTTTGTGACGTCACATTGTGACCACTTTGTGACGTCACAATGTGACCAATTTGTGAAAAGTGTGTCATTTGTGACTACTTTGACATTAACATTGTGACGAACTGTGAATCTTTTTAGAAAGTCACATCTTAGTCACAATGTGACGTCACTGAGTGGTTGCATTTTCGTCACAGATGTGATGTGACGAAAGTGACTCACACGGACGTCATTGTGACGTCACTGTGAACATGCATGCTATGAGGGTATCGATTTTTTTTCCTAATTGGAGGCGAAATTTAATTCTGCAATGGCAAAATCTACATTCAACTTGTTTTTTTCAGGCACCGTCCGTTCCGCCTTAGAGCTGGTGTCATGGTAAACCTAATTTACCATGTACTAAATCCTGCCAAAGGACTTTTACATAATAACCAATAAGATGTGTTTCATTCGGGCTTTGCTATTAAACAATTAACAAATAATCACGATTTTTGTGCAAAACGTTTGCAAAATATATACATGTTAGAAATTATACAAATCAGACTTATTAATTAGTTTTTTAATAAATCGCCTATCAATTTGGATACGGGCCCCATGACTAATAATCACTTTTTTGACAGGGTAGCTAGACACTCAACTTTATCGTGTTAATTCAATTATAACACATGGCCCTTTTTAACTGGTAACCCTAGGGAGATGAGAAATTTCAAATGTACTTCTATGCACTTGCTGACCAGAGGCCATGCTACAAGCACCTGTGAAAGAATTTTCATTAAATGAAAACAAAAATTCATAAAATGAAAACGAAAACATTCATAAAAATAACTAAAATGGGCACAAGTACAAATAAATAGCTTTCATTTAAAAAAATAATTATCAAAATCGGTTGAGTAGAAAATTCAGGGTTGATGACACGACATTTTTTAGCTTGTCTGAAAGAAATAGCATCGGAGGCTAAAAAAAAGGTCAAATCACCGACAGGTATTGGAGGATTAGTTGTACATATATGTAAGAAATTATAAAAATCAGACCTATTATCTAGTTCTTTAATAAATCGCCCCTCAATTTGGATACGGGCCCCATGACTAATAATCACGAGTTTTGCAGGGTAGCTAGGCCCTTAACTTTATCGTGTTAATTTAACTATAACACGTGGCCCTTTTTAACTGGTAACCCTAGGGAGATGAGAAATTTCAAATGTACATCTACGCACTTGCAGACCATGCTATGAGCATCTGAGAAAAATGTTTCCTGTAACTTAGAATATTTAAATAAATTTAATTAATGTAAATCCCTTACAGTCTGTCGTTTTTTGAAAATTCGACATACATAATCTACATATATATAATGTTGTTATATTTTAATATTATCAATATTGTTGGAATTTTAGAATATTTAAATAAAACTTCATTAATACCCAATGTCCTGTACTCTGTCGTTGGATCTTAATGCAACATATATACATATATAGATTATGTATGTACAACTAATCCTCCGGTTCGTGTCGGTGATTTGACCCTTTCTTTTGCAGGCACAGCGTCCGTTCCGCCTTAGAGCTGGTCGCCGAGAGCGTGAAGTATTTGGACGGCAACTTGTTTTTCGTCGAGACCTACGGCAACAGCCATCGGCCTAACGCCACCTGCTGGAACAATCAGACAACGGCCACCTTGCCCGGCAGGCTTAGGATATCGGACGCCCTACACACGTAAGTCGAGCTCACTTTTAAATCTCATCACTCTTTTGCAATTTAAGTTTAGGCCATGTTACGTCCAAATGCATAAAAAATTGTACATGATAATAAAAATTTAAAAAAAAAAAAAAAAAAAAAATGACTAAAACTAGTCGTTGGGGGCCACCGTAATACTTACCCATCATGGATATGTATATGAAAATAAAACATGTGAAACTATTTATACAATGCATTGCAATTCATAAACAAAATTTAAATATTGTTAATGTACATAGTAATGTTTTATCAAACAACTGCTGATGTACTAATTTCGACAAATTATATAAAACGCCAAACTACTCAAGTAGTACCGAACTGCGTAAAAGAAACACCCTTATGTAACTCTAACAATAATAATTCTATTAACTAACAATTAACTGCGTCGGATGAAGCGTCTCATTTCCAATTAAAATATACCTCTGAATTGAAATTTGAATGAAATACAGGGTCATGAAAAATCGAAGAATGTGGAAAACATAATTACAAATATCTCGGCAACTCATAATCCGATCGACTTCGTTCTATATGCAAAATGCGTGTTATTTTATTGCCTTTTACGTCCATTCCTTAGAACAAAAACATTCGAAAATTTTTATGTACCTTTCATGAGAACGAATTTTTCGAGAGTCCGAAAAAAATAGTTCCGGATCATCGAGGTTGCTGATATTAAATAGGCTTCGTTCCATTCTTACATACTAAGCACATACAAAATTTCAAGTCTCTATCTCAATTTGTTCGGGAGATAGATCGTTTACAGACAGACAGACGGACGGCAAATTTTTTTTTCTAAAAATATGTTTGTTCGGAATCTCCACTATCTAAAACGTGTAAATCCGTCAAAATTTTTTTTTCGATGTTTCAAAACGATTGCAAGACTTACCCTATACTACGTATGATGGCTAAGTAAAAATGCGAAATCGGGCTTTGAGGTGCAAACCTTATTTATACCTTCTCTCCAAATTTTGTAACTCTACGTGCAGCGATCTCTTCAGAACAGCGCTAACACATTCACAAAGTTCTCTCTTCATTATTTTAGATAGATGAGTAGATTTTCTTTTTTCAAAATATTCTAAGTATGCCCAGTATGTCATCTTCTTTGTCAACATTTGGAAATCCATTTAATTTACACAAATAAATCCGTTCTTCTTATTTTACAGGGTGGTCCGTCGCCAGCTGGAGCGAGAGAGCGCCGTGGCCAGAGAAGGTCTAGAGCACCCGACCTTCGAAGTGCTGGGGCCGGGGCGACGGTGGCGCCGCCTGGGAAACATCACGGGCACCCGAGTCTCTCTGGACGCTTGGTTGCGGGGACCCACCCAGGTAAAGCTGCAAACATAATGACTCGTCAGTACCTACTATGCTAATATGTAAAACAATACTAACCTTTATACTTACAGTTGCTTAGTACTTCTTACTTACTACCATTCTACTATACTGTGCTATACTTACTGCTGTACAGCACAATATACTTATCATACTATATATAACTATGTGTACTACAGTGCTGTATTTGTATTTTACTTACTACTATACAGTTCTATTTATTTACTATACTATATATATATTCTGCTCGTTGCTATACGACTACTTATCACTGTATTTGTCTGAGCGAAACGAAGTCTTATACCCAGAGTACGTAACGATATTAAAAGTCAAAAAAATTCTTTCGTCAAGCAAATCTCAAAAAGTACTTGTCGGATTTTGATTCTGTTTGTACCAGTAGGTACCTATGAAGGTAATCTGGTGAATGCACTATCTACGAAAAATTAGTTTCAAATAGTTTAAAAGTTATATTTAAAAAACTGATAAAAAAGCACAATTTATTTGCATACGTCACAGAAACTTGGTGTGCGTCATTTTTCACCGGCTGGATATTTTCGTAGACAACCGAATCAGAGTGCATGGAGTAAATAGTTGTCTTGACGAAGCGAACACTAATACACATAGTACGTAACGATATTAAAAGTCGAGCATAACTCTTTCGTTAAGCAAATCTGGAAAAATACATATCGGATTGCAATTTTGATTGTACCAAACGGTTCTTATGAAAGTAACCTACTGAATGCAACTACTTTCAAAAATTAGTTCCAAATAGTTTTAAAACTATTTTTAAAAAACCGATAAAAAGCCCAATTCATTTGCATACATCACAGAAATATTGTGTGCGTCACTTTTTACCGGTTGTATATTTTCGTTAGATTCCCAAATTTAAGCACATGGAGCAAAGAAAATACGCAAACAATTTTTAAGTACAATTAATTACATTTAAACTTAAGAAACAAACTGAAAATAATTTTGTTCTTGTTGCTAATTTAAAAGAAAAAAGTCTTAATTCTTAGTAACTTAGTATTAGTATTTGAGATTTTGCGATAATTTTTATAATAGCACTTAATAGCTGCCATTAGCATCTTTTATATTTCGCACCTTCGCACATGCAAATTGGAAACAATTATGTCGTGTTTAAATAAAATATGTGCTGAAATGAAATATTGGTACTTCTTCGTTATCTCGTGATCAATTTCGCCAAATTGTACATATTCACATCCTTTTTATTTTAAATAACGAAAAAAGAAATAAATTAGTGAAACATTGATAAAAATACAAATAAAAAGCGGTATAAAAATCACTTGATGACGTTTAAAACACATGTTTGCATTGTTTAATGAGACATTCACGATCATTCATGATTGGCATTTTATCTTATTGTTTGGCGATAATTTTTTGGTCTACAGGATAATCAAGAAATATCAAAAAAGGAACTATAGTTGAAGCGAAGAATAAACAGTTATAAGTAATAAACATAATAAAAAATATAATAAAAAATATGAATATCACAATAAATCGTAAATCGTAAAACACTTATAGCAATATTCAAAAACAACGTTTTCATCAATTTGGCGGGGAAAAATCGCGCTAACATGTAGCTTATATTTTTACTCATAAATATGAATCTGTGCCATATTTACGAGTAAAAATAAGCATAAATGATCATCAGGTTTGAAATCTCAAATTCTGAAGCCCAAACTGGACCATGATTTATATAAGCGCCAAGGCAAAGATATTATTTGAAAAGTATCATGAAATTAGAGCAGAGATATCATATACGCATCGGGTTTGGAGCAAATTTCGCGAAAATCATTTTTGAATGAATTTCGATTATTTTAAAAAGTAAGTAACAATTAAAAAAAGCACGATTAAATTTAGGTTATATAAATATAGAAAAAATAAGCAATTTATTAATAAACAAACAACAATAGCCATATCACCATGCAATGTAAATAATGATATTTTGGTGCTAATTATATGGAAAAGTTCCATATCCTGTTCTAAATTTTTTTGGCAAGCTTTTTTTTTTTTTTTTTTTTTTTTTTTTTTGTAATAAGGTACCCTGGGGTAATAACGCCACGTTAAGGTTCTACCAATTTTCACGACTCAGATTTAGATTGTATTTTTCAAACCAATATATGACTTGATACAGCAACTCATTAACTATCTATATAAAAAAAAATAATTTAACAAATATGTATTCATAAAATGTAATGGCGTGATTTCTCGACCCATGCTATTTGTCGTTATTACCTACCTATATGGGTAATAACGCCTTGCAAACAAAACTATGAAATAAGATGGAATAACTGCATGTAGATTGCCCAATTCTAAAAATACAAATTCTACAAACTTAGAAATTGACAAATTGCATTCTAAGCTATTGAAAATGTTCAATTTTTTGTGAAAGTGTAAGAAATATAAAGGTGTTGTGTGTGTGTGGGGGGGGGAGGATGAGGCAAAAGAATATAAGACAGTGAGCTTCTTTTTGCTTAAAAAGGACCGCTTAATTGGAATTATTAGAAACACTGCACAGTTTTAACTGTGTTTATTTGAATCAGTATTTAGGATGTAGCTCGGCCACTGTATAGAATCAACCGGGGTATTAATGCCAAGGATTGGCGTTATTACCCCGTTATAGTTATTGCGCTGTACATTTTAAATTACAAATTATCTCGAGAAGATATCCAAAATCTTCAACAAATTTTTGAAAGTCCATGAAATGTACTACAAATTTATGTAATTAACAAAGTATTTCCGGATAAAAAAATAAATAGTCTTCACATCACAAAACGTATCTTGCAAATTTTAGATCAAGCGTTAATTTTAGAGACTTGTAAAAACAATAAGACCTAAAAATGAAACAAATTAACTTGAAGCTGTTTTTTTGCGATTTATATGACTCAAAACCCTTCTGCGCAGAGAACATGAGTGTCATTTACCAGATTATTTCATAATTATGCATAATATTAGCACTTGGCGTTATTACCCCGCCTGGCGTTATTACACCAGACCACCTTACTTGGTTATTTCGTAGACCAATTGCGCCAAACTACACAAATCGCCAAACTGTTTGTCAAATTACATAAATTGACCTAATTTGTATTTTAAATAACAGAAGAATAAATACATTTTTGAATGCAATAAGAAATACATATTAAAAGTTGAATTAAAAATCACTTTATGACGTCACAAGCACGCGTATCGTAATTAATGACAAGTGAAAGTAACATTTACAATCATCCAGTATTGGCATGTAACCTTATAGTTTGGCGATAGTTTTTTGATCGACGGGATAACCAAGAAGTACCTTTTTTTGCCATTAAATAAATCGATGTGGTTGTGATCTTTAGCCTGTGAGGTTGCTTTTTTTCTGCACTTTCCAACAAAGCTGAAAAATATTTATGCATTCGGTTTGTCTATCCGTCTGTCCACACTCAGACATCCGTAAATATACACCGATTTATATGCAATTGGAAACCTTATTTAGGGTCTCCTAGGCATGTTTGATATTGTATATGAAGTATGTGGGATTAATAGTTTATTTACAGGGGCACCCAAAAGATTTTCATTAGAGTATGGTCTATTGGTGGAAATCTTTTGCAGAGTATTTTAATGAAATTACGCTATTGCAAATTTACGAAACTTATATAAACCACTGAATTTCATTGCGATTAAGTTATAACAGGATTTTCATAGCATTTTTAATCTAATTACAAGGACACACAAAAGAAATCGGTTACAATACTGTTTTTGAGCAATAATTTCTGGAAATGCGTTTTCAATTTCGGCGTGCGCTTTTAAATTTAACTGTTTTATTAGGTGTGTCCCTAATTAATATAAAATATTTAGTAACTTTAGTCGCCGTCTGATCCGTTCGTCTGTATCTCCACATATAACAGCACAAAAACTATCCTACGGAATCGTTTGAAATTTTAAATAGCTATTTGTTGCCGAATTTTGTTGAGTCGTTGCAAATTTTAATAAAATCGGATAAATTCGGATACAGGGACAATCAAAAGTATTCTATTACATTACGGCCGATGGGATGAAATAGTTCCAAGCTCTTTTTAATGATGTTAAACCCATCGAAACATAATGAAATTGATATGCATTTATGAGGAACACTAGAATACATATTTTGTAGAACATGCCAGGCAAAAAATATTTATTATTCATTTACACGTCACCACAAAAGAATTCCATTATAAAATAGTATGAGAGGTGGGACATTAACTTTTCAGCTTTACTAATCTAGGAATTTTATCATAGAATCATTTTCTCAATTGCCACTAGCAGGCCTTTTAAATAATAACCTTTTTTCGGTAAAACGGCATAATCGAGTTCCCATTGGCGTATTTGAGCCAGCATGTTATGCGGAAAAAAATATGTTCAGATTTGTAAATCACTTGTGATGACACTTTGACGGCTCAAAGCTTATGCAGACGAGATATTCAGATCTCGTTCATATCTTATGCTATTGGCATTGCCAACAGTGGAATAATCGTAAAAAAATAAAGAATATACGTTCTAAGCAGAGAGTATATGCTCAAGTTATAGAATGTACCTTAGAATGTATGTACTGCGGCTTTTTGAGAAAGAGGGCGAGGGAGATAAGGTGATTGTTAAAAAAAATCCAGAAAGTATGCGGCGTATACCTCTGTAAACTCTCTACAACATCCATGATTGCCGATTCGTTTTATTTTATGTATGCTAAAGCGAAATACAGCTCAATTTCATGGGAATGGGTTTAAAACGAAACCAAATCAGCGTATGTAGTGGCCAGCATGCACGAATCATTTAAATCAGATTGAACATATCTGGAACACTCTCAAAACGACGCATTGTATTCCTTTGTTGGCGTTTTCGGGATTTTTATGTATCTTTTTTTTAAGTAAGAATATCCCAATTTTTATCGAAAACCTCGTCGCATACATTGACAACAGATGTAGATATTATATTATTATATATATTAATTATTTTGTTCTATCTATTTATGGGCATTACACACCATATAAAAAAGTCCCTCATTCTACTCAACCATCATACTTTGTGCCAATTTTAGGTACTAAAATTGATATGTATATTCTTTACGTCATTTCAAAGAGTTTAAATTCCGATACAAGATATTTTAGCGCTTTCTTAGCTGTATTTTTCAAATTTTATACTTATGCGTGACTGTTTTGTACAGTTTGATTTCCCATTTTTTAACCGTGTATAGGAATTTGTATGTAATATTTTGCAAATGTACCTTTCACCTTGTTCTTTTTTTATCATTTCAATTTGTGACAATATATAATCAATTAAAGAATCTCTTTTTACTTTAAGATTATTATTTTAAAAACTCTGTTCTAAGCAATATCGCTCAGACTAATCGATCTGGGGGAAGTCCTAGTTATACTATACAATAACATATTTACTATAGTATACGTATTATTTACTCCAATACTTACATTATCTAGACACACGGCAGTGTGTCAGCCAAGTTTCACAAATTAGAAAGGCATGGCACTGGCCGTGGGTTATATTACCCGAACCATTTCGGGCCACATTTGACCCCTCAATAACTTAAATTCTATTTGACCTACACAATTGCAATTTTTCGTGTCATGTAAGACTATCTTCTAATTTCCGAATCCGATAAATATTTAAAAAAATCTTTTACCGTTCACGAGAAATTGACGTCTGAAAATCACTGTTTTTACCACTGACTCACTCATAGAAATGTTTGACTACTTCCGGGTGACTTAGGAAGTTGAAATTTGGTGTGGATGTAGGTTATTGGATCTATAAATATAAAAAAAATCAGAAATCATCATTAATTAAACATTAATGGTTGGTTAGAAGATAAATATTGGATTACAATGAGAGTTTATGAGAATTTCAGAAAATACCAGAATTAGTGCCAAGTTGGCGTCACTTTTGGCGAGTATCGGGGCTAATCTCTGAAACTACCAAACCGATTTCATAAGTAATGGTACCAAAATGATGGTATTCGCCCCGGTTCAAGCATAGACTATATCTTATGGCTGTGTCACTAACTAAAAGAGGGTTCAGAAGTAAAAAACATTATAAAATGTGATTTTTGTTTTAACTGAAGGGCCTAGAAACACAAAATTTGGCATGTTAATTATTTACAAGATATAAATGTTCACTAATGGCATTTGCTAAAAAATACTAAATTTAAAAGAGGTGGAAAGCCGCGAAGAGCATTCTGAAAACATTCTAAATAGCGATTTTAAAACAATCTCAGCATACATCAAACCGATCTTAAAAGTAATGATATCAAAATGATGATAACAGTCCTTGCTCCAACATAGGCCATGTCTTATGTCGATGCCACTAATCCAAAGAGGGTAAAAGAGAAAAAAAGTTCTAAAATTGGGATGTCTGTATGTTAAGGGACTAGAATTATAAAGTTTGGCATTTTAGAGTTTATGGGAATTTCGCGAAATATCAGAAATAGTGCCAAGTTGACGTCCTTTTTGGCGAGTATTGGGGCTAATCTCTGAAATTATGAACCGATTTCAAAATTAATGGTACCAAAATTATGGTATTCGCCCCGGTTCAAACATAGGCTACATTTTATGTGTATACCATTAACCGTAAGAGGGTGAAGAAGCAAAAAACATTCTAAAAATGCAACTTTTGTATTTCTGAAGGACTTAAAAATATAAAATTTGGCATGTTAATTACAGTAGAACCCCGCAAATTCGGACCCCGTTAATCCGGATCTCCGGATAATCCGGATTGGTTTAGTCTTCTTTTTTTTTCAAATTTGAGAAACGATTGGCTAATTTCCATAACATTAACGTGCTTCATCGTCGTATTCTGAATTTAAAAAAAACTTTTTCTGAAATCATTTTGGAAGAATTAAGCAAAGTAATCATTTTTACTGTCTGTAAATATTCAATAAGTTTAATATAAAGGTGATTTTCTGTAAGTATGTTTTATTTTATTTCATTTTTTTCTAATTCTCCGGATAATCCGGATTTTCGATAATCCGGATTGGGTCTGGTCCCAGTTAATCCGAATTATCGGGGTTCTACTGTATTTATAAGATATAAATGATCTCTAAGGGCATTTGCTAAAAAATACAGAATTCAAAAAGGGTGAAAATGCGCGAAAAGCGTTCTAAAAATGTTCTAAATTGGGATTTTTAAGCAATCTCAGCAAACAACAAACCGATCTTAAAAGTAATGATATCAAAATGATGGTGACAGTCCTTGCTCCAATATAGGCTATATCTTATGTCGATGCCATTAATCCAAAAGGGTTAAAAGAGCAAAAAATTTCTAAAAATGTGATGTCTGTATTTTAAGGGCCTGGAAACATCAAATTTGGCATGTTCATTACTTATAAATGATCACTAAGAACATTTGTTAACAAATATAAAATTAAAAAGGTGTAAAAATGCGCGAAAAGCGTTCTAAAAACTTTCTAAATAGCAATATTTAAGCAATATTGGGAAGTTAGGGAACTGATTTTTTAAAAAAAGTGTCAAAATGATGGCGATTGTCTTTGACCTAACAAAAGTATTGGATAAATTTCCAAATTACAATGGGAGTCTATGGAAATTTGGCGAAATACCAGAAATAGCGCCAAATTAGCATCACTTTTGGCGGGTAATTTTTGTCGTCAATTTGGCGATATATCGCCAAGTTGTCGACAAACTCTTTTGGTCGACGAGATAATCAAGTAGTACCCAATTACATAAAAGAAACATCCTTATTAGTGGAATTTAAAGGAACATAAGCAGTCCTAATGTTAAAATTTTTAAATTTGACTGAAAACATCAGTTAATAAACGCAGGAAAAAGCTCTAAGATTCATTAATATTAAATAAAGTTAATTTAATATTAAGCCCATTTTTTTTCTAAAAGAAAACAAATACTTACAATAAACAATAAACAAATACTATTTGACAAAAAATAATGATATCCTATCAAAAACATGAATGTGAAAGAATGCCAAATTCGTTAAAAGTTGAGCTAATAAAAGAAGTGATTTGACAAAATATAGTGATATCCTATCAAAAACATGAATGTGAAAGAATGCCAAGTTCGTTAAAGGTTTCGCTAATAAAAGAAGTGAGATCGAACTGCAAACCAAGTTCTTTCGAAGCTTCTTAAATCATAGCTCCTGTCATACATAATATTCTTCAATTGCTTAAAATGATTTGTTATGTTACTTGTTATTCAATAGAGCGACTTGGCAAGTTTTCTCTTATTCAAATATCTCTATTTAGTTGATCAGAACTTAAAGTTTATCACTTCCTTAACTTATCAATACCTTAACTTCAATATACTTATTCAAACATTCGATTGACTAAATCTTTTCCAATCAGATTTTAAATTAAATTCTACTCCAACTCAAGGATTAAAGTTAGTGGCTGCAAACTTGCCAAGTCGCTCTGTTGAATAACAAGTAACATAACGAATCATTTTAAGCAATTGAAGAATATTATGTATGACAGGAGCTATGATTTAAGAAACTTCGAAAGAACTTGGTTTGCAGTTAGATCTTACTTCTTTTATTGTAGTCCGGGAGCCGACCGTCGATTTTCCTATATATCGAGTACAAGGACCGGACATACATCAAAATGTCGGTCTCAATGTGCACATTAAGAATATCACTGGTTGCCAGGTCCTATCCTGCCGGAACCCAAGGCAGCCGCACTTTTATGACGTCAATTTTGAGTGTTTACCTATGTATCGAGTACAAGGACTAGACATACATCAAAATGTAGCTATCAATGTGCACATTAAGAATATCACTGGCTGCCATGTCCTATCCTGCCGGAACCCGTTGGCAGCCGTACATTTATGACATAGGCAAACACTTAAAATTGACGTCAAAAAAGTGCGGCTGCCACCGGGTTCCGGCAGGATAGGACCTGGTAGCCAGTGATATTCATAATGTGCACATTGAGACCTACATTTTGATGTATGTCCGGTCCTTGTACTCGATACATAGGAAAATCGACGGTCGGCTCCCGGACTATTAGCGAAACCTTTAACGAACTTGGCATTCTTCCACATTCATGTTTTTGATAGGATATAATACTACTAGTTACTTCAACACAGTACTATCTGCTATTATGATTACTATCACTTATATTTACTAATATATTTCTGCTGTGCGATACAGTAAAACATTCTTATGGCACTTGCTACTATGTCTATACTGCACTTATTATTAGTATACACTACAATTTCTATAGTGTATTTCTAATTACTATACGCATTAAAAAATGTAAAAGCAGTGACGTTAAAATTGTCCTAGAGCCGACAGCACAAAAGCCTATGTTATAAAGCATATGGAAAAACCCTCTATTTTATGGAAGGACTAGCTGACCCGCCCGGCGTTGCCCGGGTCCGTATTAACAATATTAAACGAACTTGAAATTTGTATGATTTTATCATTAACTCGTTACATGCAGAAATGCATTGTCTGAAATACGTAGCCACTGACTATGTGAAAAATCAGTTTTAAAATCAACTAATATTAAGCTCTAAAAATACTCAAAATGAGCAATGAAAAACGCGGGAGGGAATATGTATCCAACGATAGCATGATTTTCGTGTAAAAAAGTTGATATTTACCCGTAAAAATAACTGTTAAGTCACGTAACTAATTATTATTTTCACATACAAATCCCAAGTGAAATATTTTGAATTTCAAACTAATTATATCACTCTTAAATCCGACTATACCATGAATGAAATCGATACACGATGGTAGCTAAAAGGTTGGTATATAGTACTATAATTTCAGAGCTATTTAACAAAAGTAAGTGTTATTTTTAATCAAATCTTGCGTATAGGTTCAATGGAAAATTCCTAACCTTAAACTTTTATACCGTAACCAGAACCTGTCTGTAACCTAACAGCGACTTAACAGTACTCTACCGTAAATTAAATATAACAAAAATGTAACCTAGCCTAAATGAATTCACTTTATTGTAACATATCCTTATTCTAACCATAACATAAATGCAATTTAACTTTAACCTAAATAATCCTTCTATAGTAAAAAAAAACTAGCCTTAAAAGGAATGACTCCTGGAATGATGCTGATGTGGAAGATTTCCGGAACTAACGAATCCGGGTTGTCCACTCCTTCCATGAGTCGAATAGACCAATCAGGAAAGGGCTCCGTCTATGCATCGCCGTATGGGTTACCATAAAGAGAGGAAAGGTTACCATCGCCAACAATCGCCAAGTTTGTCGCCAACTTGGCGATATATCGCCAAATTTGGCGACCAAAATTAGTTGTCAAAAGTGACGCCAACTTGGCGATAACTGTAATATTTCGCCAAATTTTTTATTTCTTTACAACACCAGTCGTTTGATACATCATTTGAGAGGTTTGCAACTGCTTATTCATATAATGGATGTCTTGTGTGTTATCCCCCATTCTGCTCCCCAGGGGGGACACATTTTTAATTTCTTTACAACACCAGTCGTGTTACACAAGATTTGAAAGGTCTGCAACTGCTTATTCATATTATGCATGTCTTGTGTGTCACCCCCACACTCTGCTCTCCCCAGGGGGGTCACATTTTTAATTTCTTTACAACACCAGTTGTGTGACACATCATTTGAAAGGTCTGCAACTGCTGCTTATTCATATTATGGATGTGTTGTGTGTCATCCCCCACTCTGACCCCCGGGGGGCACATTTTTTATTTCTTTACAACACCAATTGTGTGACACATCATTTGAGAGATCTGCAACTACTTATTCATATTATGGATATCTTGTGTGTAACCCCCCCCCCCCTCTGTCCTCAGAGGGGGCGCATTTTGTAATTTCTTTACAACACCAATTGTGTGACACATCATTTGAAAGGTCTGCAACTGTTTATTCATTTTATGGATGTCTTGTGTGTCACCTCCACTCTGCCCCCAAGGGGCACATTTTTAATTTCTTTACAACACCAGTCGTGTGACATATCATTTGAGAGGTCTGCAGCTGCTTATTCATATTATGGATGTCTTTTGTGTCGCCTCCCACTCTGCCCCCCAGGGGGGAACATTTTTAATTTCTTTACAACACCAGTCGTGTGACACATCATTTGAAAGGTCTACAACTGCTTATTCATACCATGGGGTATTGGCGAGCGCAGCAAGCACGGGTAGCCAATAATTTGGAATCGCGAAGCGATTACGCGGGGGGTTGGCGAGCATAGCGAGCAGGGGGGCGGGGCCCCCCTAGTATAATAGAAAAAAACTATTTTAAAAAATTACTATTTCTTCGTAAAATATGCTTCAGCTGTAATTCGTTTCTTTCAATTCGTTTTATTAATACAAAATTCCTTCCTCGTGCTTTTGTTTGAGACATTAAAATTTCAGCGATAAATGGTTTAATATTGCAAACCACGGAGTAAAACACTTCTTACCCCGTGCTGCAAACCTTTTTTCGGTTTACTTCACCTCCACCTATCTTTTTCTCCATGGTGTACAACAGCTGTGATAAAAAAAAAAATCCTCACTCAAACTGACAATTTGCCAGTCTATGAATTTTAAAGGTCTGTCCCAGCTTTTTTAATTGTTTCTGCGAAAATTTTATGCAACCAATCAACCATAAGAAAATAAAATGAAAAAAAGCGAAAAAAGGCGATTTTTTATGTGAGTGAGCTTTGGAATTTAATTAATTACTCAGTTAATAAATAGAATTTTGAAATTCTGAGCTTCAGGTGCATCAGAAGAGACATTGGTCTACTCTCAAAAAAATTTTGAGCTTCGTACGTGCTGTAGATTTTGCTAGCCATCGCAGACACACAGACACACACACACACAGACACACACACACAGACAGACAGAGCGTTATGTTCTTTTATTAGTATAGATAGTAAGAGGGGAATCTAAATCATCCATGTCTGAAAAAAATGAACACCGCTAGTGGCCCAGTCGTTTGAAATCTAAAATACATAATTATTGCATAATTTTGTCGAGTCATTTCAGACTTGTAATTCCTATCAGATGCATAGATCAATTACAGGGACCATCAAAAGGATTCCGTTACATTACGGTCAATGGCGAAAAAAGTTTCAAATGCATTTTAATCGTTTGAAAATTTAAATACATAATTAATTTGCCGAGTTATTTCAAATTTTATCAAAATCGGATGCACAGTTCAACTACAGGGACAATCAAAAGTGTTCCATTACATTACGGTTAAAGGGGAAAAATGTTTCAAATGCATTTTAAGGGTGTTACACTCATTCGAACGTGATAAAATTGATATGCATCTATAAAGTACATATTATAATATAAATTTTGCATAATCTGTGGCGCAAACACTCGTTATTGATTTACAAGGCCACACAAAAATATTCCATTGCATAATGGTATAGGGAGAACATTGTTTGGTGCGCATTTTAATTGAAATTTTTTACAATTTTATGAGATTGATACATGAGAGTGATATTTTTAAAACTTCATTATCGTACGAACGCACCTCATTTTCTACGCTTCACGTGCAATGTCCAACTTGTTTATAAAAGCGGTGGAGTGATGCTGCAGCAAATGGTAGAGATTTTCAACTGTGTAGCATAATAGCTTAGCGTCGATCACTGAGGACGGTAAGCTATTATGCTACTGAAACCTGTTTAAAACAGTTAATGCTTTTAACTTCACTTCTTTTGCATTGAGCCAAGTTTCATCTGAATAATACTTACTATTACACGTATACTGTATTTATTACATTATACCAATACGATGATTACTATGCTTTTTATACTACACGGATACGTATATTTAGAGCACTATTGCCCAATATTATTGCTTTCTTCTAGGGTTGGGATTTTGGACAGGACATGTGGGTTTTACTGTACTAAAGTGTCCAAAGCTTTAAAAGAAAGCAATATTCCACATGCAGCCAACCACTGCGCATTTATTAAACATATTAAGAAAAATGAATATCTGACGATGTATTTCATACAATTAAACAAAATCAATTATTTTTATTTATACCATTTCTTAATATACAAATATACGCCAGCAGTAAGCTGAACCTGAACTTCATTTATCAATTATTTTCAGTAACAGAATCAGAATGTACTCTTAATAAAATAGTTAGTACTTCATTAACTACAATTATTTAAATTAATAATATTAAAATTACTATACTAAATTAAATTTAATATCTTTTTAATGTATTTACTTTGTTACGCAGGGCAATTAGGCTGTTAGTACTATATTGTTAGGCAGTGTAACGTAGGGTAATCAAATTGTTAATACAAAATTGGTATTTTTGTAGTGTAATCTTTTTTGCCAATTTTTTAAACTTTTAACAAGGATCTCATAAGTACAATTTTACTGCAAAATATAGTTTTGGAAAGTCTAAGACAATTTTCGACAGAGGGGCTTCGGATAGTATGGTTTAAGGGTGTATTCGAAAAAACGCTTTTCCCCCTTCAACAGCTCTAAATTTCCCGATACAATTTCAGACACACTTTAAAAAGTAGAAACATGAAACTTGCTGAGGGGATTTTGGAAGGGACGTATCGGGTGCCGTCTGGTGTCATTTTACGCTCCATTCATTGATTTAGAAACAATTACCTTCTCAGTATGGCCCTTTCTTTTGTCAACTGATTTCCCTCTTCGGAAAAATTAGTTCAAAATGCCGTTTTTGATTACATTTTATTGAAACATTTTCTGCCTTTATCAAAGAATCGATAAGCACGGCACCTTGTGTACTTTTTAAATAAGACAATTTGTCTGTTTGATACATTTGAGAGCGAAAATGAGTTAAAAATAAATCGGAAAACAAGCAGTCTGAATCGAAATACACCTTTAAACCATGCATTTCATCGTTGTGTCCAAAATCTTGCCTTCATTAAAATACTATTACTACTAACTCTACTTCTGTGTTGTGTTCCGCAGGTGGCGGTGGGTCCCCGTTTCCGGGTAGTGACCGCCTTCTCCCCGCCTTTCGTGCTGGAGGGCACCCGCCTGGAGAACGGGAGCTGCCTTATCGGGGTGCCCTGCCTTCAGCTCTACACCCGAGACAAGGAGCAAATCGTCAACGTCTTCGCTGAGTACAGAGCGGGACGATCTGAAGGTACAGATCAATTTCAACATTTTCAATTTCAGTAGATAACACCAGGGCTACACTAGGTACCAGGCTTGCTGTTTTTTTTTTTTTTTTTTTTTTTTTTTTTTTTTTTTTTTTTACCATGACGTTTCAAAAGGTGGCTGGCAGCTATCAGTGACTAAAACAAAAAAGACGGCCCATCGTTTTGTACCAATCGCTGTATGTTGTTGATAGCAACCAGCCATCTTTTGTGACTTCATGATAAGGAATGAGCGGGCCCGGTAGCCTTTTCAGAAAGAATCACGTTTTGAGCACCAGCGTTGCGAATTGGCGAAAACGAGAACGTTCAGCTAGCTGCATCGCCAAACGCCAATCGTCGTTTTGTTTTGATTTTCAAATCCGAAATCATTTTAATCTGAAAAAGCTTTTTGTTTTAAACTATATTTTAATTGTAAACAACAGTGAATAACATTTCCTCATATTATATTCTTTGCTTGATAACATTTACGGAAAAACAAATGAACAATAAGCGCAATCTCTTTGCAGAAAGAAGGGTTGCTATTCGCTGGGCGTTTGACGTCACAAACAAGAAAGGGTGCATAGCATTGACTTCATCTCCGCGCCAAACATTGTTCTGGCGATAAGGTGCTCAAAAAGTGATTCTTTCTGAAAGTGCGGCCCGGTACCTAGTGTTGCCTTGATAACACTGAGCTCGACAATTACACGGAGAGCTCATCTAATGCACTGAATCCAGCGTTCCGCCCATCAATACAATGCCCAAAGATTTTACTGACCAAAATCTTTGGCAAAACATAAGATTTCCTCCCATATGAGTTACACATTATCAAATTGAATTTTCTTTTAAAATTAGGACGAAATTTCTACAGTTTTCACTGATGTGGATTCTTTTATTAAAAACTTATTGATTTTACTTAAATTCATAGCAAATTTTTAATTTGATATTAATTAAAAAGGAAATTTTAGTTTAACTCAAATAAAAAAAAACAAAAAAACATTTGTTAAATATGGCCCATAAAAATATAAAAAACAAATAGAAATATACAAAGCTAATAAAAAGTTTGCGAAAAAGCTTCAAAAAACGCTTGTAATAGTAAAAAAGATAGGGGACTCATTACTTGCGCGCATTGAAAAGTGTATTTCTTTTCCCTGCAGAAAGGGGATTCGCCGGATCGGCGAGCATTTTTGCCGATCCCACCGAAGCTAGCATAGGGGAGAAAAATACGGGCTTCTGATTGGTTGAATAATTTTGCTTTCCTTCATTTTTGAGTTTACGTTTATTTAATCATCAATTTCTGTTTGAAAAGCTTTTGAAAGCTGGATTTTCTTTCTGTTTTTGCATATTTATTAATAGATAAAGAAATAGATAATTAGGAATTTATAATTAAAGAAGTTAATCAGGATGTTTAACAATTGTTCTATATTACTTTTAAAAAATAATAAAAATAGAATTGTCATTTCTTCTTTCTATTTTCTTAACATATGCACATATATACACAATCAGAACAATTTATTTAGAAACAATAGTATTTTCATTTTACGTCGTCAAACTCAATTGTTATATTACTTTTTAAAAAATGCAATATCTTCTTCTTATTATTATTTTAATGATATACTCATATACGCTCCTAATACGTACATTAGCATTGAGGATGATCTATTTGCAAACAAATTTTCGACCAATCAGAAGCCGGTATTTTTCTCCCCTTCGATGGAATCAGCAAAAATGCGATCGGCTCCGTATTATATATGTAGCTCAATGATAGATAATGTCCATGTGACGTCACGCAGCCGAGAAAGGATGTACTTCTCAACTTGTGGTTGGCAATAATAATAATTCTTGGAGAGTGAGTAATTTATAACGCATTATTTCCTGCGTATAAAGCAATAAAATGAAATTTATCATATCGACGTGAAAATTACATTTAGTTTAGATTTTTCTAATGAAGTTTAATTCGAATTTTTGCTGACAGCAAGTTGAGATACAAAATGTGTGGGGTCTCCGTGGCCGAGTGGTTAAGACGCCGCTCTGCTAACCTTGAGGTTGTTGGTTCGATTCCAACTGGCTCCATTGCACGCACACTTCGTGTGGAGCTCCTGGTTGTATTTATCTGGTGTTGTAAATTTCCTTTTACTATCTCGTCCTTGTATATTGACGATGACTTATAAGCAGACTTTCATGTCGAGCACAAAAGTCGGATGTATGTTATTCAAATAAATAAATAAATAAATTACATAATGTACATTATCTATAAGGTGAATGTGTAACGTTCTCAGTATAATCATGGCCAACTAGAACTATAGGCCCATCTGTTTGAGATTAATGTATGAAACCTTCCGCCAGAGGACTCCGGTTTCTTGCCCAAGTTATTCTGCCAATCGTGCAAAACATGAACCAAAAACAATGACTATGTGCACGGAACAGAAAACAGCTTACTCAACACTGTTAAAAATCTGCTGCATTTTGCTGCAACGCACTCCCCTGCTTGTATAGAAAACGGTTACTTGGCCGTGAAATGGAGCTTTCTCATTGGTTGGAATAGAGATATTATATACAAGCGGTGGAGTGCGTTGCAGCAAAATGCAGCAGATTTTTAACAGTGAATGCCACTTTGGGCAGGGTTTGCGTCACGTGGTCCAATGAAATGGTTCAGGGTTTGGGTTCAGGGTCTACCCTTTTTCGGCGATTTTTAGCGAAATGCGCAGGCCTTTATGTATCTAGTTGGCCATGGTTTCATTCATGCTTTCAGTGTGACGTCACTTGTGCCATTTTGCTTGGATACTGACTCCAAACAAACGGTTGCTACGCTGCATTCCTTTTTAAATATAAATAGTAGAAAATGGTATCGTTACATGTAAAGCATTAAACACTTGTCTGTGATACATAGATAAAATTTTTAGCTATAACATATAAAGAAAATAGAAAATACAGTATAGCAACCGCTTGTTTGATGTCAGTTTAAAAACAAAACGTCATAAATGACGTCACGACTGAAAGCGTTTATTATCAACACTCTGTGTATAATCCAAGAGCCGAGAGCATAAAAATTTGTGTAATCGAACGCAAGAAAAACTTTTTTTTTTTAGGAAGAGTACTAATGTAGGGGAATGGAATGATCCTTGTCTGCCTGAAGCGAAGCGATGTATAGTTCCATAAATAAATACTACCAGTTGTTGACTCGTAGGCTTAAGCATCGTGCTTTCCTGCTCCCAGTTTTAGTTGTTATCATATCTTTGATTGTAGGACAAGCACAATAATGAACTTACCGGGTGTCCCAAAAATGACTGATGGATTTTAAAATTCAGTAACTTGCAAACGGTGACAGCTGTTTAAAATTTTTTTGCAGGAGGGCTATGTATAATGTCGGGAGTTTTTTTTACCGTAATTGTTTTATTTTAGTTCGCATCTCAAACAATAGGGGGCGCTGACGGCGATTGAAGGCCAGGTCGAAATTTTAAAATGGAGGGCCAAAATCACAGTCCGGTGAAATCCAAACACCTCATTGGTCATTGAGTCGCGTCCTTTTCAGAGAACAATCTCTTAGCGATAGGGGAAATGTCGCCTTACTCCTTTTTTCGTAAAAAAAATCGTAGCGGCAATTTTGATGTAAATCTTATTTATAATCTATTTTTCACTCTCATTTTACATAATGTCATCAAAATATCTTAATTGAGTTAATTTCGGTGGTTTATCGTAAATAAGAACAGACGGTAACAATTGCTTCAGAATTACTTTACCCCCTCACTCTTTTTCTAATGGAGAAACACGTTCGTGATTTTCACCCATACCACACGACCAATGAGGTCGCTGGATCACACCTGACTGTGATTTTGGCCCTCCATTTTAGAATTTCCCCACCTGGCCTTCAATCGCCGTCAGCGCCACCTATTGTTTGAGATGCGAACTAAAATAAAAAAATTACGGTAAAAAAAAACTCCCGACATTATACATAACCCTCAGCATGCAAAAATATTTGTAAACCGCTGTCACCGGTTTGCAAGTGATTGAATTTTAAAATCCATCAGTCATTTTTGGGACACCCGGTAGGAATCAACCACTAGTGGCATTCATGTTTGGCGTATGCTTCCGGCAGACATAATTCCCCTATTACTACTCTTCCATTAAAAGAAGGTTTTTTCTTGTGCTCGATAACATAGGTTTTTGTGCTATCTTCTTTTGGAGTTATAAACCATAATACTCTATAATCCACAATGTTCCATAACGCACATAACCTTTGGCCCCAACTTCTGCAGATTACAGAACGTATTTTAGACATTTTGTAAACGGCAGTTGATGATGCTTTTTTGACTTGGAGATGGTGTAAAAAATTACTCATAATCCCAATCCATAATTCTCCATAATCCGCACAACTTCCGGCCGGAAATTGTGCGGATTATAGAATGTATTTTAGATATTTTGTAAACAGTAGTTGATGATGTTTTCTGCCTTGCAGATGACGTAATAACATGACGTATAATCATAATCCATATATAATACTCCATAATCCGTAAATCTTTGGCCGCAACTTGTGCGAACTATAGAACGCTGACTGCATATTTTGAGATATTTTGTAAACAGCAGTTGCTGATGTTTTCTGCCTTGCATATGACGTAATAAAATGACTTCTAATCATGAGACATAATACGCCATAATCCGCAAAACCTTTTGTCTCAACTTGTGCGGATTATAGAACACATCTTAGATATTTTGTAAACAGTAATTGATGATGTTTTCTGCCTTGCATATGACGTAATAAAATGACTTCTAATCATGAGACATAATACGCCATAATCCGCACAACCTATTGTCTCAACTTGTGCGGATTATAGAACATATCTTAGATATTTTGTAAACAGCAGTTAGTTATGTTATGTTTTTTTGCCTTGCATATGACGTTATAGAATGACGCATAACCATGATTCATAATCCTCCATAATCCGCACAACCTTTTTCCTCAACTTGTGCGGATTATAGAACGCTGACTATATTTTAGGAGGTATTTTGTGTACTTGCAGGCCTTCTGTACAACGTGTCTTGCTGCGCTGGCATCTCCATCTCCCTGCTGCTCCAGCTGTCACGTGACCTGGGCTTCTCGTTCGACCTCTACCTGGTGGCGGACGGGCTGTTCGGGTCCTCTCGGCCCGGCACCGCGAACGAGGGCATCGCGGCCGACCTGGTCTCGGGCGCCGCCCACATGACGATGGCTGCGTTCAGCATGACGAGCGCCCGGCAGGCAGACATCGATTTCTCCGTCCCATACTTCCACTCGGGGGTCTCGTGCCTCACCTCCCTCCAGTACAGGGTGGTACCGGTGAGTACTACTAGTGACGTCATTTTCCACTTACTCCTGCTAAAGGTGCTATTACACGTGGGGTCGAGGACGCTTCAAATTGCAGGCGTCTCCATGTAATCCTATGGGAACACGGGAGTCGCTTGGAGAGAGTGCGTTTCCCTTGTGTCACAGCGTCTTTCACGCCTAGAACGAAGCGAGTTGATAGTAAGAGCCAATCAAATGCTTGGAAATCCAAATGATGGTAAAGCCTCTTCTCGAACAGCCAATGAAATGCTTAGAAAACGAAAAAACGCAGGCGATTTTTGTCGCTTGCTATTTTTACGTGTAATAGCACTTTTATGGGGATACTTCAGTCAAATGAAAAGAACTGTTCGCTAATGCTAATCCTATGGAAGAAATATATAAAGATATATCTCGGTTGTAATTCAAGATTCTTAGACGATTCTTTATGCACTGGATAGCTGAGATCGATCTGTATTCAGGCCGTTTTTAACTTTTTCGATTTGCGTTGCAGATATTTTTGATGAATGTGGCTTTCTCTTTCCAAACCGGTTCCAAAAACGAAAGCGTCCTCCTAAAAAATATCTGTAAACAAAAAAGAAACAGCCTGCATACTGACCGATCTCAGCTATCCAGCGCATAAAGAATCCCTTAAAAATATTGAAATGCAACCGAGATATCTTTATAAATTTCTTCCATAGGATTAGTATTAGTGAACGGTTCTTTTCATTTGACTGAAGTAGCCCCTTAATATTATACATAGTCGAAGAGCCGACAGAACAAAAACCTATGTTATCGAACACAGGAAAAACAAGTTGGAAATTGCACGTGAAGCGTAGCAAATAAGGTGCGTTCGTAATAAGGGAGTTTTAAAAATATTCCGATCTTGCTGTTATAGTAGACAGTACTTTAGATATAATATAGTGGTCGAAATCTTGTTTGTGTTCCTGTAAATATACAGGAAGAAACTTTTATTACACCTCAGCAACGTATATCATATTCATAAAATGTGAAATAGTTTAATGTAATTAACACACGTCCCAAACAATGGTTTCCCTTATAGCATTATGTAGTGAAATAATTTTGTGTGACCCTGTAATTTAATAATAAATATATTTTGCATCAGAGATTATATATAATGTGTATATATATCTATATATATATATGCTTCATAGGTTCATGTATTCTATTATATTTAAATGAGTGTAACACCTTTAAAATACATTTAAAACATTTTTCCCCATTGACCTTAATGAAACGGAATACTTTTGATTGTCCCTATGCATCCAATTTTCATAAGATTTGAAATGACTCGCTAAAATTATGTTATAATTATGTATTTAAAATTTCAAACGATTAAAATGCGTTTGAAACATTTTTTCCAATTGAACGTAATGTAACGAAGCACTTTTGATGGCCCCTGTAATTGTGTTAGCACGCATTTTTGCCGATCCCACCGAAGCGAGCACATGTAAGCAAAATACAGGCTTCTGATTGGGTGAATAATTAAATGAGCATTTTGTTTTGAGTTTACCTTTATGTAATCATCAGTTTCTGTTTGAAAACCTTTTAAAACTAGTCATTGGGGGCCACCGTAATACTTACCCATCATATATATCCATATATAATATATGAAAATAATACATTTTGAAAACTATTTATAAAATGGATTGCAATTCCAAAACAAAATTTAAACGTGCATTTATATTTTTATTGTGTGCATAGTAATGCTGTATTAATGAGTTGCTGACGAATCTCTTTCGATAAATTATACAACACGCCTAACTACTCAAGTAGTACTGAATTGCGAAAAAGAAACATCCTTATAACTCCAAAAATAATAATCTTATTTACTAACAGCTTATTGCGTCGGATTAAGCGTCTCATTTCCAATTAAAATATATCTTTGAATTGAAATTTGAATGAGATACAGGGTCATTAAAAATCGAAGAATGTAGAAAACAGGATTACAGATATCTCGGCAACTTATGATTCGATCAACTTCGTTCTTTATGCAAAATTTGTGTTATTTTATTGCCTTTTACGATCACTCCTTAAAATAAAAAAAATTCGAAAATTTTTATATACCTTTCATCAGAGCGAATTTTTCGAGAGTCCGAAAAAAATAGTTCCGGATCATCGAGGTTACTGATATTAAATAGGCTTCGTCCCATTCTTACATACTAAGTACATGCAAAATTTCAAGTCTCTATCTCAATTCGTTCGGGAGATAGAGCGGTTACAGACAGACGGACGGCAAATTTTTTTTTCTAAAAATATGTTTTTCGAAATCCACTGTCTAAAACGTGTAAATCCATCAAAAAAATTTTTTTCGATTTTCAAAACGATTGCAAGACTTACCCTATACTACGTATGATGGGCAAGTAAAATGGATTTTGAGTCATTTCCTTCTAGTTTTGCATATTTATTAAGAGATAAAAAGAAAGATTTTCTGAAATTTAGAATTAAAGAAGTTAAGGATGATGTTTCTCAACAGTACTGTATTACTTTTTAAAAAATAAAAAAATAAAATGGAAATTTCTTCTTAATTAGTTTAACATGATGGAATAATTTATTCACAATAATCACATTTCCTTTTTACGGCGTCAATTACACAGTACTTACAAACCTAACTCTTGTATATTAATTTAAAACTAGCAAAAGCCATGCTTTGTTTGGATTCGCGAAGCATTATTTTATAAAACAGATATTTAAAAGTAAAAATATTTTTTAATATTATTTTCGCATCTTTATTAAACAAAAACGTACGCAGTTTATTGGCGCAGTTTAATTCTACAAACGCAGGTTATTTGGCGCAGTTTAATTCTACAAACGTAAGTTCAGCCAAATAACTTTCAATTTCCCAGGAATTTTTTATTTATGATGTAAGACTGGCATAAAAAATATTTTTGAAGCAAACTTTTACAAAATATTTTTAAATTTTCAACTAAAAATTCTTTTTAAAGATGTTTTTACAATTTCTAGTAGCCACTGGTGTTTTTTAAAGTTGTTTGAAATATGCATGTTTCCAATCTTTGTAATTAACATCAAATAATCTTTGATAGCTATTTTAGAATAATATATTTGAAGAGAGCTTGAAGAAAGTTACTTCTTCAAAATCCTATTTTCTGGAAAAACATTTGAAATCTGCTCTCGTCGATACTATGAATTTTTAACTGTAAAACTTTTTATTCTAATTTCTTCGTTTTTATATATGTTAACGCATGAGAATTTTTGATATTGTAGAATTTTTCGTAAGGAATATTTCTATTGAATGCTTAATTTTGAAGCATTTTCACTCTTGACAACGTTACGTACGTTTTTAAGCCAACTGGTGCCTATATAGCCTCAGTATCTACAACTGCTTCATCTAATGTTAAACCTTGGGATTTATGAATTGTAACAGCAAAATCTAACTGCAGAAGAAATTCCTTCCTTGAGCAGTTTATGCTTCCATTTTTTCCAGAATTCAGTTATTGGGGGAATTGGTACGCGCCAATTCTTATAAGTTAAATTACTGTAGTATTCAAATTTATCCATGATTATTCGCGATATCTGGTCTGGTGGCTTGTGATTTTCTTTAATACGTGCAACAAAGCCTAAAGTCCCATTCACTAAACATTTTTCGGTCCACAAATAAGAACGTAACATTACTTTAAATACAAATGATAAAGTAAGAAATGGTTGAAGTCCATTTGTCATTTCTGAATCGGCCAACTTTGCTGTAGTACATTTATAAAGAGCTTGAATCAAGGCAACAAGTTCCCACAATTCTTTTAATTTTTCATTTATATAACAAATTTAACAATTAATTGTATTTGTTTACAATTCTTTTGTTGCCACTTTACAAAAAAAAAAAAATCCCTAATACAATTTTTTTTAAATATTTAAGTGTCATCTGTGCAAACGATTTTGCTGAATAATGAAAACATATTTTATTTATTAAATTAATCATGATTCTATCTATAATCACTTACTCCATGATTTATATATATATTTTCTGAAAATATACGCGTTTCATTTTTTATTTATTTGCTAAAATGCGTCCGTATTGGAAATGCATGTAAAATAAATTAATTAAAATAATATTTTTTTTAACGTTTTACTGTAAAAAAAATTATATTCTGCAAATCTACAGATCATATTTTATTTTTGTGTTTAATTTGAAGTCAAAATATTGAATAGTTTTTTTGTAAAGTGTACGACAAAGTGTAATTTGAGTGGCCTAGTAGAGGATTCGCTTCGCTCATCCTAATTATTATTATTATCTTATTTTAACACGATATACTTGTATACGCCCCTAATACGTACATCCACATTTAGAATGATTTATTTACTAGCAGCAATTTCTCTTTAAATTATTCAACCAATCAGAAGCCCGTATTTACTCAGCCATGCTAGCTTCGGTGGGATCGGAAAAAATGCTTTCGTGCCTTTGATTGTACAGCGAACACAATGTTAAACCTACGAGGCAACCACCGATGGTATCAATTTTTAGGTGCGTTCGTAATTATATAAATACGTAGCACCTATAGTGGTCGCTCCGTCCGTCCGTCCAGTTAAATTCGTCTGTCCGTCCGCATAAAACAACGCAAAAACTACCCAACCGAATTTTTTGAAATTTAAAATATATAATTATGACATAATCTTGTCGAGTCATTTCAAATTTTATGAGAATTAGATGGATAGATCAATTACAGGGACGATCAAAAGGATTCCGTTACATTACGGTCAATGGGGAAAAATGTTGCTAATGCATTTTAATCGTTTGAAATTTAAATTACATACTTATTACATAATTTTGTCAAGTCATTTCAATTTTTTTGAAAATAGGATGCATTTAGGTCAAATACAGGGACAATCAAAAGTACTCCGTTACATGACAGTCAATGGAAAAAAAAAGTTTCAAATGCATTTTAATATATTACACTCATTCGAACATAATAATATATCAATATTATAAAGAACATATAAAGAACATATAGAACATACTATAATATAGATTTTGCATAATCTGTGGTGCAAAGAACATTTGTTATTGATTTGCAAGGCCACACAAAAGTATTCGATTACATAATGAGTACAGACAGAACATTGTTTGGTGCGCATTTTAATTGTAATTATTTACAATTTTATGAGATTGATGTATAAGAGTGATATTTTTAAAACTTCGTTATCGTACGAATGCACCTCATTTGCTACGGTTCACGTGTTATTTCCAACTTGTTGACTTATGTATCCCTTTCCCTTGCAGCAGACGTGGATCATTTGATTCTTCTGTTGCATAAAATAAAGGGGTTTTTTCCGCTTGTGCTTGATAACACAGATTTTAGTGCTCTCGATACTTGGACTAAGAGGCCACTTCACTCAAATGAAAAGACCCGATTGCTAATAGTATCCTATACAGGGTGATTCAAAATTATGTGGACAAACTGATATGACAATCAGGCCTACGACCAGAGTTCTCGCTGTCGCTCGCCAATGCGCCAAATTGCGACTGAATTCTCCATTTGGCGAGTAAACAAGCGATTAGATTCGCCAAATTGCTATACTTTTTTTTTCTTTTCTTTTTCGTTTTTCATACATTTGCATATATACATATTTTTAATACATTTGTAGCTGATAGTTGAAATTAGATTAATAACAATGTCTCAGTTATAAAAACTTAGGTTATTTTAGAACATATTGAAAAAAAGGGGGTACATTAAAGAATTAGATTTTTTTTGTGCTACACGGCGAATCTATTTGGCTAATACTTTTTTCATTTGGCGAATGTTTTTTATTTTTAATTAGCCAAATTACTAACGTCAGTCAAATGTCAGCGAGAACACTGCATACGACAAGGATAAAAAAAAAAAATCACATAGGGCCGCAAGCCACTTATTGTGTCACAAATACAGGGTGTTTCATCCTAACTCAGTTTGGGTTGAGGGTAATAAATTTCAGAAAACAGAAGTATATTATAATAAAACATTTAACAGACATTCTCACCTTTGTTTTAAATGTGATAACACCAAATAAAAGTGGTAGAAGTTTGCATTATGCACACCGGCAATATGCACTTGGCACCTCACATTTTGGACTGTGATAGTCAGTTTATACGGTATCATCGATTGCTTCCGCAGTATGATTTTCCAGATCTTTTCGTAACGTTATCACAATTCACACAAAATAAGGTACATATCGTTGCATTTTCATTACAATATTTTTTATTTTCCTCGAAATTATTACTTTCAAACCGGTTGTAGCTAGAATGAAGCACCCTGTATTTGTGACTCAATAAGTGGTTTGCGACCCTATGTTCCTATGTGATTTTTTTTTATCCTTGTTGTATGCCTGATTTGTCATATCAGTTTGTCCACATAATTTTGAATCACCCTGTATTTCATAGTGCTACATGACATCCGTGTCTTTATTTTTAATTAACTCTTAAAAAAAAATCAGAATATTAACATATTACTTACCCATCATACGTAGTATAGGGTAAGTCTTGCAATTGTTTTGAAAATCGAAAAAAATTTTTTGACGGATTTACACGTTTCGGACACTGGAGATTCCGAAAAACATATTTTTAGAAAAAAAAAAAATTTGCCAACCGTCCGTCTGTGTGTCTGTCTGTCTGTCTGTAACCGCTCTATCTCCCGAACAAATTGAGATAGAGACTTGAAATTTTGTATGTACTTAGTATGTAAGAATGGGACGAAGCCTATTTAATATCAGTAACCTCGATTATCCGGAACTATTTTTTTCGGACTCTCGAAAAATTCATTCTGATGAAACGTATATAAAAATTTTCGATTTTTTTTATTTTAAGAAACGGATATCAAAGGCAATAAAATAACACAAATTTTGCATAAAGAACGAAATCGATCGGACTATTAGTTGCTGAGATACGTGTAATCCTGTTTTTCACATTCTTTGATTTTTCATGACCCTGTATTTCATTCAAATTTGAATTGAAAGATATATTTTAATTGGAAATGAGGCGCTTCATCCGACGCAGTAAACTGTTAGTTAATATGATTATTATTTTTGGAGTTATAAGGATGTTTCTTTTACGCAATCCGGTATTACTTGAGTATATTGGCGTTTTATATAATTTGTCGAAATTGGTTCATCAGCAATTCATTAATAAATCATTACTATGTATATTAAAACTATTTAAATATGCGTTAAAATTTTATTTTGGAATTGCAATGCATTTTATACATAAGTTACACATGTTTTATTTTCGTATTTTATATTATGCATGTGTATGATGGGTAAGTATTACGCTGGCCTCCAACGACTAGTCTTTTATTAAGCTGTAACAACACGTACATTTTACAGCTTTTAATTTAATTAATATTAACTCAAACTTTGTGAAAAATTAATGAAAACATAAAAAATATTAACAACTATGATAAAATATTTCCTACGATATGCGAATAGGAGTAATAAAGTAAAAAAATAAAGTAAATAAATAAATGTTCGGGTTACTTAAACTTTTAATTAATGCATGCAAAGCTAGCATAAAATGTTATTCTTATAACAAGTTTGAAACTATAAAATACGATGTACACTATTTACGATTTTGTGGACCATAAAGTTAGTTCCGTTAGAATATTTACGAGTTTTATGTTCTTATACAGAGAAACAATCTCGTTACAGAAATGAGGTTGTTGGGAAAGGGGGGGGGGTATCTATACTTAACCCTTCAGTGCAGTATATACTCTGTTTTTTGACGTGACAACGTCTTGTAAATTGGTTTGCCGGGAGACACTTCAAGAAACTGCTTTACGTTACGTTACGCTCCGCTCACGATACGCGCTCACTTTTCTCTTAACTTTTTCCGGTCACTTGTGGGACCATTTTCTGAACGTGAATGTGAATTCGCTGCAAGGAAGGGGCGGTGCTTAATAGGAATTTTAGATAGTATCAAACTAAGACGAAATACGTTATGTATTAGTTATTAGTATAAAGTACAAAGAAAATAAGTGTAGTTTATTTCGTAATTCGGTGGTATATTATGGAAAACTAATGATATGTGATTAGTGAAAGCCATTTTACTTTAGTTATATTCTGCTCATTGAAAAATTCTTTAATATGCTGTTTACAAAATTCAACATTTGACATCAATAAACATGAAGTAAAATGTGTTTAACAAACACAGTGTATTGCAAGTTATTGTATGTATATTTGTATATAAATACGTATGTATGTGTAAAGGTAAAAATAAAATTTTGTTAATATGAAATTCAGTGCGAGATTCTTTGTATAAATTAATGTTTTAAATATAATTCTTTGTATAAATAAATGTTTTAAATTGTTACTATTATTTCATCCTTCTTCCTACTATACGAATGAATATTCACATTAAAATTATTTTACAACTCAAAGTCGTTGTCACGTAAAACTTTCGCCCGTATACCGACTTTACAGGCAACCAATTTTTATGTTAATGTTTTAGATTGTACTGATTTTTTTCTGAAAAAAATTATATGAAATCTATGTATCGTTCTTATAATGAGAAAAAATGGTTAAAAAAATAAATATTCTATATGTGTATTACGCTAACGTATGTGGCACAAAAATCACGATTTTTTGTTAGTTTGGATTTATTTGTGTTTTGTTTCTTCGCTGCAATTATGGAGCTTCAAAATATCATTATTTATGTTTTTTTCTGTTCTTTTTACTTAGAAAAATAAATAAAAGTCATGAATTTTAAACTTTTCAGTTTCAAAATAAAGTTATGTATTATAAATAAAAAGAGTGAAAGGACGGGAGGGGGGAGGCAGGGCGTTTCTATCACGTCATAGAGTTACAAGATGAAAATCGTGCCAAATTAAAGATAAGATGAAGTATTTTAAGAAACTAATAATAACACATTGCTCAGTGGTGCACAAAACAGGAATTTTAATATACATATTAAAATAAAATAAAACTTTCAATGTTTCGCGCCGTCTTCTGCGGGCGTCTTCAGGAAAATATGAAATGGAAGGACTACGTTTGCATCTTGTTCGAGAGATAATATTTCTACTAAATTAAAAACTAAATGAATTAAAATTTTAAAAAATGTTGCCAATTACACGTGAGTAAAAATTAAAATACTGCAAGGAAATAAAAATTTTAAGGTTTTATGATGTTATGCCTTATTTTTGGTATATTGTAGGATAAATTATCATTACATGGTTTATTTTCTCGTGCTATCATTTCGATGGATTCTCTTATTTTACATGCAATAACCCAGTTCAAGGTAAAATTCGCGTTTGAAATGAAATAGACGCCCTCTCGCGGACAAAGTCGGAAACGAAATAGAACTGATATCTTCCGCTGAAATCAGTGTTTAAAAGGCCGATAAATAAACAGTTCTATAATAAATAAATAAATAAATAAACAATCCTATAACGCATGCAACGTTGGGTTCTTTGTATTAAAATTATCTAAAATCAAAATTTTATACACAAAGTTTAGATCTATAATATAAAAAAGTACATTTGACTTACTCATGGCAAAATGACAGCAACACAATGCTTGCATGATTAATGAATCAATAATTGCTTCAGCTTCTCTAAAGCAATTACTAGATTTTTCAGCATCTAGAAATTCTAAAATTGTCGATATTTGTAATTTATCTCCCATAATTAAATAAAAAAGATAAAAAAAACTGCACTTTAAATAGCTCTTTAAACGGGTTTCGCTATGCAAAGGTTTCGCTGCATGGAACAAACAGCATACGTAAACAAACGATTATCAGGTCTATACAACGCCACCTTTCGGTCATTACAAACGCGAATAAGAGAATCCATCGAAATCATAGCACGAGAAAATAAACCATGTAATGATAATTTACCCTACTATATACCAAAAATATGGCATAACATCATAAAACCTTAAAATTTTTATTTCCTTGCAATATTTTAATTTTTATTCACGTGTAAATGGCAACATTTTTTTTAAAATTTTAATTCATTTAGTTTTTAATTTAGTAGAAATATTATCTCTCGAACAAGATGCAAACGTAGTCCTTCCATTTCATATTTTCCTGAAGACGCCCGCAGAAGACGGCGCGAAACGTTGAAAGCTTTATTTTATTTTAATATGTACTAATGTGTATTAAAATTCCTGTTTTGTGCACCACTGATCAATGTGTTATTATTAGTTAAATTTTATAGTGCAACTGTCCTATATATATGTATTTTAAGAATATTTTGGTCTGCTTGCGCATATCTTGGTACAAGTACAAACCCTCGGCACACTGAAATTTATAACAAAAAAAAATGATGTTATTATGTAACAACTTGCCAAAATGGCGAGTTGACGCGCGTTGTTACTCATATCCAAGAGCCGACCGCACAAAACCCTAAGTCATGGAGCACAAGAAAAATTCCTTTAATTTATGGAAGAGTAGTCATAGGGGAATCTAATCATCCATGTCTGACGGAAGCGAAGTGGTGCATACAGAGCCGTCCTTAGGGGTGCGCGACAGATGCGGCCGCACAGGGCCTCGCGCCTAGAGAGGCCTCGCACTTGGACACAAAATATTTTTTTTAGTAAAAAAAGGAAATACAATACAAAATCTTTTGTATACATTTATGATTATTTTAAAGAAAAGATAGTGTTCTTGACATAAAATATAGCCCATGTTGAGGGAGGGACTTTCATCATCAGATTGCCACCATTACTTCTGAAATTGGTTCGGTAGTTCTAGAAATTACTCCTACAAACACATAAAGAAACGCTACTCTTTTATAATAGCTTGGGTATCGAACTTTGACTCTCTGAGACAGAGTATATAGGTGAAGACATTTCTTCTATATTGATAGTGTACATCAGATTATGTTAAGAGTCTTAAAGGAAAGGGCCATACAAAATCCTTGCACCGGGCCTCGCCTTCAACTGTCCTCCATAAGGACGGCTCTGGGTGCATAAGCCAAAAATTGATACCACCAGTGGCTCACTCGCCGACTTAGCATTATGTTTCCCTGCACCCAATTTTCCATGTTTTCCGACATTTAATTGTACGGCAAACGCAATGTTAAACGTACGAGTGAACCACTAGTGTAGTATAAATTTTTGGCTTATGCACCCCTTCGCTTCCGGCAGACATGGATGATTAGTTTCCCCTCTTACTACTCTTCCATAAATTAAAGGAATTTTTCTTGTGCTCCATGACTTAGGGTTTTGTGCGGTCGGCTCTTGCACTATCATACCGTACCAAGAAATGGCGAGGCAGACCAGTCATTTAATATTGTCTTACATCATGATTTCGTCCCGTAACTCGATGACGTAGTTATTGAGTCGTTACATGATAACGTCATTTTTTTGTTATAAATTTCAGTCTGCCGAAGGCCAGTGCCAGGATATAAGCAGACAGACCAAAATATTCTTAAAATACTTTATTTTACCTTTACTTTGGCACCAATTGCATCTCGTAACTCTATGATGTGATAATGACGCCAAAATGGCGATTTGGCGCCCGCTGTTAGCTGTTACTCATATCGTAACGAGTCTTTCCTTAATCTACACCTTGTCCTATATAATGATTTCATCCCGTAACTCGATGACGTAGTCATTCGTGTCGCCGCCGCCCGATCTATAATGCTTTAAGGTATGTGCTACATATAGCAAGTAGTGCAGTAAAGAGTTAAAATAGGTTTGCAATCTTGTTTATTGATCTTGTCTATTGTAATCCAGCGGTTTCATTATTTTTAGCAAAGGTCGAACAAGGTTAGTTTTAAGATCACAATTGAAACTGGGCAATATTCCAGTTTTCGGGTCAAAAATGAAAACGAAAATCTCCAAAAATATTTTTAAAAGTAATTATACATACATAATACATACATAATATGCAGAATTACTAATTAATTACGCGTGTAATTATACTTGCGGTCCAATTTGGCTATATATGTCTCTGACCATTTTTTTTTACGTTTCATATATATTATAAAGCAGAAGTTCTGAAACTTCCAAACGGGTGTTTTCAAAAACTACCCGATGGATCTTTTTGCAGATTATATCATTCGATAGGAAATATTTTTGCGGAGGTTTATGATACAAATATACAGGGAAAACTCTGATTTTTCGTACTAAATTTCGTATTTTTCGGTTATTTTTGACGGAAGGGTTGCAACAACTAATTTTTTGGCGATAATTATATTTCAAAAAGAAATGAAATGCTTTCTCTAATGGAAAATAATATAAACATTTCGAAAAAAAAAACCTGTTAATTCATTGATTTAAAATAAATAATGATAAAAAGAAAAAAAATCCGCTTAATGCAAAATAATATTATGAAAGGAAAAAAAATTATCTGAAACGAAAAAAAAAATATTTATAATATTTAAAAAGTAACTCAATATGAAAGAAAGTTTTGAAGTGACACAATATTTGGCTATTTATTTCTTTCGAGCCAGATTAAAAGAAAACAACATCTCAAAAGTTTCATTAGGTAAAACATAAGTATTTTTTTTCTCTCTTTTTCTAAAACTATTTTTAAATCTAATTTTCCCGTTATGTGTTTTATAGAAGAAACTCGCAGAATTATTTTTTTTTAAAGGCTCTAATTGTTATTTGTATGTTGTTTCTTCAATTGGGTGTTTCAATCTACTTTTGTCGCCAATCAATGCTATTCTAAACCAAAAAAAAGCACAAGATGGAGCGATGTTCTCAAGAACTATTTTCTCTCTCTCTCTCTCTTTTAATGAGTGAGAGCATTTTTAGGAAAAATTTTTACATTTAACTTAAATACACATATAGCAGTTAATACCACAAAAATGAATAATATTTAAATTTTAGAGTAAATGTCTTTCCACATACGTAGATATTGTAAAATAATTTATCTGCAACTTTTAAAAACATTTTTGGCACAGATATCTCATACGCATAACATTGGTGCGATTTGTCTCTTACGCCAATACCATATATACATCTGGGCAATTATCTGACGCCAAAGTGTCATTATTTTGCTTGATATGGCAACCCGGATGTTATTGTCTATTTATTAAACAATTGTCTATTTACAATTTTTTTCTTTTTTTTTCCAATTATATAAACTATTTTAATCTAGGCACATTTGTCATATATGCGCCACATTTGCGCGACTGCAATAAAATGGCGATTTTACGCCTCACTTGGTAACCTGGCTGTTGTTTATTTATTAATAAATTTTTATTTTATTTTATTTTATTTTTTAAAGGATATAAATAGTTTTGTTTTACAATTATTAACTAAACTTTTTAAAATTTACTGTTATTTTCTATTTAAAATAACAGAAAATAATTGTAAACTATATATGTAACTGGTATTTGAAAACAAAATTTTCTCCGAATCGGCTTTAGAAGAAAAGAAAAAAAAACGCGCCAATGTGGTGCGTATATGTCATGTATACATTTTTTTCACTATACTACAGTATTTAAACATGCTGTATAAATAACAATTATTGTTTTTTCCAAACATGTTTGGCACAGATATTATATACACACTGAGGTATGTGAATGTCGCCAAAACGGTGTTATTTTGCCTTATATGGTAACCCAGCAATAGTTATTTCTGTATTAATAAATTGTTTATTTATTTTCAATTTCTTTTTAGAACTTCTATAAATTGTTTTGTGCTACAGTAACTTTTTATTTATTATTATTTTCGTTTTAAAATAATGAAAATAATTTTTAAAAATGCACATTTCTCCACTATTCTAAAACGAGGATTTTGCCGCATTGGTATTGGAAGGAAATCTTGCAAATCCGGGTTTGTGCCGAAGTTTTTGTGAAATATGATATTTTCAAATGTAAATTGAGTGCTACTTGATTAATACGTCGGCCAGTTTCGCCAAACCAGGGCCGGATCAAGCATTTCTGGGGCCCGGGACTACGGGAAATTTTGGGCCCCCCCTCCTCTTCCCCAGCTACTGAAAAATTTGCCCCCCCCCCCATACGACTTGTTTTTATCCCAAATTAAATATGCATTTTTTTAAAATTATTTTATTTTATTTCATTGTTATTTTTAACAGTGCAATAATTATATTGTTTAAACACGTACAGTTCAAACATATTTTATAAATTTTAAAAATAAACAAATTAAAGAAAGAAAGAAAACAAATAAAAGAAAAGACATTTTTTATCAAAAATGGAAAGTGCTATTCTATTTCAAATCGCTTCAACAGTCAGGCTGTCAATTTTATGCCTTTTGGTCAATTTTATGCCCGTTTAAAATTTTGTCAGAAAATGCTTCAGAAAATTTCACTTCATTGAGCTGGGAATTTGAAACCACTTTAACCCCTTTGGCCCTGACGTCCTATTAATAGGACATATCTTTTATTGAGTATTATTTTGTCTTTAAGACTATTTTATTTAATTCCAGCACCTAATAATGATAGCATATACTGATACATTTACTACTATGACTTCATCTGTGTTTCAGCATTTAAAAATATATATATATATTTATTAATTATTAGCAATTCATTCAGGCCCCGATTATGACTAATTGGGGCCCTGGGCAAAAAAATTAGGGGCCCCCTTTCAAATCATTGTAACATTATTCAAATTAAACTGATGGTCACTTATATATGCATGTGTTTGATATTTTCGTAATAAGTCATAAATCGTAATTCATGTTTCGTAATATCGTGATATTTCATAAACATATTTTCGCACCTTGGATATAAATGGAAGAAAATTCTGAGCTCCATTAGTTCTAAATTAAATACCTTAATAAAAGTACTCTTTTTTTTTTCTTAGTACAGAATAAAACTTTTATTAGAAATTTAGCACTTTGTCAATTATTTTAAGATGAATTTAATAATTTCAATATATGAAAGAGTTAGAATTGGAAAAAGAATTTAAATATTTAATAATTTAATGTATGGATTTGGGGCCCCCTTAAGGTCCGGGGCCCATGGGCAAAGTCCTGATTTGCCCATGCGGTAATAAGGGCCTGAATTCATTGGCGTTTCTTTTAATTCAATCATATGCTTTACTCTTTAAATTTAAATTAGGTACTCCTTTTCCAAATTAGTAATTTATGATAGAAGGTAAAAAATACTACTCAATTTTTATGTTTATTTTATCCGGTAGTAATCGGACATTTTCCAAACGTCCTAAAAAAATTCTTCCTTAGTCTATTGTTATATGAAAAACACGCAAATTAACTACATTCATTAGGCTTCAATGAAGAACACATTCGTTGAATTTCAGTAAACCGCAACTTCCTTGATTTCAATAGATACTTTTAATTTTATTAGCGTAAAAGTATTTTTTTCCCAAAGTTGGAAAAAAATTCAGGGCGGAAGGGGTAAAATAAATTAATGACAGTCTTTTAAACAATGCAACTCATAAATATCGATTTTTAGTAAATTGTACAGAAGGAAATTTATATATACAATGTGTATTTTTTTTAAGCTATTTTAAAGCCATTAAATATACAGATAAAGGTTCCTCTTTACTTAAAATGAAAAAAAAAAAAAAAATATTAAAAGATAATAAAAAAGTAAAGCAATTTCACATTTCCTAAAATCTTTTTGTAAGAAAATAAATACAAAACAAATAATTACAAAAAAATAATTTCTTGTAATATTAAAATAAGTATTTATGAAAAAAACTTACCACTAGATTCTTTGTTTTACATTGATTTTCTGCTGAGGAACAAGATAAGACGATTCGACAGGGCCGTAGCAAGGTGTTTTGCCCCCCCCCCCCCCAAAAAAAAAATTAACTTTGGGCTCCCTCCCCTCTCCCACACTTTCAACTGAGTTTTTTGAAAAATATTTATATTGAAGTTTCTTTATAAAAAGACAAAAGATTTCGAATTGTGCGTAAAGACGTAAGCCCCGCAACACTTTAACAGGCTCGAGGACTGTGCCTTGTTAGTTTCAGAGCCCGTTTAAGGATTAGAAGTAGAGGAAGCCTGACGTCACAGGGCAGGGGGGGGGGGGCTATTATCCTATCACTTGTTTTTTCATTTACTAAATCCATTTTCCGTATGCTTAAATTATTCGAAATTTTACCATGGAAATTTCGAGTAAATAAAGTTTTTACTACAGTCAAAGATCTATAATCCGCACACCCATAATTCACTGTTTCCTCATTGTTTTTTCATTTTTTTTTTAATTTTTCTAAAAAAACGTTTTTTGGATCACTAATTTGTAAATTTTTTAACTGTTTATTTCATTGTTTACATTCGTAAAATAACGTGAATTATAGAAAACAGTGGATTATGGGTGTGCGGATTATAGATCTTTGACTGTATTAAATTAAAACTGACCATCTATATATTATACACATTAAAAAATATTTTATTAAACACATAATTATACATAACCAATTAATTTTGTAAAAGACAAATATGGAATTACAGTTGAGAATATTTGAACTTCAAAATATTTTTTATGTTTTACAAATTGCAGCATAGTAAGAAAAAAATATTTCATAATAAAAAAAATCTATATATGTTTTTACTCTGATTGAATTTATTGAATTAAAAATTAGGTTTGAAAAATAAATTTGGGGGGCCCTTTGTATTTTAGTGGGTAAGCATGGATGGGCTTTATGGGCCTGTGAGATTATTTAACATCGCGGGAAAAAAAGAAAGAAAGAGTATAGGAAATTTTAAAATACCACAATTTCTTATTGTGACATGAATTTAGAACACTAGATTTTCCAAGGAAATAAGAGTATAAATTAAATTAGAATTTACTTATTACTTGTTAACAAACGAAATAGTTTAACATATGAATGCAATGGAATCGGAGGTTGATGCAGGAATTTTTTCTTGGATCCCATTTTGTGAAAAATAAAATTATTTTTATGAATTTATTCCAGTTATTGAAATTCGCATCAAACATTTATTAGTAATAACTTATTTAAGTCTATATGCTAAATTTTTCATTTCTGGTGAACTTGTTTCCTTTGCAAAACACATATTTTAAAACCTAACACTATAAAATTAATTAGAGTATATTTTTATGGAATAGAATTTTGTGAATGGTGTGTTTTATTAAAAAAATTTTTGTGAAGGAGCTCTAATGAAACGCTTAAATGAAAAACATGTAAATGAGAAATGTGTGTTATTAAAATATGCTCTATTAGTATACATATATTTTTCCAAGTTGTGTAAAATTTTCCAATACTTAAAATTTTTAATAATAGCAATATAAATTACATAAAGTAATAAATATGACTTACCAGATTAGTATAAGAGTAGATCTTTTTCCTCTAGATATACACTTAATTTTATAAATACTATATTATGCGTATTACTAAATCAGAATTTTTTTTTTTTTTACAAAAATCCACATCTGTGTTGTCTACAAACATGTACTTGTATGCATTAGCTGGCTGCTTAGTACTTGAATAGGCCAGTACCTAGTACCAAAGCGAGTATATATACTCTCTTCAAGGTCAAGGAATCCGGTTGCTAATTAAGCTGTTAACATTTTAAGGTGATTTTCTAGATGTGATTTGTGTCACCCACATAGTGAAATCGGTGTGAAAAATGACCTATCTTCTAAGAACATAATATCCCGGTGTTTCAAAAGAAAACATACTTTTGTCGCTAAGGCTACGCGCAAATATCACTACTTTCCAGTTACACAAAAAGAGCAATAAATCTATCTTTGAAGATGCAGTTTCCGACTATCGGTGGGAGGAGAACAAAAGGATGCTAGTTTTAAAACCCCTTTAAATGATTTTTGAGGTCCGAAGCCTATCTAATTGACAAAGGAAGGGAAAGTTTTTCTCTTCAGTCGTGAAGCTGTCAACTGATTTCGCATGCGATTTCTCACTTGAAGTTCAAATTCAGCGCACTGAAACAGCAATTTATACATCAAAGCGCTGACAAGAAAGATCAGAGAGAGCGACGCTTGACCACAAGAGTGCTATGAACCTGGTCCTTAAAGGTCAAAAGAGTCGCTAGGTCAAAAACCCATGGACAAAAAGAGAGGGGGGAAACACCAGTAAGAAAATAAGGATTTTCAGTTTCTGCGTTTTTGAAATCTAAACAAGATTTTTAATAAGAACAGGGCCCAGTTAAGGCTACGGGAAGCCCCGGAACAAACATCATTCTGGACACCCCCTCTTCTATCTATCTGTAGATTTTTTTTCTTTCCTTTTTTTTAATAATGTAGAAGTGGCAAGCACTAAAAATAAAAAATAAAAAAGATATTGTACACAGGCATAAATTTTGTACATTATACGGCTCACATCTATATACAAGATATCCCAAAAAATTGGTCACAACTTTAATTAAAAATATTAATTTGATAATTATAGAAAAAATGATAGATTGATTGAAATAAGCATTTCTTTGCAAATTTTTACTTTGCTTACCTAAGGTTGACATTACAAGATGTCTAAAAAAGAAGGCTCAAAATTGGACATAATTAACGATTTTAAGTTATCATGTTACGAGGAAACATTAAGGGTGTATTCGAAAAAACGCTTTTCCATTTTCAACAGCTCGAAATTTTCCGATACAATTTTAGACGCATTTTTAAAAGTAGAAACATGAAACTTGCTGAGGGGATTTTTGAAGAGACGTATAAGGTGCCGTGTGATGTCTTTTTACCCTCAATTCACTAGAATTTGATTTATAAACAATTACCTTTTCTGTATGACTCTTTTTTTCGTTTCCAAATCTCCCACTTCGGAAAAATCGGTTAAAAATGCCGTTTTTTATTACTTTTTTTTGCAACATTTTCTCCATTTATCGAAGAATTGACAATCTCGGCACCTTGTGTACTTTATGAATAAGACAATTTGCCAGTTTGATGCATTCGAGAGCGAAAATGAATGTAAAAATAAATCGGAAATTAAGCAGCTTGAATCGAAATACACCCTTAATAAAAAATTTCTTTTAAAAGCTATAGGATACAATGTTGTTGTAATCAGGGCCTGGCTAAATCACGGGCATGTAGGGCATCGGACGCCGGGGCCCCCAAGGACAAATATAATTTTTTTGTTAAGGCTAAATAATAAAAAATAGCCAAAAGTGACCAAAATTTCTTCTTTATTTATTTATTCATTTTTAGGTTTATTGTTGCTCTTTTCTCATCTCTCCTTCCCCCCCCCCCTCCCCTGGATGTAACAGCTACATCAGAGTTGTATTTATATTTTAATGGTTTACATTTAGCCTTATGTTTCTATAGCAGAAGAAAAAAATTTATTCGATAATTTCTTAAAGTTATCTTTTATGAGTTATTCTGCACACAAATTCGAATAGACAATTAGTATAAAGTTAGTTTTAGACACTTCAGTATAATTCAAGAGAAAATCCAAAAGGTAGAAAGGGGCCCCCCACAATCTAAGTCGGGCCCTGGTTGTAATAAAATTTTAATAATTTGTTTTCTGATGATATAGTTTATTTTCTGCGTACAGGACCCGACTTAGACAGTGGGGGGCCCTGGGGCAAACACTTTTAGGGGGCCCCCTTCTATCTTAAAATTGTTCGTAAATTATACTCACGTGACTAAAACTGAAATTCATAACTATTGTATGTATGTGTACATAAATTTCGTACCAAGTACTATTCACATCTATATACATAAAAGCAGAAGAAAGACAACTTCAAGAAATTATAGATTATATGAATATGAGGATAAATGTGAGGCCTTAAGGAGGCATTGGGTACAGAAACAGAGTGGGTAGGAGAAGAAATAACCTTAAAATTGAAAAAAAAAAAAAGAATTTTGGTCACTTTTGACCATTTTTTATCATTTGACACTGCTTTAACGAAAAACTTATCTGTCCTTGGGGGGCCCCCTTAAGCCGGGGGGCCCGGGGCAATTGCCCCTCATGCCCCTGCCTTAGTCTAGTCAGGCCCTGTCTGCGCATGTGGAGGGAGAAGCAGAGAGGAAAAGGGGAACCACACTCCCATCGTAAGTGTTTGAAAACGTATGAATTTCGGTCACTTTTAGCACATTTTAAGCATTTGACACCTTTTAATGAAAATCCTGATTATTGGGGGGGGGGGGCAGCTTAAAAAAGAGGCACCTGGGAAAATTGTCTGGCATGTCCCTGAATAAGAAAAGAAGAATTTGAAAAAATAAAAACATTTAAAAGGAGTATTTTCTTACATTTTCAAAACAAATAAACTTCGGTAAAAAGGTCGATAGAATCGATTAGGGGGTCCCCTGGCTTCGTCGCCCCCCCCCCAAATGGGGGTATAGGGGGATGTCGCTACGGCCCTGCGATTCGATGTGGTCACTTACGAAAATAATGCTAAATGTTTAAAGATACTTGTCGATGTCATTCGCAAGTTCGGAAGTGTCGACAGCAGGGGGTCCTAGTCCTCTTCTCGTTATCAGTTTCTTGGGAAAACTTTGGGATTAGGAAGTAGAAGTAAGAAATAGAATAAGGTGTTTTTCTTCTTTAAGTCTCGGAGAAGAGGGTAAAAACAACGTTAGCAACAGTTATAATGGACTTCCGAAGCTTCAATATTGCAAAGGGAAAGAGTGATATTGAAACACAACTTTTTTTTTCTCGTCATTTCATTGTAGTTTAATTATTTTAGAAATAATTTTTTTCCCGTTTTTTCTTTGAAAAATACAAAAAAAAAAAAAAAAAATTTAACAAAACTTTGGTACAACTTAAGCCACTTTTGGGGGCCCCTGGCTTATTGGGGCCCGGGGCTGCAGCCCCCATAGCCCCCCCCCCCTTAATCCGGCCCTGCGCCAAACTATTCAAATTTACATAAATTCATTTTAAATAACGAAAGAACAATAAACATAAATAATAAATACAAATTAAAAGTCGAATTAAAAAGCCCTTATGACGTAAAAATATACTTGTATCACGTGTAATATCAATTGCTATCATACTTACGATCATCGGTTATTGACATTTATTCCTATAATCTGCTATTAATTTTTTTCTCGACAGATCAATCAAGTAGCATCGTACATTGTACAAACTCCAGTTAATATTACAAAAATAGAGCTAAATAACTAAATTTAGGTGCAAATGAACACACGGCACACACCCATGTTGTAAGAAAGAGACACAAATGTCATATATGCACCACGTTGGAGTGATACATTTCTGGCGCCACTTTAACGGAAACTTCGTTTTCAAATGACAGATACATTTCTATTTTCTATTTTACTTTTCTATGCAAATGAAAGTAAATAAATAGTTCATTAATAAATTAAAAACAGAGCTGGATTACCGTAAGAGGCATAAAATGTTCATTTTGTTTCGATTACGCCAACGTGATGCGTATATGACATCTATATCAAAAAGGAATTTCACACATTCAAAAAACATTCACCTTATTTTTATAAGGAAAACTTTATTTAACTTTATTTATTCTGCTGCATTCCAAAAACGTAACACTGTAATAGATTTATCAAGAGCAGATGTACGTTGCGAAATATAATATAATATTGATAGAGATGTATTAAGGTTTCCACAGATACCCATATTCTCAATTAAGAGGTTTAGAGTTCAAAAACTATCAAATAAAAATGAATCACTTGAAAACTGTTTAAATTTAGTGGTCAACCTCTGCGATCATAATGCTCGCTATTTTAGAAATATGGTGAATAGACAATATTTAAATTGCTCTTTTCATAATTGCCTTATTTATCTATCAAATTCTACAATAAATGGTCAACTAAAATATTTTTTTCTTAAAAGCCCGAATTTTATCGAATGCATAAGCTGATACAACAACATAATATTTTATTATTATTTTAATATATTTTGGCGTCAACGGGCATTGATTCCATTGTTGTTGTTTTTATTTTTGGCTCAGTTTTGTTTTTTCTAGCTCGCTGAGTTTTGCACTGATGAAGAATCTCGACAGTAGATTCGAAACAGCTGTTTGCTAACTTTTAATGCATTTTTGGTGCATTTATAATCGTTGATTTTCTATCTTTAAATACAATGGTGTTTTGTATGATTTTCAGAAATGTGAAAGAGCATTCGAGGTGAAGTTGCTTTAAAAAACACAATCATATTCAATATTTTGTTTGATTCATGTTTTGTTTTGAAAAATAGACCAGCGCAGCGGGCTTAGCCTGCTAGTTTCTTATAAAATAAAATGTACTTAACTCATCAATAACACTGGAAGATCATCTATTTAAAAAATGTATCACGGAATGTACTTCAAACTGGGCTGTATTCTGATTGGATGGAGCTATTCCAAACACGAGCAACTCGAAACAGACTCATCATGCAAATAACGAATGAATGTGAGGGGAAAAGTCGAAAGTCCAAAGTTATCCCATATATTGCCAACATGCTGATTAAAACATTTTGTTCTTTCTGATGTCTGTGAAGTATATTTTCACTAAAAAAATTCAGTTACACAACTGAATATAATTGATAATTTCGGGAATATCATTTACCGCTGTGTCATGCATTTGTAAACTTATTTCATTTTTCGTACCAGGGTCGTCCAGAAAGTAAATTTCCCACGTACCCTTCAATGAGTAAAAACATAATTACCTGAAAATCTTTATTGTAAAGAATGCACCGATGTTACGTCTACTTCTTATCATGAGAAACATCGAATTGTAACAGGTCTCATGGCGTGGGATAAGATTTTGTAGTATTATTAGTGTTCTCGCTGTCGCACCAAATTGCAACAAAATTCTTAAGTTGGCGAGTGAATAAACAACTAGATTCGCCAAATTACTAGTTGTCAGTTTTTGCTTTTTCTTTCTTTTCTTTTTCGTTTTTCATACCTATGCATAAATACTTTTTTTAATATGTTTGTAGCAGATAGTTGAGATTAGATTAAAAACAATTGTTGTTGAAATTATAAAAACTTAGTTTATTTTAGAATACATTGAAAAAAGGGAGTACATTAAGGGATTAAAGATAATTATTTTTGTGCTACACGGCGAATCTATTTTGCTAATACTTTTTCATTTGGCAAATGTTTTTCATTTTTAATTAGTCAAATTACTAACGTTGGTCAAATGTCAGCAAGAACACTGAGTATTATGTCATAAAAGTCTGTCGCCTGGGAAGAAAATCTGTCTACTCACAGTTGTCAATTCAAGCCGCATCCACTGCAATGATACTGTTCAGGTACTCGTTGTCCTCGTCGTTGTATCGCTTCAGAACAGGCCAGAAAATATCGACAATGCTTGAAATATTAACCAAGCACCTATTTTTCCGAAAATTGTGCGTCAGTTGGCTGCTGAACAACCTTACATCCTAACACAAAAACATAACGTATGACAGCAGCATGGTCTTTTCCGCAGCGATACCACAACGAGGGCGACGAATAACGGAACATGATAACTATGGGTGATAAAAAGAAGCTTGAAAATTGGGATAAGCTGGCTCCATTCCCAAGCGGCAGACTTCTGCGAGTTACAAGTTTTCTAGTTATACTCCAAGAGCCGACCGCAGAAAATCCTAAGTCATCGAGCAGAAGAAAAAATCCTTTATTTTATGGAAGAGTAGTAAGAGCGGAATCTAATCATTCATGCTTTCCGGATGCGAAGGGGTGCTTAAGCCAAAAATGGATACCACTAGTGGTTCCCTCGTACGATCAACATTTTGTTTGTCGTACAGTTAAAAGTATGAAAACACTGAAAATTGGGTGCAGAAAAATATAATGCTAAGTCTACACTGTAAAAAATTTTACCCTTTTGCTGCATCGTCACTCCAACGCTTTTATAGAAAACGATTACGTCAGCCTATATGGAGCATTCTCATGGGTCAAAAGAGAGAAAAAAAACGGGGCTGTGACGATGCAGGAAAAGGGTAAAATTTTTTACAGTGTACGAGTCAACCACTAGTGGTATTCATTTTCGGCTGATGCACCCCTTCCTTTCCAGCAAACATAGATGATTGGATTCCCCTATGACTACTCTTCCATAATATAAAGGATTTTTTCTGGTGCTCGATGTCTTAGGATTCTGTGCTGTCGGCTCTTGGAATATTAATTGAAAATACTTCTTCTTCAATTAATGTGTTTTTGTTTGTTTTCCGACACAGCTGTCCGCGTTCCTGGTGCCTTTCAGTATCGAGCTCTGGGTGGCCATCTTCTGCGGCCTGACTGCGACTGCGGTGGCCGCGGCGGTCTACGAGTGGCTGAGCCCTTTCGGCCTGAACCCGTGGGGTCGGCAGCGCACCAAGAATTTCTCGCTGGCCTCAGCCCTCTGGGTCATGTGGTCGCTGCTATTCTCGCATCTCGTCGCCTTCAAAGCGCCCAAGTCGTGGCCTAACAAGGTGAGCCCACACACACCTCACACTACATTACTTAAGTCACAGAAAAGAGACCCGGATGATAATGTAAAGTCTATGGGGGGGGGCGTTCTTTTCCAATATCTCGCTCCAATTTTAATATTTTGACAGGATTTTTTTTTTTTTTTTTTTTTTTTTTGCACAAGATAGCTGAGGACGAACCACAACCGGCCGCATATTTCAGATGTGTATATTGCTGGGACGATTACTGTTTCTAAACCAATAGGAGAGCGTCATTATCACGGTCAAGTACACGCCCACACAGTTTGATTGACAGGAACTCGTGGACAATTGACGGTGCTAATTATAACGATAATCTGTTGCGGATGAAAGTGAGCTGACTGGCTGAATGGTTAGAGCGTCGAGCTTGAAACCGGAGGATATGGGTTCGGGTCCATCGCGGGCCGAGAGTCCGTTGGTGATTTTTTTTTTTTTTTTGGAGGCTGTCTTTTATTAATAAATAAGACATTTAAAAAAAATATTTCAAACCCTTTTATTATTTTAAATATCGTTCCAAAATGATTTATATATTAAACAAATGGGAAAAAAAAGTATTCTGCGAAAATATCCGTATAAGCAAAATTCTTACTTTAATTTTTATTTATTTATTTATTTATTTATTTCAGGATCAGAGCAAGTATAATTTCTAATTGAAGTAAATAAAATTCAGTCATTTTGAAAAAAAAAAAAATTCTTTCGTGCCTTTAATTTTTAATTACCGAGTACAAATTCAAACAATCCGAGTACAAATAAATAATAAACACACACGATCAATTGTCCACGAGTTCTTGTGAATCAAACTGTGTGGGCGTGTACTTGACCGTGATAATGACGGTCTCCTATTGGTTTAGAAACAGTAATCGTCCCAGCAATATACACATCTGAAATATGCCAACCGGCCTTGTTTTTACTTTTTCAGTTTTGGTTTAAGATTTCTTTTTAAAAAAAATATTTTAACTTTCGAAACCAGTTCCGAAATTGAAACTATCGTAATATTAAAAAAACATATAAGCAAAACTGAAAAAGTAAAAACTAGGCCGGTTGTGGATCGTCCTCAGCTATCCTATGAAAAAACAATAATGTAAAAATATTAAAATTTGAGCGAAATATTTGAAAAGAACGCCCGCCCCATAGACTTAACATTATCATCCGGGTCTCTTTTCTGTGCCTAGAGTGAGGCCTTATCAAGTTTTACATTATCATTTTGTTGTTGTTGTTTTATTACTCTTAATTTTATTTATTCTATTTAATTATCTTTAAATTGTCTTAACGTATTACTATTTTAACTTTTTGAGAACTAAGAAAATTTATCATCACTAAGCATTGTTTAATTCAGAAATATGATTATTACAACTCCTGGCTATGTATATGTTCATAGGTTTATCTTGATTATTTATATAAGGCAGAACCCGTCAAATTTTGACGAAAGAAAAAGTTTAAGAAGGAACTGTTGCATTGATTTATAATAAACCTACTAAATTGGTTATAGCAAAAAATGCACCTTATATTGTTATGTCTAACTTTTAAATAAATAATATTTAACGTAAAATAAAAAAATACAAAATTATTTCTATAACATTCAGATGTAGAAATTATTAAAATTAAACTTTAATCATACATGTAAGCAGTAAAAAATATTAGAAGATTTGTTATTATTATAACTAGTAGATCGAACCCGGGCTTCCCGGGTTACATAGCAAAGATAAAAAGCATTTTTTTTTATTTAAAACTTTAATGAATTTTCTACATGTAATATGCGTTTTAGATTGCTAACTAACTCCAAAAAAGCATTTTTAACCCTTTAACTCCTTGAAGGGGGTGATATAAAATATATCCCACTTAATTTTAATTGCAAAACGTCACATTGACGCCAGTAATTTGGAATAGTAATTTTATTTTTGTCAAATACGTGAAGTAACGCTTTTAAATATTTTGAAACATATTTCTTTTTTAATTCTGGATTTTCAGCATTTTAAGAATTGACGTGCTTTTTCCTTCAAAGGGTTAAGTATCTTGCAGATTTTTTCATTCATGTTTCATTCATAAATTAATAACTGTGAAAAGTATATTGGTATGAAGATTTGTATTTGATAACTTTACATAATTTGGTACTTCTAGGTTATCCCGTCGACCAAAAATTTTTCGCCAGATTATAAGATTAAATGCCAATAATGGATGATTGTGAATGTCACATTAAACACGATACACATGTTTAAAACGCCATCAAGTGGTTTTAAATTAACTTTTTAACTGTATTTTTATTCATGTGTTACTAATTTATCTGTTCTTTCGTTATGTATAATGAAGATTATGTCAACAAATGTAACTTGGCTATTAGTTTGGCGATTTTTATAATTTGGCGAAAATGGTCGACGGAATAACCTAGCAGTACTTATAATTTTTATCTTTTACAATTAAAAAAATTAACATTAATCTCAATATTATATTAAATCAATCTTTGAATTAAAATATTACATATCGGAAAAACATGGTTAGGCTAACATGGTTAGGTTAAAGGATTAAATGAAAAATATTAATTATGGAATCAAATAAAACAATGAATTTTTTCAAAAGTCACATTTCCGTATTAGACGCATGCCGGAAGTTATTAGCCAAAGATTTCGTTACGGCAGCAATTTTGTTTCTGGTCATTTCAGTGCTTCGAGCACGTAATTCAATCACATGTCTGTTAAATTTGTATTTATTTATTTTATTGTATTTTATTATTTATAAAGGAAATTTTAATTTTGCTATAGTATATTAGCCGGAAGCAAATCCCGAACTCTTTATATTTTTCTAAGGACAAATAGATTAATCTATCGTAATCGAGTTTCACTCGGTAGAGATAAATTTAAAAATAACTCGCACCTGTTTTTTTTTTTTTTTTTTTTTTTTTTTTTTTTTTTTTTTTTTTGAACCACATCCAATCAGTAAATTGAAATACAATTTTCAAACAAAGTCAAATACAATTTTCAAACAAATTCAAAATATTTTCAAACAAATTCAAAATATTTTCATTTTTTTTTTTTTTTTTCTTATTTGGCTTTGTAAAATTTTAAGTTGCTTGATTACATGTTGAATTTGTGATTTTTAATAATTTAATCTGCGTTTTTAACCATTCTTTTATTTTAGTACTCAACCAATTTTAATTTTATAATGTAAAATTATCAGGAACAATATTCATAGATTTATGAGTAAATTGTGTATCATTATTTCTTAATGGAGATATGGGATAGAGATTTTTAAAAAAATGTTTGAAAAATATAAGCTCGCAATAAAGGAGTCAAATGACGTACAGTTTTCTATCAAATTGCATTTGAAAGTAGATTTCTTTTCCTATATGATGAAATAAAAATTGAAAATGTGCGATGTTTAGAAGATTAAAAAATTGCAAAAAGTCATTTATCTTGAAATGTTGTCATTCGTAAAATAACGGCAGTAAAACACGGACACATTTGTTTGTTACAGTATAGATTTTGCACATATGAAAAATCGGTACTACTTGATTATCCCATCGACCATTTTCGTCAAATTAAAAAAATCTCCAAAATAATAGCCAAGTTATATATGTTGACATAATTTTTATTTTTAATAAAGAAAAAACAAATAAATTAGTAAAACATGAATAAAAATACAAATAAAAAGTAGTATTAAACACCTCTTGATGACATTTTAAATATGTGTGTCGTGTTTAATATCATTGAATATGACATTCACAAATCATCCATTTTTGGCATTTAATCTTATAATTTGGCGGTAGTTTTTTGGTCGACGGGATAACCAAGTAGTACCGAAAACTCTTACGCGCATGCTAAAATGTTAAAAGTAAAAAAAAGGATTGCACGTACATTTTTTTTTTCAAAAAAGTTTGCTTCAAAGTTAACTCTATGACAAATTTAAAATTCGTTTTATAAATTAAAATTCACAACACAAATTAAAAGAATAAACATTGCACTCCGTCACTTCAACGTGCAAAGAAGATGCTGTATTTTCCGTGAAATACGCAAACCTTGATTTTTACAAATCATGCCAAACCAAATTTTCAATTACGTTTTAAACATTGGATATTGGCGAATTATGAAACCTCATTTCGTCTTTTATATAATTATTTTTCTATTTCAGATCAATTTTCTATATGAAAATGTACTTTTTTTTTTTCTTTTCTGAAAATACATTTAGAAAATAAAAATGGTTCTAAAAATAAAGTAAAAAATAAATAACATAAAAAAATATTTATTCCAATAAGAAAGAAAAATTAAATAATTTTGTTTTGCATTTTCCTTCTGGTAAAATTGACAGGTAACAAAAAAAAAAAAAAAAAAAAAAAAAAAAAAAAAAAACTAAAAATGTCGTCTGCTCTTGAAAGTTTAACTGAAATTTATAAAAAAAAATACATTAAGCTAATAATGTTATTTTAATATAATTACAATTGAATGTCTCAAACAATTGGACAAAAATTTGGGGAACTGGACATTACTTTAAACCTGGAGCTATTGCCAAGATCGTCTTTGTTTGCTTGCTATCGCGGCGAAAAAATCTCTATTTCTTCTTTTTATTTATGGCTATTTTTCCTTTACTTTGCACAGAAATCCGTACTCAAGTTGCCACCTCCAGAAAAATTAAATTAAAAACTACAAAAAAATTAATATCTCAAAAACAAATTAAGATACAGTTTTCAAACAAATTGCATTTAAAAGTACATATTTTTCCCTACACAACGGTGTAAAGATTGAAAATGTGCGATGTCTAGGAGTTAAAAAAAATTACAGTAATGAAAATTGCAAAAGTTAAATTTCATCAGAAAGTGTTGCCATTCTAAAAATGACGTATGCGTTACGCACAGATACGTTTGGCCTTTATTATATAGATAATCAATTAAGGTTCTTATGCTAGTATTCCAAAATAAAAGAAAGCAAAATTTATTCATCTTTGATCCAATCATAGAATTTTTTCGCTCGTGAAATCTAAACCCGGCATCATTTTCATCATATCAAAATTTACAAATGCACAATTTGTATTTGTATTCCTCTTTTCAACAAAAATTGGTAATTTAAAATGATCATTTTGATTCAAAACTTGAAGTCTCAATGCTATTTGCTGAAACAGATTATTGAATATTGAATATTCTTTTACATTTACGTGTAAGTCAAATTTTGTAAAAGAAATCAAAATTGACCGGTTTTTATAACATAAGATATTTAAATTTCGATTTTTTCCACTTTTAATGAGAAAATGGCAACATAAAGTTGCAGTAATAATTTTTTCCCTTTACTTTTAATAAAAATAGAGTACTCCTGTTGCCACAAATAGAAAAAGTGAATTAAAAACTACAAAAAAAATAATAATATTTCAAAAGTAAATTAAGGTACGATATTTATTAAATTGCATTTAAAAGTACATTTTTTTCTCTATCCGATGGTGTAAAATTTGAAAATGTGCGATGCCCAGAAATGTAAACAATTGTAGTAGCAAAAAATTGCAATACCGAAATTTCATTTAAAATTTGAAAGTGTTGCCATACGCAAAAATGACGTATGCGTTACGCACAGATACGTTTGGCCTTTATAATATAGATTGTACATGTAATTTTGTATCTATCACTGTGAAGAATTCTTTCGTCATGTTTACTTTTTGAGCATGCCCTGAATAGATAAGGCTACGCGTTGTCATTGTGTTTAAATTCTTTCATTTGTTATCTATACAGGGTGATTCAAAAAAGATGGGAAACATTTTAAGAGGTGATAGTACACATCAAGACAAATAATATTAAATGGGAAACTAAGGGTCCCAAACGTCTTCCGAAGGAGATAGGCGCCATCAAAGTTTAGGGTCCAAAATTTGAAATGATTATAAAAAACGAAAAAATTGGTCGATTCGTTTGCGGTTTTCACGAAAACTATTTTTTATTGTCAGTATTCTCTTGAAAATAAATTATAAAGATAAATTTCAAAAAATGCCGATAGAGGGCGCTTTAGACTTTGGATCAACGAACAACTATTTTTTACCGTTATTTTTTGCATCTTATTAAGTTTTTTTAGAAGCTTTGACATAAACTTAAATTTTGAGCTCAAAATCTGAATCGTTGAGAGTGGTTAAGTAGCGCAAACTTAACTGTGTTCAATAAGGGTAAGGAGGTTCAAATATCAAATTATTATAAAAAACGGAAAAATTGGTCGATTCGTTTGCGGTTTTCTCTAAAACCATTCTTTATGTCACTATTTCCTTGAAAATAAATTTTAAAAATAAATATCAAAAAGTTCCGTTAGAGGGCGCTTTAAACTTTAGATTAACCTACAACTATTTTAACCATTACTTTTATTGTATCTAATTAAATGCTTGCAGAAGCTTAAATTTTGAGCACAAATTCTGAATCATTAGGAGGGGTTAACAAGCGCAAACTGAACTGTGTTCAAGAGCTGAAATGTTACCCTGCCCACCCTACGAACACGGTTCAATTTTTAGCAACTTAATTACTCACAACGATTCAGATTTTGAGCTCAAAATTTAAGCCTGAGCTTTTAAAACATCTATTTAGATTTTTTAAAAAATAACGGTTAAAAATAGCTGTTGGTTACTCTAAAGTTTAAAACGCCCTCTAGCGCAATTTTTTGAAATTTATTTTTAAAATTTATTTGCGAGGAAATAGTGACATAAAGATTGGTTTTAGAGAAAACCGCAAACGAATTGACCAATTTTTCCGTTTTTTATAATAATTTGAAATTTGAACCTCCCAACCCCCATTGAACACAGTTCAATTTGCGCTACTTAACCACTCTTAACGATTCAGATTTTGAGCTCACATTTTAAGTTTATGTCAAAGCTTCTAAAAAAACTTAATGAGATGCAAAAATAACTGTAAAAAATAGTTGTACGTTACTCCAAAGTCTAAAGCGCCCTCTATCGGCAATTTTTGAAATTTATCTGTATAATTTATTTTCAAGACAATACTGACATAAAGAATAATTTTAGTGTAAACCGCAAATCAATTGACAAATTTTTCTGTTTTTTACAATCATTTGAAATTTGAATCTACCCACTCACATTGAACACAGTTCAGATTGCGCTCCTTAACCGCAGATTTTGAGCTCAAAATCGAAGTTTATGTCTAAACTTCAAAAAAAAAAAAAAAAAAAAAAAAAAAAAAAAATGATGAGATGCAAAAAATAACGGTAAAAAATAGTTGTTCGATGCTCCAAAGTCTAAAGTGCCCTCTATCGGCATTTTTTAAAATTTATCTTTATAATTTATTTTCAAGACAATACTGAAATAAAGAATAGTTTTCGTGAAAACCGCAAACGAATCAACCATTTTTTCCGTTTTTTATAATCATTTCAAATTTTGGACCCTAAACTTTGATGGCGTCTCTCTCCTTTGGAAGACGTTTGGGACCCTTAGTTTCCCATTTAATATTATTTGTATTGATGTGTACTATCACCTCTTAAAATTTTTCCCATTTTTTTTTAATCACCCTGTATATATAAAAGAAAGTCTGGATTTTGTATTAATCACGACACAAAAAAAAATCTACTGAACCAAAAATCTTTAAAATTGGGGTAAAAATACTGCTTATAACATCGAGTGCCGCTAAGAAGGGATTTTCGAAAATTCCACTCCTAAGGGGGGTAAAGAAAAGAACGAACTTTTAAAAAATTCCTTTAAAATAGGCTTTTGTAGTTGTTCTTCAACTGATATCATATTTTAGTGTATTTTTTTATGCTGAATCGAATGGTACTAAGCAAATTCTTTTAAAACCATTAGTTCGTGAGATACTTGACATTTTCCAAATTTGGCGATGTCTTCGTCGCTAAAACCTGAAAATTTCAATCCATATACATATAAAAAAGTCTGGATTTCGTATTAATCATCGTACAAAAAAATATATTGAACTTAAAATTTTGAAAAAGAGATCTATAATCAGGTTAACATGATTATATACGCTAAATTAATTATCTCTATACATACAGGGTGTATCTAAACTACTGGGCAAAACTTTAAGGGGTGATAGTACACATAAAGACAAATAATAATAAATGGGAAACTAGGGGCCCCAAACGTCTTTCGAAGGAGATAGGCGACATCAAAGTTTAGGGTCCAAAATTTGAAATGATTATAAAAAACGGAAAAATTGGTCCATTCGTTTGCGGTTTTCACGAAAACTATTCTTTATGTCAGTAGTGTCTTGAAAATAAATTATAAAGATAAATTTCAAAAAATGCCGATAGAGGGCGCTTTAGACTTTGGAATAACGAACAACTATTTTTTACCGTTATTTTTTGCATTTCAATAAATTTTTTTAGAAGTTTAGACATAAACTTAAATTTTGAGCTCAAAACCTGTGGTTAAGTACCGCAAACTGATCTGTGTTCAAAAGGAGTGGGTAGGTTCAAATTTCAAATGATTATAAAAAACATAAAAATTGATCAATTGATTTGCGGTTTTCATTAAAATTATTCTTTACATCAGTATTGTCTTGAAAATAAATTACACAGATAAATTTCAAAAAATGCCGATAGAGGGTGCTTTAGACTTTGGAGTAACGTACAACTAGTTTTTATCGTTATTTTTTGCATCTCATTAAAATTTTTTAAAGCTTAGACATAAACTTAAATTTTGTGCTGAAAATGTGAATCGTTGAGAGTGGTTAAGTAGCGCTAGCTGAACTGTGTTCAATGGGGGTGGGAAGGTTCAAATTTCAAATGATTATACAAAACGGAAAAATTGGTCGATTCGTTTGCGGTTTTTTCTAAAAACATTATTTATGTCAGTATTTCCTTAAAAATAAATTTTAAAAATAATTTTAAAAAAAATCCGTTAGAGGGCGTCTTAAACTTTAGAGTAACCAACAATAATTTTTAACTGTTATTTTTGTATCTAATTAAATGCTTGCAAAAGCTTAGACTTAAATTTTTAGCTCAAATTCTGAATCGTTGAGAGGGGTTAAGAAGCGCAAACTGAACTGTGTTCTGGAGTTGAAATGTTACCCTGCCCACCCTTCGAACACAGTTCAATTTTTCGCTACTTAATTACTCACAACGATTCAGATTTTGAGCTCAAAATTTAAGTCTAAGCTTTAAAAACATTTATTTAGATTAAAAAAATAATAATAATAACAGTTAAAAATAATTGTTGGTTACTCTAATGTTTAAGGCGCCCTCTAACGGAATTTTTTGAAATTTATCTTTAAAATTTATTTTCAAGGAAATACTGACATAAAGAATAGTTTTAGCGAAAACGGCAAACGAATCGAGCAATTTTTCCGTTTTTTATAATCATTTGAAATTTGAACCTCCCCACCCCCATTGAACACAGTTCAGTTTGCGCTATTTAACCACTCCCAACGATTCAGATTTTCATCTCGAAATTTAAGTTTATGTCTAAGCTTCTAAAAAATTTAATGAGATTCAAAAAATAACGGTAAAAACTAGTTGTTCGTTACTCCAAAGTCTAAAGCGCCCTCTATCGGCATTTTTTTAAATTTATCTGTGTAATTTATTTTCAAGACAATACTGACGTAAAGAATAATTTTAGTGAAAACCGCAAATCAATTGACCAATTTTTACGTTTTTTATAATCATTTGAAATTTGATCCTACCCACTACCATCGAACACAGTTCAGTTTGCGCTACTTAACCACAGATTTTGAGCTCAAAATTTAAGTTTATGTCTAAACTTCTAAAAAAATTTAATGGGACGCAAAAAATAACGGTAAAAAATAGTTGTTCGTTACTCCAAAGTCTAAAGCGCCCTCTATCGGCATTTTTTGAAATTCATTTTTATAATTTATTTTCAAGACAATACTGACATAAAGAATAGTTTTCGTGAAAACCACAAACGAATCGACCAATTTTTCCGTTTTTTATATTCATTTCAAATTTTGGACCCTAAACTTTGGTGGCGCCTATCTCCTTCGAAAGACGTTTGGGACCCTTAGTTTCCCATTTAATATTATTTTTCTTGATGTGTACTATCACCCCTTAAAGTTTTGCCCAGTAGTTTAGATACACCCTGTATAAAGCGCAAAGTGAACTTTCTTTCCGTCCGTTTATAACTTAAGTTCTACTAGATAGATTTTAATGAAACTTACATTGTGTTGTATAATTTTTCAGAAATTTTGTAATAAATAAAATATAGCATTCTACGTTGTTTAATTGACTACTTAGGGAGATGTTTTAAATCAGATGAACCCAATTACAAAAGGCTGCCTTTATTTGAAAGGTTCCGCTAAATGAATTTTATTTGATTAAAACTGTTAACATGCTGTCCGCTACGTCCTTCATTGGTGACTAACATTGAACTTTCCGTTTAGATGACTGACTTTTCACCGATGACAAACAGACTAACATATGATATAAAACTAAAAATTACTATCATATAAAAATTTCTTTTGATTCAAAGTTTCTTTTAAAAAAACTGACCAGCGTAGCGGGCGAAGGCTGTTAGTCTAATATATTTTTGACGGCGGTCTCGGGACCATTCAAGTAGTGCCTCTGGTCTTTCCTGGCTCCGTGTCTCCTTTTCCTTTGACAGTCCTGCCTTTGTCCATGTTTGTTGCTTTTAGCATAGTTGTTACACCCTGCTAGGTTTGGCTTGTTGTGCTTAAGCCTTTTTGGTAGGCCTCCAAGCTGAAGCTGAAACTGCAGAGAATGCTTTGATTTGGCGTTTTTCTCGTTTTAGATTGCTTGCAGAGAATGAATTTTTGTCGGATTACCGGTGCCATATTTTTGTATGATTTTGAGAATTGAATTTTTATAATTTCGAAATTCCAAGGAAAATTAGTTCGAAAAATTGTTTCCTGTACATCCTGTATTATATCTGTACTGTAATGATAATGTATCCTATCTATATCATGGCCCACTAGATTTATAAGGCCCATCTATTTGAGATTAATGTATGAAGTCTTCCGCCAGAGGGCTCTGATACCTTTCCCAAGTTATTCTGACCAATCGTGCAAACCCTGATTCAAAACAATGACCACATGTGCAAACATGTGCACAGAACAGAAATCAGCTTATTCAATGCGTATTTGAGCAGGGTTTGCGTCACGTGGTCTCACACACGTGGTCCAATGAAATGGTTCAGGGTTTGAAGCTGAATCCAGCTTCACTTTTTCGGCGGTTTTAAACGAAATGCGCTGACCTTATATACTATCTAGTTGGCTATGTCTATATTATAAAGGTCAAACGAATCTGTGAGTAACGCATACGTCATTTTGTGAATGGCAACACTTTCCCCTGAAATTTCGATTTTGCAATTTTCACTACTGCAAATTTTACACTTCTAAACATCGCGCAATTTAAATTTTTACACCGTCGTATAGATAAAAAAAATGTACTTTTAAATGCAATTTGTTTGAAAATTTTATCTCAATTTATTTTTGAGATATTAATTTTTTTATAGTTTTTAGTACCATTTTTGTAATTGAGGCAACAGAATCACTCCATTTTCTCTTAAAATTGAAAAGAAAAAAAAAAAAGAAAAGGAAAGGAAAAAAAAGAAAATAGAAATTAAAATGCTTTTGTTATAAAATCCGGTGAATTTCAGTTTTATTTCGTTTAATAATTTGGATAATTGAGTTTTATAGTATTTGGTTAATTTTAGCATAAAATAATATTTGCTTGAGAGTTAGACTGACCATAATGTAAGATGTATTTTTTACTGTAACTAATTTTGTAGATTTATTATAAATAAATGAAAGTTCCATTTTAAACATTTTCTTTAGTCGAAATTCGACGGGTTCCACCTTGTATTAATAATCTTAATATATATTAATAGTGCACAAAATTGTTTTATCATGTGATATATTATTTGTTGATTATAGGTGCTGATCAAAGTTTGGGGCTGCTTCAGCGTCATTTTCCTCGCTAGTAAACATTTAAGGGTGTTCTTAAATCAGAAGAGGGCAACTTTGTGACACATGCTTTAATTTATTTTTGTTCGGAAATGCATGAAAATAGCAGGGGTTGTTATTCAGAAACTGTCTAATTGCACTCATTCTTTTGCTTTTTTAAAAAACACAATAGATTTTTCATAACAAGCCTTCAAAGTGGACACTTTTGAGCCTATTTCCCGACGAAAGCAGAAAAACCGGTCGAAAAGGAGGAGAAAAACGGGTGATTGCGTCCTCGAAATAGCTTATAACTCGATAAGTAATTTAATGATCATAAAATGGAAAAATAAGTTCAATTCGAAATCACTTTCATAGTCAGGCATTAAAATTTTATAACTTTCTGTTAAAAAATGAATTTGTAAATGTGTCAAAACGTTTTTCGCTTGTTTGAGAGTATCAGTTAAGAACACCCTTAACAATAAATATTTAATTGATTGTTTATTAAAAGAAATAACAAAATTATTAGCAAAATACCCTAATCGAACATTTTTATGACGAGAATTATTTTCAAGTGTACTTTAAAGTCATTTTAAAATACTGTGCATGGTTCAAAATTTACATTAATAAGCATCTTATGATAACATCTGATGTTTCAAAACTGAGAAAACAATGTGTTTATTTTTAATCCCAAACATGTTCAATTCGATGTGAGCAGGGTCCTTGCTGTCGCTTACCATTGCGCCTAAATTCTTCATTTCGCGAGTAAGCAAGCAATAGGATTCGCCAAATTGCTAGTGCTCAATTTTTGCCTTTTTTTCCGTTCTTCATACACATACGTATATATACATACTTTTAATATATTTGTAGCGGATAGTTGAAATTAGATTAATAACAATCGTTGTCGCAGTTATGAAAACTTAGGTTACTTTAGAACATATTGAAAAAGAGGGAGTACATAAAAGGATTAAAGATTTTTTTTTAGCCTCCGATGCTATTTCTTTCAGACAAGCTAAAAAATGTCGTGTCATCAGCCCTGAATTTTCTACTTAACCGATTTTGATAATTATTTTTTTAAATGAAAGCTATTTATTTGTAGTTGTGCCCATTTTAGTTATTTTTTAATTTATTTCCATTTTTATATTTTATTTTTAATTTTAAATGCTTTTTACGATATTTATTCAAAATGGTGGCAATTCAGTTCAGCTTTTCTCTCGATAATAAAAATTTATTTTCCAAAATCATTGCGTATAATTATGCACTAATTGAGGTAAAAAAAATATATTTACTGAGAAATAATATTAATAATGTAAATAAAATAACAGAAAACAATTTATGATAAAAATTAATGTCTAAAGCAAAATAAAAAAAATTTCAAATGAGGGAAATGGTGTCATTCAGCAACCAGATAAATGGGAATTACAATATTATTACGGATGCCTTTTTCATATTACTAAAAACAGTAACTTAAAAAAAAAAAACATTTGAAGAGAAAATGACATCACTATTTAAAACATCGCATTTTTACTCATAATGATATTAGGTACTACTCTGTTATCCCGTCGACCAATTTCGCCAAATTATACAAATCGCCAAACTAATAGCCAAATTATACATATTAACATAATTTTTATTTTAAATAACGAAAAAACAAATAATTAGTAGAATATTAATGAAAATATTATTAAAAAGTCGAAATAAAAATCACTTAATGACATTTTAAACACATGAATCGTATTTAATGTCATTGAATGGGACATTCACGATCATCCATTATTAGCATTTAATCTTATAGTTTGGCGATAATTTTTTGGTCGACGGGATAACCTAGTAGTACCCGATATTACATTTCAATATTTCGTTTCATTGTGGATACTGAGATTGAGATTTTACTTTCAGATGACTTCAGTTAGTAAAAATAATGTCACAGTAAAAATGAAATTAGTTTTTTTTTTAGTAAAACTATTTTTCTGTGAGTGCATATAAAATAAAATTTCTGGATTTCGCCGGCACTCAGATTACAATTTTAACTGAAGATGTGCGAATATTTGCATGCAAAATTGTAACTGGCAAATTCGACATTTAGTTTGTAAATATATTTATTATATATTGATTCAATAATGTAATTTTTTTTTTTTAAACCAAATCGATCGGGTCTTTTAAAAATTTCATTCTTCGAATTCGACGGGATTCCACGATTTATTGTTAAATTGCATTTCCTTTCACTCAGAGTCTATAAAAAAGCGTTTAAACTAAAGAAAAAATCCGTTTTTGATGAATCTAGTCAAATAAGAAGTAGCACATCAAATTGTATCTCTTTATTATTCCGCAATTCCAATGTCTCAGAGAGAAATTGCTAATCAATTGGGCATTTCACACCGTTCTGTTTGCTATTGTATTGATTAACACAAGAAAAATTAAGTTAGTTCATTGCAATCTAAACGGGATCGCCCTTCGAAAAATCCTCTATCGATTATTTTCCTAATCGGAGGCGAAACTGAATTCTGCAATGGCAGAATCTACATTCAACTTGTTTTTTTATTTTATTTATTTATTTATTTTTTTTTTGTGCTGCACGGCAAAATTATTTGGCTGATATTTTATTCATTTGGCGAATGTTTTTTTATTTTTAATTAGCCAAATTACTAACTTTGGTCAAATGTCAGCGAGAACACTGATCTGTACTGTAATGATATTGTATCCTATATTGATAATCTAAATATGTATTAATAGTGCACCAACTTGTATAACAGATTATGAAGCCTGTTTTTAGGTGCGTTCGTAATTATGTAAATACGTAGCACCTATAGTTGTCGTTCAGTCTGTCCGTCTGTCTGTCTGTCCGCATATAACAACGCAAAAACTACCCAACCGAATTATTTGAAATTTAAAAAATATATAATTATTGCATAATTTTGTCGAGTCATTTCAAGTTTTATGAGAATCGGATGGATAGATCAGTTACAGGGACGATCAAAAGTATTCCGTTACATTACGGTCAATGGGGAAAAATGTTGCAAATGTATTTTAATCGTTTGAAATTTAAATTACATACTTACTACATAATTTTGTCTAGTCATTTCATTTTTTTAAAAAAATAGGATGCATAGATCAAATACAGGGACAATCAAAAGTACTCCGTTACATTGCAGTCAATGGGAAAAAAAGTTTCAAATGCATTTAATAATATTACACTCATTCGAACATTTACAAGGCCACACAAAAGTATTCCATTACATAATGAGTATAGGGAGAACATTGTTTGGTGCGCATTTTAATTGTAATTAACTATTTACAATTTTATGAGATTGATACATGTGAGTGATATTTTTGAATCCATTGCATTATCGTACGAACGCACCTCATTTGCCACGCTTCACGTGCAATTTCCAACTTGTTTATCATGTGATACATCATTTGTTGTTTCAGGTGCTGATCAACGTGTGGGGCTGCTTCAGCGTCATTTTCCTCGCCTCCTACACGGCCAACATCGCGGCGCTCTTTGCGGGACTCTTCTTCCACCTCAGGGTAGACGACTTCCACGACGCCAGTGTGAGTATATACAGAGTGTCACCATCATGTCTTTTCATACTTTTGATTTTAGGGACAAACACAATGCTAAGCCTAAGAGTGAGCCACTCGTGGTATTCATTTTTGTCTTACAAGGAAAGTCTCCATACTGGGCATACTCAGATTTTTTTGAAAAAAAAAAAATACAAATTAAGCTACTCATGTATGTTATAAAGGATCAGTGAAAATTAACGGCGGAATTACATAAATTAGTCCATAAAAAAATTAAAAAACTTTCGAATATTTGGCGTGAAAAGACGAAAGTGTCACACGATTTGGCGACCAGCCCTTTTCTCCGCCAAAAGCAAACTATTTTAATTTTTAATGCAACTAAAAACTTTCGGATTTTAGAGCCCGTGTAAATAAATTTAAACATAAACAATGAGTGAATGTAATATATTATATACATACCGGGTGTCCTGAAAAGGACTGAACGATTTTAAAAATCAATAACTTGTAAACTTTTACAGATATTTAAAAAATTCTTGCACGAGAGTCATCTAAAAGATCAAAAGTTTTTTTCTTGCGATTCTGGATTTTAGTTCGAATTACAAACAATAGATGGTGCTGAGAGCGCTAGGTGCTGTGTCGAGATGGATATTGACGTCACTTGGTACTGAAGCAAAATAAGGAGTTTAAGACTGTGGAGTGGGTCTCGTTTGACAATGCAATCTTGCTCTTAGGGCCCGATTTTGAACTTTTGTTTATTTGTTTTTATTGAACAACATACATTTGACCTGTGTACTCGACATGAAGCCCGATTTTGGACTTAATCGGTTTGATTTCAATGAAATGTGTTGCTGTCATGGAAATAATAAATCCTTTTATATAATAGCAGCGACTGAAACTGGGTTTGAATTTAACGAGCAGCATGCGAGTTTTGCAGACGATTTTACATTTAAGAAAGCTGTATTTTCTCGGATTAAATTACTTTTCCTTATCTAATTTAAAGAATATTTTGTGCATCATATTTTAAAACAAAATAAAACAATTTTGTAGTTTTTTTTTCTTTGTTAAAAATTAATTAATTTTGCTATTTAAAAAAATTTGTTACATTCTAAGAAATGCTAGTTCTTTTAAAGAAGTTCTTTAATACAGTTTTATGCATGTTGTAAAAAAAATTGTGGAAATGGTTTATTCTTTAGAACAAAGAATATTTATCGTATAAACGTTGAAAACTTGGTGCAAAGCACTCTGTCTTGCACTCTTTTGAAAAAATACCTAAATACAAAATTTATTACGATTATGTATATTAAATTTATAGTGACAGGGAAATAATACTACCTCCATCTTAAATGAGCCATAATCATTATGACAACCTAGAATCATCACCTGTCACTGAATATCATTGAATTAGTCACACATGATAGGTTTTAATAGAATGAAGAAAACATTTTTTAATATCCTTTTAAGCTTTGATTCGTTTTTCACAAAACTTTAAATGAGTAACGAAAATTCTGTAACGAGTATATATATATATATATATATATGTATGTATTATAATTCAAAGCATTTCGTTGAGTAGTTTTTCTGCTATTATGTGCGGGCAAATAAACGAACATTCCAGATGACGAATATAGGTGCTACATATATAATTATCCTCACAGAACATAATGTAATGGAATAGTTTTGTGTGTCTGTGTAAATGAATCATGAATTATACATAGTTTGTTTACAATACCCAACACGGCATAATAAATCTCATTAACATATATATCACTTACAGATTAATTCAATTATTTCAACCCAAATTAGAGTTTGGAAAGACAGACAGGCAGACGGCTAACTAAACAGAAATCATAAACACTTTCAACTACACTGTAAAAAAATTTCAGAAACATTTCTGAAAATAACGAAGACCTGTGCTGCACGATACTAACGGAAAGGTTTATGATTCGAACAGGAAAGTGTTTCGGTTAAAACACGGAACCTTTCTGATCCGTAATGAAAAGTTTCTGAATGTATCCGAAACCTTCCTGAATATATCTGAAAGCTTTTTGTATACATCCGAAACCTTTCTGAATAATCTTAAACCTTTCATTATGGATCGGAAAAGTTTCTGAATATATCGGAAATATTTCATTACAGGTCGGAAAAGTTTCTGAATATATCGAAAATACTTTATTACTGATCGGAAAAGTTTCTGAATATATCAGAAGCCTTTCTGAATATATCTGAAAACATAGTAAAGCTTCCATTAAGGATAGGAAAGTTTTCAGATTGTGTAGCCAATCTTTCATTGCGGAACGGAAAGGTTTCGGAATATATATGGAACATTTCATTTGGGATCGAGAATGTTCCTGAATATGTATAAAAGTTTTTATTATATATCAAAAAGGTTTCCTGTTTTAGCTAAATGTTTTTCGGTTGAAATCGACTGTCACTGTAGTGCAGATGTGCTCAAATATTTTTCGGCGATGTTTCCGTATATATTCGAAAACATCGCGGAAAAATATTTATACGCATTTTTTAATATTCTGTTTTGGTTTGATAGTGGCACAACTGAAAATTTCACGTTCATCCTTAATTTGAAGTCAGCAATAAAAATATGCATTATTGGACTTATGAAAGACTGAAACAATTGAAAATAGCATACTAACTTTATAATAAAAAATACTGTAACTGCACTGTTAACATCAGATTTAGGGAATCAGAAGAAAAAGAAATTTATATCTGAAAGAAATTTAGCTGTGGCCTGTATTTTCAAAAATAAAAAAGGTAGTAATATTATTAATAAAAAAAAAATAACTTCGAGAATTGATCCCCACCCCCCTTTTTTTCGCAAAAACACACATGAACATTATTTTTTAGAGGTTTTTCTTTATATTTTTGTGTGTGCAACATGAATGTATTTTATTACCGACATTGCTGCTAAGTCTTATGCACTGGAGGAAACAAACTACCCCCCAAAAATTCCTCTAGCAAAACTTTAAGAAATTCTTATAATTAGGATTTTATTTTATTTTATTTTTTATTTTTTATTTTTTACAACTTAAACTTACAACTTTTTATTACTTTTTTTACAACTTAAGCATGAGATACACATGATAAATCTAAACGGCATCTGTAACTTCTTCCCACAAACACTGTCTTCTGGGTTTGCAATGCAAATTCATTACAGTGGAGCATCGTTTATACGACGCCGAAGGGACTGTCGAAAAACGTCGTATAAACGATAACGACGTATAATCGATTTTCCCTTCCAAAATTAGAATTAATTTTGTTTTCACTTAATTTTAATGTTTAACGTGATGATTTGCATGAATTTTTAAATTAAACAAATCAAAATAAACAAATAACTAATTAAAACTGGGGGGGGGGGGATTAGTAAGCAATATAAATATGCGTACCTTTGTTTATGTTTCACCGAAAGGTTCCTCATTTACTGTACATCATTTTCTTTCCATTTAAAGTCAAAGATTAAAAACCCCGCGTGACCAACTAAAAATCGCCAATACTGATAACAGTTAGAAGGATAGTCTATTTGCAACTTAAAACAGGTCGGGAAAGCTGACCATCCCCGAAAAAAGAATGACCCCTCACATTGTAATCTGCTACAAGTAAGCTGATTTTTCAGACTCATCGAATACCAGCCCACATTTATATAATGTGGAGTGCATTTAAACACGCTCTTTGGTGTCATTCATAGCTGTCAACTTCCGCTCGTTAGAAAAATAAACAAATATAAACCTATATAAAATCAAAAAATCGACGTATAAATGATTTTGGGCGTCGTATAAAAGATATATTTTTACATTAAAATGAATAGGAATGAATCGGGACCACATTAAAACGTCGTATAAATGTAAACGACGTATAAGTGATCGTCGTATAAACGATGCTTTACTGTATTTAGAAAATTCCATTCAGCAAAGCTTAAAAGTAGAAGTAGATTGTGTAAAAAATCATAAGCTAACTGTACATAAAAATTAAATGAACGCAGAATCATAATCCAGTTAATTTCAATCCAATTTTTCAGGTGAGATAACACAAATTATGAGTCATTTAAATAACTTTTTGTGTGTGTGTGTGTGTGGGGGGGGGGGTGTCAGATTGAAAAATGATAATGTAAATATTAAAAACATTCAGAAAAAATCTACTAGGTTATGATATCTGTAATGATTGGAGATCTTTTTTCACTGCAAATTATTAGCAATATGAAATGCTTTTCAAACGCATGTTGTTAGCCACCAATCTTTGATGCGTTAATAGTACAATATGGAACTCACAATTTTTCATAGTAAGGAAATGCTGATGATTTTTCTGTTTCTCAAAAAATGTCCCTTAGCCCTAACTTTTACCTTCATGGTTTGATCAAGTCCATTAACGAATTTAAGACTCTTTTTCCTGCAAACCAAGACACTTGCGAGCTAGTGTTTTCTCTATGAGGTTATTTCTTAATAACTCGTTTCTATTTTTCTTTCTTTTTCTGTATTGGATAGCTGAGGTTCTTTACATTGGTGCTTTTTTTTTTTTTGGTTGCAGATATCTTTTAGAATGACACTTATTTTCAGAACCGGTTTTGAAAGCAAAAGCAACTTTGAGGGACCTCAGCTATCCAATGCCAAAATAATAATAAATAAATAAAATACTTAAAAATCTCTAAATGCAAAACTGTTATTAGAAAATAATCTCTTTCTAAGAGGAGCATTAGTTGAGAGCGTCTCTGCTTGCAGGAACAGAAACCTTAAGGCTTCTTAATTTTTTGTGTTAATTTCAAAATGATCCATACAAAATTATCGCAGTTATCGTGCGGACAAGAAAATGAAGTATATATATTTATATAAACGAAAGCATTGCAATATACAGGATTTCTTACATAACTCACCTAAAAACCGTTCCTTCAAAAGCTTGTCAGATTACATAACTCTGTAATACACTTCTTTATGAATATTATGACATACATTTTTGTTATGAATGCATAATAAATATTTTTGTTCTTTAGTATATATTGAAAAAAAGGAACATTTTATTACTATTGTTCTATTTGTGCATTATCTATGCAAATATTGAAATTTAATAAACATATATGCTTACTTTCAATTTTTCTTTGAGTTGCATGTATCATTTCTTTTCTTTTAAGACTTTAAACATTAAAAAAATTGTACAATAGTTTTTGAGTCAACATTGTTACCTAACCTAGATGACTACATATTGTCTTTTATGACCAGAGTTTCCACTTCAAGTCTCCCCAAAATATTCAGGCCCATTTTGCTGTATTTAGTCACTATTTTACATCATAGATTCCCCCCCCCCCCTCCCAATATTTTGATTCAATTTCTTTCTTGAACAAAATGATGGAAAAAATACAGTACTGGAAAATAAAAACAAAAATCCAGGGCTTATCCAGATATTCCAGAATCCTTGCAAACCCTATTTAGTCTTTCCTTATTTGTGTTTGGTATATGTATTGCATGTCAATTCAGACATGTATAAAATTGATGTCCTTCATAAGATGGCTCCTTGATTACTTTTTGATTTTGGTCACAATTGTTTTTTATAAAGTTATTTTCACTTTCAGAACCCATCAGAAAGTGAAAGTAACTTTATAAAAAAATACTTGAGACCAAAAATTGTAAAAGTAAGCAAGGAGTGTTCTTGTGAAGGACATCAACTATACAAAGCAAAGAAAATTATTTAAAAATGTCAAAATGAGAAAGATTTATTAGAAAAATGCCACCCTACAGGAATAGCATTAGCTCACAAGTGTCTATGCAGGCAGGGACAGGACCCTTAAGACTGATTATTTTAGATTATTTTGCATATCAGTGCATGAAGACTTTCACAAAATATAGCTAATGGGATTCAGAGGTCATATAAAACATTAATATATTTAACTATTTTAGAAAGGCATTTTTTTTTTTATATAAACAGTACCTAAAATAATTATTTTACTTATTTTATTTATTTATTTTAACAAGGTATTTATGACAAATTGTTAAGAATTATACTTATTGAACATTGAATAAAAAATAATTTTTTAACTCAATAATTTGTCCAATTTTGAACTCAGTTATCCCATTTTGATGTTTATGAATATAAATTATAAAAGTGATAACACTAAACATATTTAACATTCTACTTCTCTTATTGAAATAACTATTGTCAACATTACCGATATAATTTTTAACAGCAAAAATACTTTGACACACTAAGCAAATATTTCAAAATATACACATAATTTTTTTAATTAAAATACTAATACTTATTATATTAATAAAAAGATGATATCTTATATAACCAGCACATAAAAAACGCAAATTTGTAGAGAAGTGCAGATAATGAAACGACCATGCTATATTATGTCAGTAATTGTTCTTAGTAAAATATGTAATTAAAAATGCTTTAGTTTTCATGGTTTAAATGGCAATATTTGTAACATCAGTAATTCATGTAAGTTTATGCATATGACTAAGTATTAATGTTAATATTATTAAATACATACCAGTTTTATGCATGTAAAAAACCTCTGCTTTCTTTTAAATAGACGGTACACAAAGAAACACATTGTTTCTAGCTCAAAGATAACATATTATTAAAAAAAAACAGCTATGAGCTATTGATCTCAAATTAGACTCAAATTTAAAAGTATATAAAAGCTAGATACTTATGAATCATCAACAAAAACAAAAAAAAATTATTCAAAATGATTTATTGAACTAATATTTTATTCAAAAATTAAAAATATCAGTCAGAAAGATTTTAATAAGACTTAAAACTTCGACAAAATATTACAAAAAGTAATTAATTTAGTTGGAAATGTTTCGGGGATTAATTTCAGAATGCAACTTTCATAAAACAAATATGTGGTTGTTGCTCGTTTAGGGTATTCAATATTACACACAAAATGCATTCCTACTGCTATAGATACTGCCTCCAAAAATCCATTATATTCGATAATAATACTTTTTTCTGAAACCATATTTACTCCAATATAGTTAAAAATGTTCCCGATAACAAGAAAAGACTGAAATGTTTCACTGTTGATGTTGACTTGTGATGGAATGCACTCCAAAGACAAATTTCTTTGCCTCTTTGGTGCCAGCAATAACTTGTCGGTGTAAACCTTTCTTCTTGGAGTAGGCACTAAATCTTTATTTTTCCTGACATCCTCTCTCACTATATCATATACCTTGATGTTCCAACTTTCATGACCTTTCCCAATGTAAGATTTTAGGGAAGGATATTCATATATTAGTAAACGAACTATGATGTCCGGCTGTTTCATATTGGGGAATAATGTATATTCCTTAATTTCGTTTGAAAGATGTCTGAACAATTGACTTTTTGTCAACCACAGCAACTCATCAATCATTGTGATCAATCTGTTGAAAAATTCTCTTTTGGAATTAGAAATGTGGCAGGCCAAGTAAGTAGTTTTATGCCTGGAAAGAAAATGTATTTAGTATAATCATTTCTGAAACAGAGATACATTTTATTTTCTGCTGAGACTGATAAACTAAATTATTAAAATAAATGTACATGTATCAATATAAAAATAAAAACCCTAAATGAGTTAAAAGTGGGATACAGCCAAGGTTGGAAAAAAAACCAAAAAAACTGGTTTTTTTGGTTTAAACCAGGTTTTTTTAAGAACATCCTTTTTTAGTACATATACATGCATATTTATTAATAAAAATAGACATTGTTGGATTATATGTAGTATAAATTCATTTTAAAATAATTTAAATTAAATAATTAGAGTGAATTATGTAGAAAATTGAAAAAAAAAATCATATTTTAATTTAAACAGTTATTAGTAAACAGTCTTATGTCCAAACAATAAACTACTCTACACAGTGAAACTTTGAAAAACTTTATAAACAACCTTTTGATTACTTATAATAAACATCTGATGTAGTTTGATGAATGTAAATATTATTTTCCATAATAGAAAAAAAAAAGAGATACTTCTTGGGGGTTTTGTTTTTTGAGAGACAATTTGAAATCAACCTTTATAGTCATTAGATTTAGCAGATAACAACAGGGTTGTTATGATTTTGCCCAGCCCAAAAAACCCAGGTGGGTTTTTTGTGAAAAAACCCGAGTGGGTTTTTTCAAAATTTCAACTTTAAATTACATATATAATGTATTTATATTACATATATAATATATTGTAATATATTTCTTAATATCAGTACACCACTCAAAGTTTATAACCATCACCCCCCACCCCACCCCAAAGAAAAGAAATGTCCTATTTATACCATCACAATTTTTAAAAGAAATAATTGTTAGTTAATCTCTGTAGCACGTGTAAGTAACAAACAAATTTTTTTCCATTAAAAAAAAATACTTTGATGTGTAATCCGTTCTATGTCATACAATAGAAACTCATAACAAAATACCATATATGCTTAGAATCCTAATTTAATTATGTAGACATGTAGAATTACTTGGCTTATTCTATTATTTAGTAATAATAAAAAATACTTTATAAATTATTACTAATAATCAATTTATCACAATTTTGATTACTGTCATTGATATATGTCATATAATTGTAATAATCAATTAGCTACTTTAAATTTAGTAATAAGAAATTTTTTTTTCAAGCATTCTCAACCACCTCCAATAAACCCCCAAAACCTGAAAAACCCCGAAAACCCCTGAAAAAACACAGTGGATTGGTTTTTTCCTGAAAAAACACAGGTATTTAACAACCCTGGATAACAAAGGGGGAAAAATTAGTTTGTTATTGTTAAAATACTATAACTAGCACCCAATTTTTGAATACTCTCTTATACAACTTCATATTTTGATTTTTAAAGATTATCTCCACAAGAAAAAAAAATTTCTTTTATAATTTTATCAAAATGTTAAAGATCATCAAGTTTTGTAGCTCCATATTCAAAAGCTTGTACATGTTATGATAGATTGCTTTAAATAATCTGTATTTTTTTAATGAAAATATTTCATACTAAATATTGAATATTTTTAATCTATTTTATCTTTGATCAATTCACATGTTCTAAGATTTTTCTTTACAGCAATGGAATATGTTCACCAATGCATAGTGATTTTCATCCTATACATAAAAAAAAAAAAACCTAGGCCCACTATATCTAATACTTATTGCTGAAAAAAAGTGTTAAAAGAGAAAATATTTATATCCAATAATTTGTAAGTCTTAAATTATAAAGAAAAATGAGAAAATATCATTAGATTTTTTCGAAAAAAACCAATTGGTTTAAACCATGCCAACCCTGGATACAGCATTACCTTATGGGAGCTTTAAGATATTACATTTAGGTTTTAAATTGTTAAATATATCAAATTCTGTGTGATACTCTGCTATTAATATAAATGAAAAAGAAATTTCATATTCTATTTGCATAATTATATAAACAGTACAAGCATTATTTTGGATGTAAAAAGAGATAAAATTTACCCACTGGTGTTTTTTATTAACTTCTTTCATAAATTCAAAAGATGGATTTTTTTTTATATTAAAATTTAAGTGATCCTGTGGTGGGACTTTAAAAAGGATTTGCTTTAAAATTACATTACAACTTTTTTCTTTTGTCTTCTGAAAAATATTTAAACATTCAAAAAATTTTTTTTTTACTTTCCATATACACATTCAAATATATCACACTTTCACTGAGCTTATAGCGTGTATTAAATGCATTTATTTTATTAAACTAATTTTATTTTAATAAATATCTTTTGCTTCATTCTATCCAAAAACACAAGCAATTTTTGCATAAATATTTTTTTCTTTTGTACTACTTGATTATTTTTTCAACCAAAATCTATCGCCTATGATAAAATACCAAAAATGGATAATTGTAAATGTCACTTGACACTTAACAAGAACGTTACATCATCAGTGATTTTTAATTTATACTTTTATCAATATTATACTAATTTACTCGCTTTTTCATTATTAAAAATAAAAATTATGCCAATTTGTATAATTTAGTGATTAGTTTGGATATTTGCATAATTTGGTGAAATTAGTCAATGGCATAATCAAGTAGTATTTTTTTTTTTTTTTTTTTTTTTTTTTTTTTTTTTTTGCATTACATTTCACATAATTTGGATACAATGAAGCAAAGTAGCCTTTTACAAATTTTAATGGATTAATTTATAAACTAAATTATATAAAATACAAGTTTTCCTGAAAAAAAAAAAAAACTATATTCAATAGAAGAAAATAAATACCAGAAGACGGCGTATAAAATTAAGACTAACTTAGAAACATATTAGGGCATTCCATGGAAAAAGGACAAAATGTCCTGCATGCGAAAACTTAACTTAAAAACCTTTATCTATTGACTTATAAGTTGTTAAAACATAAACTATAACTCAAAGTAAAATATTTTGCAACAAACCTTCAGCTGATCAAAAATGTTTTGTGGGAATTAAAAAAAAAAATTTTTTTTTGTATGTGTAGGAGTGCAATTTCATCTTTTATAAAAATTTACAATATTTTCCCTGTACTGATAGGTAAATTTTGAGACCTTTCTTGAGACTGGTTGGAGAAAATCATGGGTAAACTTAAATCTTCTACAATAATTTTAATCCTCAACCGTTTGGTGGATTTTGCAGCTTTTCTGCAAGCAACTGCCAAAAGAGCAGAGCTTTTTCTGCGATTGACCAACTACCCATTGATAAATCCCCCCCCCCCCCCCCAAGGACCAGTTGACAAAACCTTAGTAGTGAGACAAACTTTGTGGCTTTTTCCTGCGACTGGCAAAATTTATTGATATTTTTTCTGCTTTTGAGCAATGAATTTCACAGTTTTTATAGTCAATCCAATGGCAAATTTGGCTATATTTACCTGCAGCTGATTGCAAATTGTGATATTTTCTTTCTATGTATCAACTATCAAAAACTGCGCAGCATTTTTTGCCTGCGATCAACCAATGTATTATTTCATGGAGTTTTATTAACCATTTGAAAAATGGTTGTTGTTTTCGGGAGAATGGACCCGATGATGTTACCACTTTTGAATGATGTTACCACTTTTGAATGATGTTACCACTTTTGAATTTAAATTAAATTCTTTATTTTTAGAAGAATTTTTATTTGAATTTAAATTAAATTCTTTACTTTTAGAAGAATTTTTATTTGAATAGTAAATTAAAATGGTTAAAATCATTGTAATAAAGGAGAAAACTAACAAATTTAAAAATGGGTAGACGGAAATTAACAGATACGGAAAAAGCCGAAGCCAAAGAAATGAATGAACGTGAATATCGCATTCAATGATATTAAACACAGTCAACATGTATAAGTTGCTTATTAGTTTGGCGATTCGTATCATTTGGCGAAATTGGTCGACGGGATAACTGAGTAATACTGTATTTGGTTTGGCGCAAAAACGTCTTTCAATGCAGAAAATGATAAAATCAAAAGATTATTGAGCCGCTGAAAACCAATTACGTGTTGAAAGGCGATCACGAAAAAGGAAGCAATTTAATGCCGAACCGATTAATTGTAAAACATCATGTCGCCAGGGCGACCAATCCACTAGCCATGGCGTTTTACTATCGGTCGGTTCTAACCAGGAAAATTTGAGTGCCAATAGTGATTCTAACAAGCCGGAAAATGTTATAGCTATTACTCTTGATTTTCCACCACCTAAAAAGAAAACTAAAAAGCAATCGGCTTGGGAAAAACTGGGAAAAAACTTTTTTGATTCGATGTCTGATGGACCCATTCACAGATGCATGTGCTGCGATCGATTTTGGTTTAAAACCTCCATCACCAAAATTCTGCTCTGTAAAATCAAACAATATATGCCAAAGTCTTACAAGTATAACAGTATATGCCAAAGCTGTATTTTAATAATGATTACTTTTGCACCAACAATGTTAAATAGTTTGAAATGTTTCTTTCGTCGCCAACTTTTATGCTTGGCGACAATAGAGTGATATAACTTAAACGAACCGTACCTTCAAATTGCAGCATGTATAAAGTCATTTATAGCAGTGGCACGGATAATACACAATAAAACAACTGGTATTTAGCTTAAAATGATAGATGAATGTATCGAGTGAAACATTTTTCAAATGGTTGGGGTAATTTCTTAAATTACAATTTTTCTTTATTTACTTTTTTTTAGTTTTTCTTTGACATAGCAAAAATTTTGATAACTTGGTTAAATAGAATTTGAATTATTAGGACTGTCGGCCATTAAATGGACCGAGCAGAGTGTTGCAGCATATTTGTGGAAGACTTAAAGTATTACAGCAGTTCTCATAACAAATACTTTTATTAATGACTAGGATGATGACCAGCATTGCCATGGGGGCCCAGCCTGAAAAAACCCGCCCGGGCCCACTTGAAAAAACCCATTATGGGTTTTTCAAAAATTTTCATGATTTTACAATTGTATCAATATTTAATCTAAGCTATCAATCCAAAAATAAATGCGAATTTAAATATATTTCAAAAGAACCAGATTTAAAAGGAATTTCTAAGCATTAATAAAATGCCCCTCCCCCCCCCTCAAAAAAAAAAAAAAAAAAAAATTAGCTGTAAAGAAAGAAAAGAAAAAGTTTTTAATTGATCTCTTATTTGCAATTAATGAAAGAAACTATATAAATTTAGCATATTTAACTTAAAGCAGGGTTGTTATGATTTTGCCCAACTCAAAAATTCAACTGTTTTTTTTTCAAAATTTCAACTTTAAATTATGTAAGGTTTAGGTTAATTTTTTTAAATATCGTTATTAATATTTTAATATTGATATGAGGATATATTTCTTAATAACAATACACCACTCATATAGTTTCTTTCTTCATCACAAGGGGGGGGGGATGCTTAATTCTCCCACTGATTAAAAAGAAATATGTCACTCTTACTTAAATAAGGAAAATATGTATTCCTTGAAAGTATAATGCGTTTAAACATATTGTTCACTCGCAAGAATAGTGACACATCTCAACAAAAGTAAATTTTAAATGAGAGGCAAAAGACAATTTGCATAATTATACTGTATAGCAGTTAGTTCTGCATGCAGAAATGGAAACATGCATAAAAACACAAAATCTTCAAGAATGAGGATGCAGAACGAGGTATCGAGAGTTGAATACCTCCTTACGCAATCCACCTCACTTCTGTGGTCAGAAGTCACAAATGGATATATCATTAAAAAAGTAAATTTCCATATAACTTCACTTATGAAACTGTTTGTGTAGCAAGACACACATATGATGGAATAAAATGATTAGCGGAATAAAACACAGCATGAACTTTTGCGAGATTTATCACTTTTCTTGTAGTTGATCGATATGATGTTTTAACATATTTTAAATTGACTACATATTACAGGGAAGGTGGCAGTTTGTTAACATGTATCAAACTATAGTAAAAATCGTAAATAAGCCTTAAATGAATTATTATTAAATGGATTATTATTAATAATCCAAAACATGCAAAAACAGTAAATCTTAAAAATCCATCATAGTTTTTTAAGAATCTGATTGTAGTTTATCTCGTAAAATACTACAGTACACTCCCTCTAATCCGCACAGGTTGGGACCAAGGGTTTTGCGGATTATAGAATTTCGCAGATTATAGGTCATTTCTTTGTTTACATTCTAATATTTGGAATTTATCAACAAATGTTAAATATGCAGCAAATAAATAACACAGAAATGAAAGAAAATACTTTTTCATGCATAAAAAGCTATAGTCAATAGGAACACATTTAAATGATATAATAATATAAAATTAATTGAAAACATTTTTTTTATTTTTAAATCTATCAAACATCACAGTGATGGTTGTTTGCTTTATCATTTTTACTTTCTTCTATCTTTACAAGAAGAAAGTATTGGATTCATGAAAATTTTCGACTTCCGGTTTTCGACGGATTTATACGTTTTAGAAGGTCCTGAACACGTTTTGACTATTTTTAGAAAATGTCTGTCTGTGAGTCTGTCCGTCTGTCTGTGAGTCTGTGTGTCTGTCTGTGAGTCTGTCTGTCTGTATGTGACAAAAAATTTGTGGGCGCTCTATCTCAAGAACTAATGCTCGAAATTTAATAAAATTTTATATTCAGTTAGACCTTGATATGAATTAGTGCCTACTGGTTTTTGGTGAAAATTGGCCTGCAGGTGGCGCTGCTATACTACGTTTTTCATGATTTTCAAGATTGCTATATCTCAAGAACTAATGAACAGAATTATACCAAACTTCAGATTCTGTTACCCCTTGATATACATAGACGCTGATTAAGTTTTGGTGTAAATTGGCCAGCAGGTGGCGCTGTTATGCCACGTTTTTCATGATTTTTATGACAGCTATATCTCAAGAACTAATGCACAGAATTTCACCAAACTTCAGATTCCGCGATACCTTGAGATACATAGTTGCTGATAAGGTTTTGGTGTGAACTTCCCTATAGGTGGCGCTGCTATGCTTCATTTTGCACGATTTTTGCGATAGCTATATCTCAAGAACTAATGCAGAGAACTTCATCAAATTTTAGTTTCTTTTACACTAGAATATATAACATAATTAGACGCTGATTACATTTTGGTATTAACCTTACAACAGGTGGTACAGCTATGTTGCATTTTGCACGATTTTTCCGATAGCTATATCTTAACAACCAACGCACAGAATTTCATCAAACTTCAGATTTTGTTACAAAATGACATATAACATAATTACACGATGATTACGTTTTGTTATAAATCCTTCAACTGATGGTGCTGCTGTGCTATATTTTACACGTTTTTTTAAAACTAGATATATCTCAAGAACTAATGCACAGAATTTCATCAAACTTCAGATTCTTTTACACCATAACATAATTAGACGCTTTTTTACATTTTGGCATAAATTGTCCAAAATATGGTGTTGCTGTGCTACGTTTTGCAATTTTTTTGTTATAATTATATCTCAAGAACTAATGGACGAAATTCCATCAAATTTCAGATTCTGTTAGGTCTTGACATCAATAGATGCTTATTAGGTTTTAGTATAAATTACCCACCAAGAGGCACTACTAAGCTCATTTTCTCAGAATATTAATTACATTTTGCGTTTTAAGCTTTTCGGATACCAGAATCTCATTAGGCTAGCTCAAATGTTCGAGGAAATTCGATAATAAGTAACTTTAAAGTCACCACGTTTTTTTATATATATATATATATATATATATATATATGTCATGTATTTATGAGATAGAAGAAAGTTTCGGGATTGACACATCAAACTAGTTTATTTATGCTATGCAGTTTAATCTTGATGCCCTTAAGAGTCAGAATTTCTTGATTAGTTACATAAGTTTGTTTATTCTAAAAAAATAAGATATTTATCCTCAAGAGTTATCTATCTTTTACATAGTCAGCAAATGTGCTCAGAAGATAGCAGTCTTAATAGTTATTTATAAGATACATAAAACATTTTCTTTTAATAAATGCAGAAATGCATTAAAAATTTCTAAATTCATCAGTACAGTAAAACCTTTATTATAGTCAAAGTGTGCATCTTGGTTAAAAAAAAAGAGAATTTAACTGTTTGTTTACATCTGAAATATAGAGCGCATTATAGGGTTGCAGATTAGAGGGAGTGGACTGTATTATGATCAATCACAGTAAAGAATTACACCTATTGTTGTAAAATGAAATGAAGTGAAACTAATTGAACGCGTAAATTAAGAAAATGAAAATATCGTCTGATTTTATTTATTATTATTCGAAGAACTTGGACAAGTGTATGAGAACGATTGAGTTCTCTGGATGTAATAATGGATGTGTCTTTTACATGGAATTAAACGACATTTTTTATAATATATGGACTTTTAGATTAATTTGAACTTAGAATAAGTTTATCTTAACAGATGAGATGATTTTAATTCAAGAGCTTCAAGCATCGCATAGATGCAACCCGCAAATGAAGACTTGCATGGTTAGTAAGTAATTTTTAAACTAACCCTATTTTTCGAATTCTAACACCTATAGTAGTACTGGAATTTTGCATTTCTGAATCACAATACAATTGATTGTAAAATACAGTAGACTCCGTCAAAGCCACACAGCTTGGGACCAGAGGTTGTGCGGATTTTAGAATTTTGCAAATTTCTGGTCATTGCCTTGTTTATATTTTTTAAAACAGCAATTTAAATGTAATTAATAATGCAGTCAAAACTATAATGAATGCTTACAATATAATAAAAAATAAAATAACTAATATACTAAAATAATAAAAAATTACATAATTTTCAAAATGATTAAAGTATTAAAAGCAGTTCAAGTTAATAATTATTAAGGTATGATTACATGTCCATTATGCAGATGAAATGTACTTTTCCGAAATTAATCATTGTGCCTTCATAAAGGCACATTACTAATTCATATCAAAATAATAAAATATGGAAATTTTACGGTCAGACTTAATAACCAAAAAAAAACTTGACTAGTACATAAATATATTTGGTAAGATTGTGATTACCAGTGATATCAGCAATATCTTAAATTTTTCAGAAATAAATTAAATTTATTTTTCCTTGATGAAAAAACAGGAATTCAGTAATAACAAAAATTACAAATTGAAATATGTTTGGAATCGATATAAGACTAAAACAGTCAAATTTTGTAATTATATCTGAACTAAATATTTCATAGTTTACATTCGTAAATTATGTGGGGATTTTAGGGAGTCTACTGTAATAGAATATTTAAAAATATGCATAAAATCAGGAGAAATATGTCGAAAATCAGGAGTATAGAAAAACATGTGAAAATTAGAGTTTTCTGTTGAAATCTGGAGACTTGACTCGTCTGAAATATTTATTTTAATTAAAATATAACAAAAATAAAGCTTTAAGGATTACCTTTTTTAAATGCTCAGGTACTTCATGCCTCATTTTATGGCCAAAAAACTGGGACTTCAACTTTATTTTTTGCTACATTCAACCATGATTTCTAGAAAAAAAAAATATTTTTTTTATTTATTTATTGTAAGCATGATTTGGCCTTCTTTAACATGGTGTGCCAAGTGCATGAACTGAATGTGAAAATGGCGATTTTCTGATAGGACAGAAACATTTTATGTTCTGGCAGCCTTTGAAAATGAAAAATCATTGCACACACACTTAAAATTAATCTGGAGGACTTTTTTTGCATATGTGTGTGTGAATGTTTGTTTCGCGACTATTTTTGACATTTGTAAAAGGGAAAGGTTTCAGTCTTTCAATTCAATAAATTTTTTCCTCTGAAAATAATTATACAACTTAAGAGATTGTTCTAGTTTTGTAGCATTTTCTTACTGATTTTTCCTTGAAATTTGCATTTTATTTTTGTGATCTTCTGGCGAAATTCACATAATCTTTTCGCTATACTCTGATAAAATTCACATATTCTTTCTGAGATATTTTAAATAAATTCACATTCAAGACTTGAATTTCAGGGCGGGATGGCGGGATTCGAGCCTGAAATTTTGAAATCCCACCCAAAAGAATATCGTATGCGGGAGGCTCCCGCTACAAAAAAATCACAAATTTTCTGATATTTTCGTGTGAATGAATGACATATTTTGCGAGTTTTTTACAGCGACAAATTGATCGAATTCACAATATTTTTGGCAATGGATCGTCAAATTTCGCATTTTTTTCTGCAATCGATTGACAAGTTTCGTGCAATTTTCTGTCGCGAGAACGGAGTAATTCCGTTTCAAATTTTCCAAAAAGTTAACACATTCGATTTCAAAAGTTATGAATAATCATTTATCAGCTCAGAAATTCGGATAGTTATCTCCGAATTTCCATACTAATAACCGATTTTTCATAGCTTTTGAACGGAGGACTAAATGTATATTTTCACAATCAATTTCATCAATCATTTGCAGAAAATTTTGTTAGATTATCTCGATAGAAACGTCAATTTTCTCAAAGAATCGCCAAATAAAAACTCGCTTTTTCTTAAATGATCGCTATAAAACATAAATTTCTTTAAAAAATCGAGAAATAAACACTAATTTTGTGAAATGGTTGCGGAATAAACGCGAATTTCGTAAAATCATTGTGGAGTAAACGCGAATTTCATAAAATGATTGCGGAATAAACACGAATTTTGTAAAATGACTGGGGAATAATTGCGAATTTCATGAAAGGATCGCCATATAAACAGCGACCTGGGAAGGGGAGGGAGAGTCGCCCTGGGTGCAGAAAAGTACGGGTGCCGATTTTCTACTACCAACATCATTTTTGGCCTGTAAGAAGAAAAAGAATACTAAATTGAAATTTTGCATTGAGTACAGTTTTCTCTTTGCACGCCCCTGCATATAAACCCAAATTTATCAAAATGCCACTTAAAAAACACGAATTTTATGAAAGAATCTCGAAGTTTTCATTAAAAGATCATAAAAAAAAGGCAATTTTGTTGATAATCGAGGAAAAAAATGCTAAATTCTTTAAAGGATTGCGGGAAAATGCCAAATTTGTCAACGGGATCTTCAAACTTAATTCTAAGCAAAAACTTCCTTGAAATTCGCAACAAATTTTCTGAAAAGTTACAGCAGATTGTGCGAGAAATGGAAGGGGGGGGGGAGGGAAATTACTTTTGGTTCTGTGTTTTTTCTGCGACCTTTTGACGAAATTTGTGGATTTTTTGCGATCTTTGAACGAAACTATCGGACTTAGTTTTTTTTTTAATGAAATTTGCAAATTTTTCACGGTTTTTTGAGGGACTTTGCAGATTTTTCACGGTTTTTTGACGAAATTTGTGGAATTTTCGTGATTCTTTGACAAAAATTGCAGAATTTTTGAGATCGTTTGGCGAAAGTTGTGGTTTTTTTGCGATTTGTGTTTTTTTTTCAGGTATTTTGATGATATTTTCGTTTCAACTGTGATCTCCATCCGAAATTTGCTTTTTTTCACCGAATCTTTGATGAAATTTCTGTTCTTTCACTATTGTTTGACGAAATTCACATTTTTTTTCACGATCTTCAGACGAAATTTGAGTTTTTTCACGATTATCTACAGAAATTCGTGTTTTTTGCGCAAAACTCTAACGATATTTACGATTTTTCTGCGAATGATTTACGACATTGATTTTTTTGGGAGGCGATTTAACGAAATTTGCAATATGTTTTTTGTCTAAATTTCCGGATTGAGGACAATTTTTTTTTTCCGGAACCGAAAACCTTTGATTTTTGAAAAATACATAGCAGAATCGCCTTTGGATCGTTTAGTTAGTATGCTAAACCCAGGGCAAACATATTTTGGTGCCCCCCCCCCTTTCCTCAGTAAAGCATATTTACAAATATAATTTTACTAATTTTCTAATATCTTACTTCATTTAAAATTAATAATAATAAAATATGTAATACTGAACTATGTATTCTCTTTTGTAAAATATTGATTCATTAATCTTGTAAGTGGAATCGGAAATAATCTAAAGAGATTCTAGTTTATACAGGATCTTTATGCTATATCCTTAAATTCTTCTATATTTTGGCATAACCCAGACAGGACGTGTTTAACAATACCGTGTTAAACATAAACGTGAGAAATATCAAAATACAACAGGTTCACATGGTCTCCCTTCGCCTGGCGCCTAGGGCATGTGCCCCCTCTGCCACCCCATTAGTTTTGGTCTGTTAACTTGTTATCCAACACTGGTTCAAACAGCACCCCCTCCCCCTGATTCAACAATAGCTCTAAATATATATATATTAGGGATGCACCGAATAGTGATTTTGGCCGAATACCGAATATTCGGCCAACAGCTGAACCGAATACCGAATATTCGGCCAACAGCTGAACCGAATACCGAATATTCGGCTAGCCGAATAGTAATTGTTGGGCCGAATACCGAATATTCGGCCAGCCAAATAGTAACTATTTGGCCGAATACCGAATATTCGGCTTTCCAAATACTTTTTATATTTCAAAGTTTAAAGGTATTAAAATGTTACTTTTTAAAACAGTTTTACATGATATTTAATAAAAGAGACTTATATTTTAATAAACGAACTTTTTATAAGAACATTCAGTATTGAAAAAAATCTGCCCTTTTTTTTTAAGAAGCATAATTATGAGACTTTTTCAATTAATAAAATCATCTTAAATATCATGATTTCTTCAACGAATTAAAACAAATATTTTGAAATCAAAGAGAAATAATGAAAAAAAAATAGTTGAAGAAAAACTATACAGTCTCATATTTGTTCTTTTTAAATAACTCAAGGCAGATTTTTTTCAATATGAAGTATAAATACTTTCAACTTAATTCTGAATAAAGGAATGCCTAAGTCATAGTTCTTTACTTATGAATGGTGGCATTTTCCATCCTTCTCATCATATCATATTTTACAGAAATCAAAGCATGTGAGTTGAAAATATAGTTATAGTATCTTCTTTATTGTTAATGCAACAAACGAAAACACAAGTTTTCTTGAGTTAAATTTTACATATAGCAAATAAATAATGTAAAAACATTCTATTTTATTTAAATATGATTTTATTTCTAACTATTTTAAATATATTTATAAATTGACAGTTAAAAGCAGAAATCGTGAAAAGTTTTTAAAAATGTGTTTTAAAAGGCTTTATTAAGCATTCGATTCGGCCAAATACTTTGATATTCGGCCAAACCGAATATTCGGCAGGCCGAATAGTTTCATATTCGGCCAAGCCGAATATTTGGCTTAACCGAGTAGTTTGATATTCGGCCTAACCGAATATTCGGTAAAATGGCCGAATACCGAATAGATACCGAATATTCGGTACATCCCTAATACATATATATATATATGGCATTATTGATAATACTTGCTAATCTTAATTGGCAAACGGGAGAGCTCCCAGCTTTCTTGTTAAATTTTTCTTTTTGTTTTTTAATTTAAATAGATAAAAATATAAAATAAGGATCATTTATGTATTATATCATTAAAATACATACAAATGTGTATGTATTATATCATTAAAATACATACAAATGTGTATATTTACATTTATATTAAAACTGCATTATTATTATAAAGATATTTGTATCTAAATTTTGTTACGTTTAATATGAAAAGCATTTATGTCCTGTCTGCAACTCATAAACTTGAATGACTAATTCTACATTTAAAAAAACTATAAAAAAATAAAATATTGCTAATATTAATTTATATATACATTCAATTCTTATCAAAAATATTTTTTTAAATAAAATTGACATTTTCTAAAAAGTATAAAAACTTTCAAAATAGAAACTGCGTACATCATGTCTGCAACGTCTATAATTTGTGATTTGTTTCGAATTTAAATTCTTTTCTCAGTAACATATAAATGTATTTTGAAGAACTTATCTTTTATAGTAACAATTCAAATTATTCATTCAGCTCAGTATCTTATAAACAAATAATTCAATGAACTTTGTAAATGTCATGTACGCAATACTGTGGAATCATCCATAAATAAACTAGAAATGTATATATTTTAATGTATTTACAAGTAAGAAATTTATCCTTTTTCTTAGTAAATGTTAAAGTATTATCATCATTTTTTTTAAAATAGGTATTACTTCTATTACCTTTCAAACTGAATTTCGTGGACATCAGTGAAATATGCAATACTAAATTAATCACCTGAATTAAACTGGTAAACAAGTTAAAAATAAATATTAATAGAATTGAATTATAACTTTAAACTCAAAAGTAAATAATAATATAACACAAACTTACTTTATTTATGTAAGTAAAATGCTTTAGAACATTGAAGTGTTGATTAGGCGGGAACATATCACTTCCGATTCTCGCGGTTGCAGAAACAATCGAATTGAGAAATAGTTGGACTGCGCATGCGTTAGCTAGGATTTCGTTCACTTCGGAAAGTAAACCGAAAATTTCCTGATTCTATCGGAAAGTGAAAACAGCTCTGACATATCAGATAATATCGGGAAGGTTCCTGCTAATTTGAATAACGTTCCAAAAAATTTTTACAGTGTATGTTGGAAAGCGTTAAAAACACATGTTAAGTTGAAATTTGACATTTTTCAATTTATTTAAATAGACGGAAGCATATTTGAACTCTTTTGCATAGCCCTGTAGTTTACCTACTATCTTTAAATACACGCCATTATTTAGCTAAAATCTATTTAAAACCGAAACATGCTTTAAACTAATGAAATCGCACTTTCAGAGATTACCATCCAGAGCCGGCTATTAATCCAATTTTTGAGTGCCTCTGTATATTATTTCTATTCTATTCTTTAAACATATCGTAATATACTTAAAGCTGTTCAACGTAAAAAATGCATAACTCATTTACAAACCACCTTTAATATATTTACTTACACACTTAGGAGTGCGAATTCTTTTGTGTAGCCCTGTATATGATTTGCACCAATTATATACACAGCGTAACATGCAAAAACTTAGTGAAACTTACAAAAAATCATATCAAAACTAAAAACTTCAAACAATTATCGTTAGCCTACAAAATTTTTGATGCAAAATAGTTTCCGAAATCTTTTGTGTGTCCCTGTAAATACTTCCTATTTTCTATTACACAGTAAGTAATTCGTAGTAAATCTTAGCAACGTATAATAATTTTATTATATGTGTAACAAGATTAAAATATCCCGCAAAGTATATCGTTATGTTACATAATTATTTTGCGTGGCCCTGTAAATGAATAACTATTCTTTGTGCAGCATATTTTATATCATTTGTACTTTAATTTAATTCATAAATGCATATTAATTTCATTATGTTCGGACGGGTGTAATATCATGAAAAAGCACTTGAAACTTTTCCCCCATCGGCCATAACGTAACAGAATGCTTTTGACTGTCTCTGTATTGGAAATACACATCTGATTTCCATAAAATTTGAAATAACTGGACAAAATTCTTCAACAAATATACATTTAAAATTTTAGACGATTCGACAGAGTAATTTTTGCACTGTTATATGCGGACAGACAGACGGACGGACGGACCAGAGACGAGTATAGGTGATACGCATTTATATAATTACTAACATATCTAAAAAACAGTTAAATTTAAAAGCGCATGCCGAAATTGAGAACGCAATTCCCAAATTTCCAGCAATTATTTCTTAAAGACAGTACAGTAACCGATTTCTTTTTGTGTACCCCTGTAAATGAGCGTTAAATGCTATAAATACCACCCTATTCTATCATAATCATCTTGTACTGAAATTCAGTGCAATTCAGATTTATACCAGTTTCAATACATTTGAAATAGTGTATTTCATTAATATACACTGCGAGCGATTTTCTCCCCATAGACTATGATGTGATGCAATCTTTTGGGTGTACCTGTAAATGAACTGTCAATCCCACATACTTAATATACAATACAGGACATGACTAGGTAACATAAAAAAGGTTTAAAAGATATCCAGATAAATAAATACATAAATAAGATATCCTGTTCTCAAAAGTAATCGCATTCTTGGAATGTAAAAAAAAAAATAAAAATAAAAATAAAAATAAAAGTCGGTAATTCGAACGTTGTTGTTTCACGCATTTCGATTTCAAAGGAGTCGTACCCATGAAAACAATATTTTTCTCAATTATTGCGCTGAAGCCAGCAAAATCAAAATTATATGGATTGCATTCAAAATCGGACGGTAAAAGCAAAAGTTCATTTTCGAATAAGATCCAATCCACAGCCTTAATCTCCTTATTTTGCTTCAGTGCCAAGTGACGTCAATATCCGTCTCAACACAGCACCTAGCGCTCTCAGCGCCATCTATTGTTTGTAAATCGAACTAAAATCCAGAATCGCAGGAAAAAAAACTTTTGACCTTTTAGATGACTCTCGTGCAAGGATTTTTTAAATATCTGTAAAAGTTTGCAAGTTATTGATTTTTAAAACCGTTCAGTCCTTTTCAGGACACCCGGTATATATATATATTAAATTGCATATATATATATATTATTTGTTGCCGTAGTTATTTAATTCAACGCTGGAAAAAATATTTTCATGTAAAAAAAATTCTTATTCAGTAAAATTATTTTCATACATTTAAGCGTATTCAAAAATAAAAGCCATATGTTTCCATAGCAACAAAATCGAATTGACAATACTCAACTGGACTTTGAATTGAAAGAGTTTTAATGAATTTGAATTTCGTTTTAAATCTCAAATTTTTATGGTTAAATTTGAATATAAATACATATAAATATCAATATAACGAAATTATACTTAAAACAAACTAAAGCTGACAAAACAAAAGATATTTAATTCATCTAAATACGTTTAACATGAAACTTTTTTCCTTTAAAATACACTTGATATAAAAAAAACCCTTTTTTTAAATTCTGTTTCTTCGCCAACCGATGATAAATCGCCAAATAACGAAATTTTCATTATTTTTTTACGGATAGGGTACGGAGGTTCCGCCGAAATTTTTTTTTATAAACGTATATATCCTCATGAGAAGAACATTCTGTATTTCTTTCAGATTTTTCGGAGTATGCATTATGGAGACCTTCCTTGTTAGGCACTCCTCCCTTCCGGCAGACATGGATTCTTCTATTACTACACTTCCATAAAATAAAAGGATTTTTTCTGGTGCTCGATGACATAGGTTTATGTGCAGTCGGCTCTTGGGCTATAACGGCCAATAAGTAGGAATACCTTCAGTGCGGGTTGTTCAAAGAAAGCTATAACCCGTATTTACGCAAGAATACCAAAGGTTCGAATAAAACCACGGAAAACTCCGAATGGTTAGGCCGACGGGCGCGACTGGATTTGAACCCTTCACCTCCCGACTATCAGCTTCGACAGCAGATCCGCACTGCCACTGATGGAGTCCTGTATTAAATGCATTTCGTAAAAACTTAGTTTAGATGTACTTTAAAGCACCGTCGGAGCGTAAAAGGTTAAACATTCTCTTTTGTCAAAATCAAAATTACCCGGTTTAAAATAGCGGATAAATCATCTTAAATCCCAACCAATTTCAATTTTAACGCATGCCAATTGCCAATCGATAGAAATGGATTTACTTTAATTTAAACATTTTACACAATAATTGATAGTTTTTAAATATCTATTTTACATTTGACTGATCACGTTGTAAAAAAAAAAATCCTTTGTAAAAAGTATATATTTTGCGGCAAAACGTCTTTTTTATTAACATGATAAAAGAAGAATCGATGCCGTTATTCGTCTTGTTTTCGCATCGATTAATCGATGGGCAACTCTTTAAGAAACATTTGTGAAACTGGTAGCTTCCGACTTTTACTTTATCCAATAAACGTTTACTGTATACCTATTGATTGATTGATTTGGAGCTTGATCTCGTGGAAACTAGATATATGTTATTGAAACTTTTATCAGTGTTATGACGTATGTTTCAGACGAATTATTATTCTATATTCTCGCTTAGAATTAAACGAGAGTATAATACGTTTTTAGCAATTTCCGAAGAAAGTATTTGAAATGTTGAATATTATTTGCATTGAGTAAAATAAACAAATATTTGAAAACGAAAAAATAATGGAATATTTTTTAAGAAGAATAAATTTAAATATACATATTTATATATATATATATTACAAATTTAAAATTTTTTCGCCAAAACTAACCTTTATACTATCTTAATTTTCTTATAAAAATATTCCGTACTTACTTTAAATTATTAAATTAAAATCTTGTTTCTAAATCTAATCTGTTAATCCTTATGCAGACGATATAAATTCTTAATTTGCCTTAAAAAACATTATTCCAGTATGCGTAAATTTAAAAAGATGGCTCTAAATTAAAAATATTCTTAATTAAAACTTTATTTCTTAATATTCCAAATAAAACTGATTTCTTCTATGTTTTTATCAACCCTTTTTAAGAAAGTCTTATTAAATTTATTCCAAAACCATACCTTTCAAAAAATATCATTATTTTATTTTATCTATTTATTTATTTTTCCTACGTCAACCTTTGATGTGTGCATATTAATAAATTCATTTCTTTTCTTTTTCTCTTAAAATTAATCATTTATAAAAATCGTCTGCCTAAGATATTTAAAATTCTGAGTCAATTATAAATTGGTTAAATAATATTTTTTTAAAATAAATTTATCGTTTGTGGAAAATAATCTCGTAGCTGGACAAGAATTCTGTTTACATAAAAGAATGATGGTTTGAGGTTACAGAATGTTCCAGAACTTTCTTTTTAGTTTAAAAGGTGGAAGTCTCGAGATGAAAAAGAAGATTTCTTGGGTTGCTTCTTCGATGAGGACAGCTCGCTGAAATAATGATGGAATTTTTGCAAAAGGAGCTTTTCCTTCCTCATTATTACGAATTTAATAAATGAATTTACAGCAGCCCATGACTAATTATTGGATCTTCTACATTTATTTATTTATTTTGTTTTTTCCCTCGCTTGCCATGACTGTGTGTTTCTTTTTAACCAGTGGAAATAATTCGAGTTCTCCTTAAATCGTCACAACTAATCGAAAAGTCGACAGGATTTTTTATCTGTGCTGCCTTTTTAATGAATGATATTTAAAGAAAATTGCGATGGAACGAAGAAAAGCATGCTATCGCCGAAGTTCAATTGAAGGACAGTCTATATGGTATTTTCAGCTTGCTAATGGAATGGGCTGTGGAACGAAATGGTGATAGGTTTGTGAATCGCCGATAATTGACTTCTCGTGAATTCCTGAAGCTTGATATTTTTGGTCATAATGATAAATTTTTGAGACCTGGTGATTTCGAATTGGATTTAATAAGGAATAGAAGCGTCATTCATCTTGTTGCGGCCCAAATATGCGATCATTGACTTTAAATATTACTGGTAGTAATGACAAGAAAAAAAAAAACATTTAGAGACAACTGAACGCCGATTGCTACTTACTTTCATAATTTTCGTTATTATTGTCTCTCCTAGGATCATCTTGAGAAATTCTTCTTAAGAGTGAGTTATTTCAAATTAATTGAATATTATTTGTATCCTTTTTAAGCATTTGTGTAGATTGTTTATTCTCTATTTGTGAGGTTTATTTATTTATTGTTTTGTTTTTCTTTGAGTCTTATTTATTAATCTATTTATGAGTATTATTATTATCGTTATTATTTGTTGAAGATTGAAATATTTTTATTCGTAAGGATTTAATTGAGGAGTATGATGTTCTTAAGATATTTACTGTTACTTATTAAGATTATTATGATATTTTTATGCACGTTTAAAGATAAGTTCGTAATAATAATGAAGTATAAAAGAACTTAGAAGCTCAAGTTATTTTTTAAAAAGGTACATTTTCTAATTTATTGATATTTGTTTGTTATCAAGAACTATTCTCAGAATGCAGTATTTTCATGATAATGTTCCTACAACTAGACATTTAAGCTGAAAATTAAGTTAACATTTATGTTTTTCATTTTATTTGTTAGAATTTCTGGTTACAGTGAGCTTTGGTTCCCGGATTCTTATAATTTATTTAAATTCAGTAAGAAAGATGGAACTGTGCAAGGCTGTTGCTAGAATTTTGACTGATAAATATGATTAATTTTGTCAGTAAATTTTGTGATTTTAAGTAAGAAATTACCTATAGTTAAAATTTTTGAATCTGTTTATGATCTATAAAATAATAGAATTAAAAGTTGATCCCAATTTAAGGTATATCTATGATATTTACAATTTCTGTTTTATTAGATAAAATTTCTGGTTAAAGTTAGCAGCTAAATATAGTTATAATTTTCGCGATAATTTTGATTCAGATTTTTAAAAAGGTGGGTAATGGTTCTGTGTGAGGCTGTTAAAATGTGTACAACACCAGTAGACAAAGCCCTCAAAATTGCGAAAGCGCGAACTCAGGAATTTCACCTTAAAAGTAAAAGGCTCTATGATCGAAATTTTGTCGAATGCCCATTAAAAATACAAGACTCTGTAATTTATGAAGAATTTAAATACCCTAACACTCGAAAATTAGAACCTACTTTCTCTGGACCATACAAAATTATAAATAAACTTTCTGATGTAACTTATGAAATAGATAAATTTAATTATGAGACAGGACAGAATTCCGTTATTGTGCATGTTTCTAAATTAAGACCCTATTTTTCACCAGAAGATTTTAAACTGTTTCATGAGCAACCCAAAAAACAAACAAAACCTCAGATACAATCACAATCACTAGATCAAACTAAAGTCAAGACAGTAGATTAAGTTTTAATTCTTATTCTTTAAATAGTTTATCACCATAATTTTCAACATTAGCAGGTATGTTCTTGGAGGCCTACAAGAATATTACTTGTTTTTGGGAGTTTTGGGGTTAAATTGGGCTCCTTATGCAGCATAAGGTGAACACTTTGATTGTAAAAGCTTTCAAATTGATGTTGATAAATTAATTTTAAGGGTGTTTAAGTCTAACTATATTTACTCATGTATTTGACATTAGTATTATTCTATTTATTCAGCAGATATTTATGTTATAACAGTTATAAAATCTAATGATTCTACTCAAACCTATAACATAATATGTGATTTTCAGTGATTGTGAAAACTACAGATATTAAGAGTTTTTCAGAAAAGCATACTATTTTTATTTCTATTTCTCAATTAAGAATGACACCTTTTATTCCTATTGTATTTTATTATTAAAGTTTATAAACCATGTGTAGATAAAACATTATTCTACATTTGGCATTTGAAAACTTATAACCAAATTTGACAATTTTGTAAAAGAGTATCAGAGAGGAATTATTGTAAGGAAATACTGGTTGAGAGTCCATTTTCTAAATAGTTAGATTTAATTTTATTTGGATTTTGGAATTATTATGATTTTTTTTATTTATACTTTCGGCTAGCAAAAAATACTTTCTTATGCTATTAGAAGATAAGAAAATTATTTAGTTGCTATGTAATTATTTTTATCCTCAACCAATATTTTCCCTATCAATAATAAACAAATAGTGATATTTTCTTTTGATTATACTCTTGTTCTATTATTATTATCATTATGATTTCTATAATGAAGTTTAGTATTAATTATACTCTTATTGAGAAATATTAGGATATGGAGTCTTATTATACTATCACTTATTATTGTTATTATTATTATTTAAATTTTTCTATATTATTATTTATTAATTTTTGAAGTGATAATATTTATTATTAGAAATTTGACATATTATTAAAAAATGTTGGGACCCAACAAAAAACAAAGATTAAACAAGATTTGAAGATCTTTAATTAAAGAGACTGTATTCACTGGACATTGAAAAAGACTCTTTTATATATACTTGAAAGACTTTTTTCATTTAAAGGACTTATTTAAAATAAACTATGCATTAAGTCATTGTAATTATTTAAACTTCCATGAGAACGAATTTTTATTGTTTTTATTATATTTTTATCTCTTGCTTATTAATATTCATAACTTATTTACTGTTATTATATGTATTATCTCCTATGCACTTACAAATGGTAAGTGATGTTGTAACATTATTGTATTTCTTTCAGGGAAATGCTCCTACCTAAATTTAATTCAGAATTATTTTCTCTTAACTATTTTATTTTAATCGCTAATATTTTTTATGTTACGTTAATTTTCTTTTCTTCCATCTCTTGACTTCCTGAGTTTGACAGTTTTATTCCAAAATTTAACTTTTCTAAATTATTATATTTCTGTTGTCTGAACTTGTAGTTTTATTTAACTATCAATTTTATACAAAGTCTTGGGGAGGGGGGATAATATTACAAATTAAAAAATTTTTCGCCAAAACTAACCTTTATACTATCTTAATTTTCTTATAATAATATTCCGTACTTACTTCAAATTATTAAATTAAAATCTTGTTTCTAAATCTAATCTGTTAATCCTTATGCAGACGATATAAATTCATAATTTGCCTTAAAAAACATTATTCCAGTATGCGTAAATTTAAAAAGATGGCTCTAAATTAAAAATATTCTTAATTAAAACTTTATTTCTTAATATTCCAAATAAAACTGATTTCTTCTATGTTTTTATCAACCCTTTTTAAGAAAGTCTTATTAAATTTATTCCAAAACCATACCTTTCAAAAAATATCATTATTTTATTTTATCTATTTATTTATTTTTCCTACGTCAACCTTTGATGTGTGCATATTAATAAATTCATTTCTTTTCTCTTTCTCTTAAAATTAATCATTTATAAAAATCGTCTGCCTAAGATATTTAAAATTCTGAGTCAATTATAAATTGGTTAAATAATATTTTTTTTAAATAAATTTATCGTTTGTGGAAAATAATCTCGTAGCTGGACAAGAATTCTGTTTACATAAAATAATGATGGTTTGAGGTTACAGAATGTTCCAGAACTTTCTTTTTAGTTTAAAAGGTGGAAGTCTCGAGATGAAAAAGAAGATTTCTTGGGTTGCTTCTTCGATGAGGACAGCTCGCTGAAATAATGATGGAATTTTTGCAAAAGGAGCTTTTCCTTCCTCATTATTACGAATTTAATAAATGAATTTACAGCAGCCCATGACTAATTATTGGATCTTCTACATTTATTTATTTATTTTGTTTTTTCCCTCGCTTGCCATGACTGTGTGTTTCTTTTTAACCAGTGGAAATAATTCGAGTTCTCCTTAAATCGTCATATATATATATATATATATATATATATATATATATATATATATATATATATATATATATATATATATATATATATATATATTATGTACCTTAACTATTTTATTATTCCTTTTGCTTCGAGACTATAAAAATCGCCATTTTTCCTGATGTGACGTCACAGGTATATTTTCTAGCGTATTTATTGTATGTAGACGATTACAGTGAATTTAATTTACACTTAAAAGGATGCATATAATTAATATATATCTATATATAATTAATATATTATTACATCTAAAAGTTTAGCATTTCTTTCACATCGATTAATCGATAGGCAGCTCTTTAAGGAACATTAATGAAATTGATAGCTTCTGACTTTTACTTTACCCAATAAACTTTAACTAGCTATTGATTGATTGATTTGGAGCTTGATCTCGTAGAAACTAGATAATTGTTATATGAGGCAGCTTTTTAGTTAAAGAATATTGTGTACTAAATAACATAAATATTTGAAGCTGAAATAGTAACGGAATATTTTTTAACGAAGAATTAATTACATATTTCTTATCTATTTGTTATTTTTACTTACTCATCATACGTAGTATAGGGTATGTCTTGCAATCGTTTTGAAAATCGAAAAAAATTTTTTTTTGACGGATTTACACGTTTCAGATACTGAAGATTCCAAAAAACATATTTTTAGAAAAAAAAAAAAAAAAAAAATGCCGTCAGTCCGTGTGTGTGAGATAGAAATCTCCACAGCTATCCTCTTTTTTACGTAAAAAAGAGAGGAGCTGTCGGAATGGTTTTACGTTAGCTTTGGATCAGTCCACTTCGTATAAAAGAACTCAGCCTCCGACTTTTACTCTTGTGTTGTTTTTGTGTGATGAGCATGACATGTTCTAAAATTCTAATAAGGAAGGTCTTCATACGGGCATACTCCAAAAAATCTGAAAAAATTACAAAATGTTCTTCTCATGAGTATATATACGTGTATAAAAAAAAATTTCGGCGGAACCTCCACACAATGTCCGTAAAAAAATAATGAAAATTTCAATATTTGGCGATCTTTCACCTGTTGGCGATGGAGTGTAATTTCAAAAAATACTTTTTATGTCAAATGCACTTTAAGGGGGGAAAAAGTTTAAGTAAAACTTGTTTTGATAAATTTAATTTAAATAACTTTAGTTTTTTTTAAGTTTTAGATTGTTTTAAGTATAATTTTGTTATATTGATATTTATATGCATTTATATTCAAATTTAATCATCAAAATTTGAGATATAAATCGAAAATCATAATTAAAATTAATTAAAATTGTTTCATGCTTAAAGTCCAATTGAGCCTTGTCGATTCGATTTTGTTGCTATGGAAACGTCGGGCTTTTATTTTTGAATATGCTTAAATGTATAAAGATATTTTTTCTCAATGTGATTTTTTTTTTAATCTGAAAACATTTTTTAAGCGATTAATTCAATAATATTTCAACAAGCAATATATATATATGTAATAAAATATAAATATGTACTATGTAATATTAAAGTATTTTATTGTTTATATTTATATTCATTAAATACCATTTACTTCCATTCTAAATATCAACAGTTTTGAGTTTCTTTAAAATTGTTTGCTTTTGACGAGGAAAAGTGCTGCTCGCCAAATCGCATGATGCTCTCGTCTTTTCACACCAAATATTCAAAAGTATTTCATTTTTTTTTTTTTTTTTACATATTTCCTACTGTATTTCTGCCGCTAATTTTGACGGATCCTTTATTACATAGTTGAATTAGTATTTTTTTCATAAAATTCTGCCCAGTATGGAGTCAATCAATGTAAATAAAAAACACATAAGTAATTTGAGTATTTTATTTTGGTTTTATGTATATAAATAAGGTGAAATAAAGGATTCGATATATTTGATATGTTATATCATTTTAATCTTGTGATATTGTGTGTTTTTTGTTGTATAGCTTTTGAGCCAGAGGACCGGAACAGCCAGGGCGAGCGCCGCCGAATTCTACGTGTACAAAGAGAATCCAGAGTTGTGGCAGCACATACAGCGCTACGGGGTCGACACACTGCAGCAAGGACTCGAGAAACTGAGGTAGGTACTGACCTTCCCTCAATGAAATAATTTAAGGGATCTTGTACCTTTTAAACGGGATAATCAACAAAAACATCCAAAGTTCGATTCAGTGTATCTTTAAAACTTTTATACATATTAACATGAAAATTTCACCGTTCAACAGAAAAGATTATGCTTTTTAATAAACTGTCATTAAACATTTAAGTCTTTCATATAATATATGCATTACTGAAATTTAAAAACCTCTATTTTTTACTCCGTCGTGCCTTGCGCGCATCCTAACGACCCTATAAATCAATATTTTTGCATAGATATTTTTTTTTCTGTAAAGAAGAATAATGTATTTTTAAAATGAACTACTCTTAAATAAAAATTATTTCAGTAACCTTGTAAAATAAAATAAACTTTTTCAAAAAAAAAAATATAACCGACTTCAATCAACGCTCTAAAAAGAGTTAAATAATTCTTTAAAATACCCTAATGATGAATTGTTATCTAATAACCACACATCAGATATCATGTACCGACAAAAAAATGGTTATAAGTTTAATACATAGAACTTAATATCCAGCAAACATGGTTTTTCGGCAGAATATTTTTTACAAGAAATTAATTTACATATTTTTGATTTAATTTATGAATATATACATATAAAAAGTAATGAATTACTTTTTGAAGTTGGTGCCAAACGATCACAATCAATAATGGTTTTTACCATTTTATTTATGGTATTAGGCATAATATAACCACAATTTTTACTATACTTATAATAGTTTGGCACCAACTTCAAAAAGTAATTCATTACTTTTTATATGTATATATTCATAAATTAAATCAAAAATATGTAAATTAATTTCTTGTAAAAAATATTCTGCCGAAAAACCATGTTTGCTGGATATTAAGTTCTATGTATTAAACTTATAACCATTTTTTTGTCGGTACATGATATCTGATGTGTGGTTATTAGATAACAATTCATCATTAGGGTATTTTAAAGAATTATTTAACTCTTTTTAGAGCGTTGATTGAAGTCGGTTATATTTTTTTTTTGAAAAAGTTTATTTTATTTCTTACTTTTTAGTTATTTATACCGTAATACTTAGTTTAATCGGTTGGATAGATGTGGTGTAATCGGTGAACATATATAAAAAGAAAAGTACATACGCGGTCGAATTGATGATAACCTTCTCTCCTTTTTTAAGTCAGTTAAGTTGGTTGGTTGTATGTCGGCCAATTATCTGCGCTGTGGGATATAGGCCCAAAGGGGTGGAGTGCCCTCCGTGGGGGTCTTTCTAAGGGAACCTAACCCGTATTTACGCAAGGTTCGAAGAAAACCACGGAAAACTCCGAACGGTTAGGCCGACGGTCGCGATTGGGTTCGAACCCAGCACCTACCGTCTACCAGTCTGAGGTCAGAACCTCTCGGCCACTGGTGGGGCTTAAGTCAGTTAAAGAAATTATATTACCGAAAAATACTGTATGTTATACATGGATGTCAGGAATGGGGTTCGAACCCACGATCTCTTTCGAGAAGCAGAGTTTAAATCGGGCGCCTTAGACCGCTCGGCTATCCTGACTGCAATCTAAATCGTGAACAACGCCATATTACTTTTCGCAAGTCCATTATTTTAGCACACTTTCACTGATAAAGTACTGAGTTGGTAAAAAATCTCTGATACTCTGTGCTAACGGTTAAAAACAAAATATTCTTAATAGCATAATTAGTATTTAATTTTTAAAAAGAATAATACGGAAAAGGCTTTTGTATATATGTATGTCAGGAGTGGGGTTCGAACCCACGTTCTCTTTCGAGAACCAGAGCTTAAATTAAGCGCATTAGACCGCTCGGCTATCCTGATCGCAATCAACTCAGGGAACTTATTCAAGGTCATGTTATTTTTCGCAAGTCTATTAATTTAGCACTCTTTCACTGAAAAAGTACTGAGGAGATAAAAGATCTCTGATTCTCTGCGCTAACTGTTAAATAAAAAATATTCTTAATAACATAATTAGTATTTAATTTGTAAAATATATGTGTAAAAATTATAACGCGGAAAATGGTTATTGTATACATGCATGTCAGGAGTGGGGTTCGAACTCCCACTCTCTTTCGAGAACCAAAGCTTAAATCAGGCGCCTCAGACCGCTCGTCTATCTTGACTACAATCTATTCGGTGAACTTATTCAACGTCATATTACTTTTCGCAAGTCTATATTTTAGCACTCTCTCACTGAAAAAGTATTGAGTTGGTAAAATATCTCTGATACTCTGAGCTAACGGTTAAATACAAAATATTCTTAATAGCATAATTAGTATTTAATTTGCAAAATATATTTGTAAAAAATTATAATACGGAATAGGTTGTTGTATACATGTATGTCGGAAGTGGGGTTCGAACCCACGCCCTCTTTCGAGAACAAAAACTTAAATCAGGCGCCTTAAACCGCTCGGCCATCCTGACTGCACTCCATAGTACGAATTAATTCAACAGTTTTAATTAGCGAAAAATCACTAATTTTAATAGTTTTTGCCCGTTTACTAAAAAATTACTGAAACAATTTCTATGAAATGGAAGTGGTACCAATCCGAGTTGTTTGTTGTATTTTGTGTCGGCCGATTATCTGCGCTAAGGGATATAGGCCCTATGGGGAGGTATGCCCTTCGTGGGGGTCTTAATAAGGGAACCTAACCCGTATTCACGCAAGGTTCGAAGAAAACCACGAAAACTCCGAACGGTTAGGCCGACGGCCGCGATTGGATTCGAACCCAGCACCTGCCGTCTACCAGTTGAGAGGTCAGACCCTCTCGGCCACTGGTGGGGCCCAATCCGAGAGTAAGTTTTTTAATTTAACACTAAAACCAAATTAATCAGTTGGCTAGTTTCGACGTAATCGGTGAACATACATTAAAAAAATACATACGCGATGAATTGATAACCTCCTCTCCTTCTTGAAGTCGGGCCCCACCAGTGGCCGAGAGGTTCGGACCTCTCAACTGGTAGACGGCAGGTGCTGGGTTCGAACCCAATCGCGGCTGTCGGCCTAACCGTTCGGAGTTTTCCGTGGTTTTCTTCGAATCTTGCGTAAATACGGGTTAGGTTCCCTTAGAAAGACCCCCACGGAGGGCACGCACCCTGGTCCTATATCCCATTAGCGTAGATAATCGGACGACAAAAATCAACCAATCAACCAACCTTCTTGAAGTCGGTTAAAATATTCTTAATAGCATAATTAGTATTTAATTTGTAAAATATATATGTAAAAATTATAATACGGAATAGGTTCGGAAACTTATTCAATGTCATGTTACTTTTTGCAAGTCAATTATTTTAGCACTCTTTCACTGATAAAATATTGAGTTGATAAAAGATCTCTGATACTCTGTGCTAACTGTTAAATACAAAATATTCTTAATAGCATAATTAGTATTTAATATGTAAAAATTATAATACGGAAAATTATTGTACACACGTATGTCAGGAGTGGGGTTCGAACCCATTGTCACTTTCGAGAACCAGATCTTGAATCAGGCGCTTTAAACCGCTCGGCCATCCTGACTTCACTCAAGTGTAGGAACTAATTCAACAGTTTTAATTAGAGAAAAAACACTAATTTTAATAGTTTTTGCTTAATTACTAAAAAACTACTGAATCAATTTCTATGAAATGGAAGTGGCACCAATCCGAGAGTAAGCTCTTTAATTTAACATCAAAACCAAATTAATCGGCTGCATAGTTTCGGAGTAATCGGTGAACATACATAAAAAAAAATACATACGCGTCGAATTGATAACCTCCTCTACTTTTTGAAGTCGGTTAAAAATATTCTTAATAACATAATTAGAATTTAATTTGTAAAATATATATGTAAAAATTATAATACGGAAAGTTATTGTACACACGTATGTCAGGAGTGGGGTTCGAACCCATTGTCACTTTCGAGAACCAGATCTTGAATCAGGCGCTTTAAACCGCTCGGCCATCCTGACTTCACTCAAGTGTAGGAACTAATTCAACAGTTTTAATTAGAGAAAAAACACTAATTTTAATAGTTTTTGCTTAATTACTAAAAAACTACTGAATCAATTTCTATGAAATGGAAGTGGCACCAATCCGAGAGTAAGCTCTTTAATTTAACATCAAAACCAAATTAATCGACTGCATAGTTTCGGAGTAATCGGTGAACATACATAAAAAAAAAATACATACGCGTCGAATTGATAACCTCCTCTACTTTTTGAAGTCGGTTAAAAATATTCTTAATAACATAATTAGAATTTAATTTGTAAAATATATATGTAAAAATTATAATACGGAAAGTTATTGTACACACGTATGTCAGGAGTGGGGTTCGAACCCATTGTCACTTTCGAGAACCAGAGCTTAAATCAGGCGCATTAAACCGCTCGGCCATCCTGACTTCACTCAATTGTAGGAACTAATTCAACAGTTTTAATTAGCAAAAAAAACACTGATTTTAATAGTTTTTGCTTAATTACTAAAAAACTACTGAACCAATTTCTATGAAATGGAAGTGGTACCAATCCGAGAGTAAGCTCTTTAATTTAATACCAAAACCAAATTAATCGGCTGCATAGTTTCGGAGTAATCGGTGTACATACATAAAAAAAAAAAATACATACGCGTCGAATTGATAACCTCCTCTCCTTTTTGAAGTCGGTTAATAAAAATACTATATCGAGTTAAACACAAAATTAATTTTGACCGAGCTAAGCTCGGTCTCCCTGCTAGTATTATATTATGCATATCCATAATGGTTCAGTATTACGGTGGCCCTCCAACGACTTGGTTTAATTATTTTAATCCTTCTATAGTAAAAAAAAACTAGCCTTAAAAGGAATGACTCCTGGAATGATGCTGATGTGGAAGATTTCCGGAAGTAACGAATCCGGGTTGTCCACTCCTTCCATGAGTCGAATAGACCAATCAGGAAAGGGCTCCGTCTGTGCATCGCCATATGGGTTACCATAAAGAGAGGAAAGGTTACCATCGCCAACAATCGCCAAGTTTGTCGCTAACTTGGCGATATATCGCCAAATTTGGCGACCAAAATTAGTTGTCAAAAGTGACGCCAATTTGGCGATAACTGTAATATTTCGCCAAATTTTTAATTTATTTACAACATCAGTCGTTTGATACATCATTTGAGAGGTTTGCAACTGCTTATTCATTTAAAGGATGTCTTGTGTGTTATCCCCCATTCTGCTCCCCAGGGGGGACACATTTTTAATTTCTTTACAACACCAGTCGTGTTACACAAGATTTGAAAGGTCTGCAACTGCTTATTCATATTATGGATGTCTTGTGTGTCACCCCCACACTCTGCTCTCCCCAGGGGGTCACATTTTTAATTTCTTTACAACACCAGTTGTGTGACACATCATTTGAAAGGTCTGCAACTGCTTATTCATATTATGGATGTGTTGTGTGTCATCCCCCACTCTGCCCCCCAGGGGGGCACATTTTTAATTTCTTTACAACACCAATTGTGTGACACATCATTTGAAAGGTCTGCAACTGTTTATTCATTTTATGGATGTCTTGTGTGTCACCTCCCCTCTGCCCCCCAGGGGGTCACATTTTTAATTTCTTTACAACACCAGTTGTGTGACACATCATTTGAAAGGTCTGCAACATCTTATTCATATTATGGATGTGTTGTGTGTCATCCCCCACTCTGACCCCCAGGGGGGCACATTTTTCATTTCTTTACAACACCAGTCGTGTGACACATCATTTGAAAGGTCTGCAAATGCTTCTTCATATTATGGGTGTCTTGCGTGTCACCCTCCACTCTACCCCCCAGAGGGGTGCACATTTTAAATTTCTTTACAACACCAGTCGTGTGACACATCATTTGAAAGGTCTGCAACTGCTTATTCATGTTTTGGATGTCTTGTGTTTCCCCCCCCCTACTGTGTCCCCCCAGGGGGCACATTTTTAATTTCTTTACATCACCAGTCGTGTGACACATCATTTGAAAGGTCTGCAACTGCTTATTCATATTATGGATGTCTTGTGTGTCACACCCCCGCGCTCTTCCCCGCCAGGGGGGGGCATTTTTAATTTCTTTACAACACCAATCGTGTGACACATCATTTGAGAGGTCTGCAACTGCTTATTAATATTATGGATGTCTTGTGTGTCACCTCCCACTCTACCCCCCCAGGGGAAGACATTTTTAATTTCTTTACAACACCAGTCGTGTGACGCATCATTTGAAAGGTCTGCAACTGCTTAATCATATTATGGATGTCTTGTGTTTCACACCCCCTGCCCCCCTGGGGGGGGCACATTTTACTATTTCACATTTTACTGTTACACATTTTACATTAATTTCTTTACAACACCAGTCGTATGACACATCATTTGAAAGGTATGCAACTGCTTATTCATGTTTTGGATGTCTTGTGTTTCCCCTCCTACTGTGTCCCCCCAGGGGGCACATTTTTAATTTCTTTACATCACCAGTCGGATGACACATCATTTGAAAAGTCTGCAACTGCTTATTCATATTATGGATGTCTTGTGTGTCATCTCCCAGTCTGCACCCCCAGGGGGGGCACATTTTTAATTTCTTTACAACACCAGTCGTATGACACATCATTTGAAAGGAGTGCAACTGCTTATTCATATTATGGATGTCTTGTGTGTCACCTTTACTCTGCCCCCCTAGGGGGGGGCACATTTTTAATTTCTTTACAACACCAGTCGTGAGACACTTCATTTGAAAGGTCTGCAACTGCTTATTCATATTATGGATGTGTTGTGTGTCATCCTCCCCTCTGCCCCCCCAGGGGTGGCACATTTTTAGTTTCTTTACAACATCAGTCGTGTGACACATAATTTGTAAGGTTTGCAAATGCTTATTCATATTATGGATGTATTTTGTGTCTCCCCATTCTGTCCCCCCCCAGGGAGGCACATTTTAAATTTCTTTGCAACATCAATTGTGTGACACATCATTTGAAAGGTCTGCAACTGCTTATTCATATTATGGAAGTCTTGTGTGTCACCACCCCACTCTGCCCCCCGGGGGGCACTTTTTAATTTCTTTGCAACACCAATTATGTGACATATCATTTTAAAGGTCTGCAACTGTTTATTCATATTATGGATGTGTTGTGAGTCACCAGCCACTCTGCCTCCCAGGGGGGGCACATTTTTGATTCTTTAGAACACCAGTCGTGTGACACATCATTTGAAAGATCTGCAACTGCTTATTCATATTATGCATGTCTTGTGTGTCACCACCCACTCTGCCCCACAGGGGAGCACATTTTTAATTTCTTTGCAACACCAATTGTGTGACACATCATTTGAAAGGTCTGCAACTGCTAATTCATATTATGGATGTCTTGTGTGTCACCACCCCACTCTGCCCCCGAGGGGGGTGAACATTTTTTATTTCTTTACAAAACCAGTCATGTGACATATCATATGAAAGGTCTGCAACTGCTTATTCATTGTATGGATGTCTTGTGTGTTCACGTTTTTCATAGGTGCACCAGATTTGCCGCAATATTTTCTAAAGCCCATTTGGCGAAAATGTCTTTGTGGTATAACGCTTGCATATACATTTTTAATTATTTTCTATTATTTTCAAAAGGAACTTACAGTAAATAAAAAAATATATAATTAATAACTTTAGAAAAATAATAACTTATATAATAAAAAAAATGAATATAAATAAACATTTTATTAGTAAAAAAACAATATTACCCAGGCTACTATTTCGGACAAAATAATGCCACTTTCACGCCAATTATGTGACATTTGTTCTCATTTTTCACCAAATTTCCTGTTGTAGATCTTTGAAATTTGGAATGCGTATGAATACCTGGGAGCAATACTGGAATTGGACATTGATTTTTTTTAATTCGACACCTAATTGGTAAAATGAGGGTTATTTTTTAAAGATTTATACAACTTTTTCTGCGCAAGAAAGACACTTACCTATTTTTGTATACAAGAAGAAGTAAATGGTATGTAAAACAATGATATTATCCGTATATAGAATGCTCAAAGCGATATAAGCACTGGGTTTGGCGAGATTTTTTTTTATGTCAGTTTGGCGAAAATATCAAACAGGACATTGGTTACCATTGAATCCTGCTTATTCTTGTTCTTCCTCACAATGCATTCATTGTATATAAGTTTTTTTTCCCACTATACATTTCAGCTAATTATTAGATTATCTACTGTATTTAAAATGGATGAAATAGAGATTCATAGAAAAAAAAGATTATCCAGTGAACGTCAAAAGAGATGGATGGAGAAACAAAAATTTCAAAATAAAACAATTGAACGTATTAAAATCAGTGATCATATTGAACCTTCGGAAGATCCAAAGCTTCAGGTACATGTAAATAAGAAAGAAAACAAAACAAGAAACTTATTTCATGTTTTGCCTTTAGAAATATCTGGTGTAACATCCACAGATGAAACAAATACTTTTCCACTTTTTAATGAAACCGTTTCTTCTGAGGAAATAACAAAAGAAATGAAGATTCAACAAAAAAGAATATTAAACAATGAATATAAAAAAACATGGAGGGCAAAACTAACTGACAAATCTAAAGAAACAATAATGTACAAGTAGAAGAGTTTAGAACATATCTCAGAATATTTTAGAAAGAAAAAAAAAAGCTCAAGGTAAAAAAACACAGGCTCGGTATGCTGCCAAAAAAGAAAAACATATCTTTCAATCAATCTATTGAAAATCAAAGAGGGGGGGGTTATGCTATGCTTCGACTAATGAGGAGAGGGGTTGTTAAATTTGGTGTGCGTCATTTTTCACTGGCTGGTGTTTTCGGTCGACAACCTAATTAGAGTACATGGAGTAATTATAAAAAAAAATAATAATAAAAATACGCACGCAGTAATACTGATGATCAATGAAACATTTTTAAAATTAATCAACTAGGAAAATAAATCTGTTACTTTAAAAAAAAAATACTTTGATTTTGAGCTTTTGTGGTAATCTCTTAATAGCATTTTTTAATCACTAAAAGATTTTTTTATACTTCGCGTGTGAAAATTAGAAACAATTACGTGTTTTAATAAAATATTGCTTTTTATGACATCATTTTCTTTTTTTATTTATTTTTAGTGCATGTTTCGTTTTAACTTACATTTTGTTTGCGTGTGGAAGTCAATTCTTGTCACTTATTTTTCGTCACGTTTGTCATAGATGCACCAGATTTGGCGCAATATTTTGTAAAGCCCATTTGGCGAAAACGTCGTTGTGGAATAACGCTTGCATATACATTTTAAATTATTTACTATTATTTTCAAAAGGAACTTACAGTAAATAAAAAAATATATAATTAATAACTATAGAAAAATAATAATTTATATAATTAAAAAAATGAATATAAATAAGCATTTTATTAGGAAAAAACAATATTAGCCGGGTTACTATATCGGACAAAATAATCCCATTTTCACGCCAATTATGTGACATCTGTGCTCATTTTTCACCAAATTTCCTGCTGTAGAGCTTTGAAATTTGGAATACGTATGAATACCTGGGAGCAATACAGGAATTGGACATTGATTTTTTTTTTCCTTAATTCGACAACTAATTGGTACAATGGGGGTTATTTTTTAAAGATTTATACAACTTTTTCTGCGCAAGAAAGACACTTACCTGTTTTTATATACAAGAAGAAGTAAATGGTATATAAAACAATGATATTATCCATAAATAAAATGCTCAAAGCGATACAAGCACTGGGTGTTGCGTCCATGGTTTGTTTATCGGCACGCACTTCTCTTTTAATATTTAAGTTGTTTTCCTTGCATGGCAACTGACTTTTTATTTTTTGTTGTTCTAAAGAGTCATCCATGAGAGAGGTGGCTATTTTTACGTCTGTAAGTAACTATAATATTTTATATAAACGAATGATCTTTTTAATGGTTTAAAATAAATAACACGCAACCCGACAATACTGGGTTTGGCGAGATTTTTTTTATGTCAGTTTGGCGAAAATATCAAACAGGACATTGGTTACCATGGAATCCCACTTATTCTTGTTCTTCCTCACAATGCATTCATTGTATATAAGCTTTTTTTCCCCACTATACATTTCAGCTAATTATTAGATTATCTATTGTATTTAAAATGGATGAAACAGAGATTCAAAGAAAAAGAAGATTATCCAGTGAACGTCAAAAGAGATGGAGAGAAAAACAAAAATTTCAAAATAAAACAGACAAAATAAATCAAACAAATACTTTTCCAGTTTTTAAAGAAGCAGTTTCTTCTGAGGAAATAACAAAAGAAAGGAAGATTCAACAAAAAAGAATATTAAACAATGAATATAAAAAAATATGGAGGGCAAAACTAACTGACAAATCTAAAGAAACAATATGTACAAATAGAAGAGTACAGAACATATCTCACAATATCCTTCTATAGTAAAAAAAACTAGCCTTAAAAGGAATGACTCCTGGAATGATGCTGATGTGGAAGATTTCCGGAACTAACGAATCCGGGTTGTCCACTCCTTCCATGAGTCGAATAGACCAATCAGGAAAGGGCTCCGTCTATGCATCGCCATATGGGTTACCATAAAGAGAGGAAAGGTTACCATCTTTAACAATCGCCAAGTTTGTCGCCAACTTGGCGATATATCGCCAAATTTGGCGACCAAAATTAGTTGTCAAAAGTGACGCCAACTTGGCGATAACTGTAATATTTCGCCAAATTTTTAATTTCTTTACAACATCAGTCGTTTGATACATCATTTGAGAGGTTTGCAACTGCTTATTCATTTAAAGGATGTCTTGTGTGTTATCCCCCATTCTGCTCCCCAGGGGGGAGACATTTTTAATTTCTTTACAACACCAGTCGTGTTACACAAGATTTGAAAGGTCTGCAACTGCTTATTCATATTATGGATGTCTTGTGTGTCACCCCCACACTCTGCTCTCCCCAGGGGGGGTCACATTTTTAATTTCTTTACAACACCAGTTGTGTGACACATCATTTGAAAGGTCTGCAACTGCTTATTCATATTATGGATATCTTGTGTGTAACCCCCCCCTCTGCCCTCAGAGGGGGCGCATTTTGTAATTTCTTAACAACACCAATTGTGTGACACATCATTTGAAAGGTCTGACACTGTTTATTCATTTTATGGATGTCTTGTGTGTCACCCCCACTTTGCTCCCCAGGGGGGCACATTTTTAATTTCTTTACAACACCAGTCGTGTGACACATCATTTGAAAGATCTGCAACTGCTTATTCATACCATAGGATATTGGCGAGCGCAGCAAGCAGGGGTAGCCAGTAATTTGAAATCGCGAAGCGATTACGGGGGGGTTGGCGAGCATAGCGAGCAGGGGGGCGGGGCCCCCCTAGTCATAAATAAAAAAATTATTATTAATTCAAAATTTTTACCTTGGTGAAGGATGCTTGTTTAAATGCCACTGTCCATCAACTTAATTAGATTTATATATTCGGGTACACTGTTAAAACTAATGGTGACACATTGCACCTTTAAAGGGTGAAAGGCTTGTCTCACTGGTGACACCCCTAATGGAGCCAAAATAGCACCTTTAATTAGGGTGAAAAGATGGCACCTTTAATCCAGAGTGCCCAATGATAAAAAATTAAAACATATACTAACCGACTTTCGGCCCTCGATGGATTCGAACGCAGAACGTCTGATTACAAGCTCAGCGCCCTATCCACTCGGCCATCAAGCTCACCTTCAAAGTCTCCCTGAAATGTTCATATGTCCTGAAATTCAAAGGTTGCTTTATATAAAAAAGCTCGCCAAAAGTTAGCCATCCGAAGTTCTAAACAAAATTGGGACAGCGTATAGCGGTGGTAGTCATCGTAGGAAAAAATTGCCGTGTTCATCCACCAGTGACAGCGAGTTGAAGTGCAAGGATACACGTTACAAAGCATGCGCAATTGACTAAGGGGTGAAAATCTTCCAACGGCATGCATTGCGCGGCACCCTAATTAACCTGAAACACCCAATGGCGCCCCAAACACATTTTCAAGCACGCTGGTGCCAAGTGATTTAATCTTTTCTCCCCTGGGCGTCAAATGCAACCGGTTCGTCACCTTTATTTTTAACAGTGTACAGTACATATAGAGACATATAAGTTCGGGATGAAAATCACTATTTTCAGAGCCCGTTAACCGTCTTTCAATATCTTTAATTTGTCTACTTTTTCTGTTAAATGTGTCCGGTTTCAATTGTACTTTTTTTTTCCCTTTTCTATTTGGAGTCCAGGGTATTCGGGTCGAAAATTAAGGAATTTTGGCACTATCCGTGGTCGCCTACCAGCGACAGAACTCAACCGCCGCGTTGAGCGGCGAATTTTCGTCGGCGATCCCTACCTAACAAAAAAGGTCTCCATAAGGGTATACTCCGAAAAATCTGAAAAAAACTACAGAATGTTCTCCTCGTGTGGATATGTATGTTTGTAAAAAAAATTTCAGCGGAACCCCTTTAGAATGTTCATAAAAAATAACAAACATTTCATTTATTTGGCAATTTATCACCAGTTGGCGGCGAAATAAAATTTCAAAAAAATAATATTTTATGTCGAATACTTTTTGATAAAAATGTTTCATTTTGCACGTGTATTTTAAAATAGTTATTTAAATTACTTTAGTTTTGTCAGTTTTAGTTTGTTTTAACGGTAATTTTATCATATATGAATATATACTGAAAGTTAATTATCAAATATTATGATAAAAAAAATAATTAAAATCGTTTCAATCTCAAAATTAAGAGAAAATGAACACTGTCGATTCCACTCTGTTGCTATGGAAACAAAAATATCTCTCCGATACTGAAATGTATTACTGCAGCATTCTTCAACTGGTCTTTATTTTGGAATGCGCTTAAATATATGAAAACATTTTTTATATGTTAAATTATTTTTACAGTGATAAAATTTAATAACTGCATTAACAAGCAACATGTATGTAATGCAAAAAGCAAATATATATATTAAACTCCTTAATTGTTTAAATTTAAATTAATAAATATATTTACACGCATTTTAATATCTATTTATAAAGAATTTTCATTTGCATTAAAATTGTTTGCTTTTGGCGAAGAAATTTGGTGCTCGCCCTTTCGTCTTTTCACGCCAAATATTCTAAAGTATTTTATTTTTTTACAAAGTTTCTACCGTGATTCCGCCGCTAATTATCACTGATCCTTTATTACATACATGAGTAGTTTAATTAAGATTTTTTTCAAAAAATTCTGAGTATGCCCAGTATGGAGACCTTCCTTATAAGACCCGAACAATCCTTGTCCCTTGCGCGAAGTGCTGTTGCTGGTAGGCGCCAAAATTCCTATAATAGCGCCAAAATTATAGCGCCAAAATTCCTTGGACTCTAAATAGAAAAGGAAAAAAAAAGTACAATTGAAACCGGACAAATTTAACAGAAAAATTTGACAAATTAAAGATATTGAAAGACGATTAGCGGGCGAGTGGGGCTCTAAAATTAACGATTTTCCCTCCCTTCATCCCGAACATATACTACCTTTGACAATAAAGTTCGGTGAATGAATTCAGAACGACCGATATGGCAACACCGGGGAAATAAAATGCTGCACCTGCATAGAGGCAAGTGTTGACCATCTTCCCCCACTGTTGTTCAGTTGAGCGTCGTTTATGTTCTGTGTAAGACGTGCTTTACTAAGTGCTTGTTCAGTGTGTTGGCTCTTAACTGAGAACAGGAAAATGAACGAACAAAAGATCAGTTTAAAGTTTCATTTTAAGATTTGAAAGACAGAAAAATAAATTCATGAAGAATGGTGCAAACTGAACATCCACCGTACTCGCCAGATCGCAATCCTCCAGATTTCTTCCTATTTTCACCACTCATCTCTCTTTTAAAGATATTTGACTACATTGCTGACATCCAACGAAACGTGACAAAGCTTTTGAACTCCATCACAAAAGAAGACTTCTTGCAAATTTCTCAGGACATGTATAGCACATCGAAGCGGTGCATAGTTATGGGAGATGACTATTTCGGAGGATGGTATGGTAATTTTCGTTAATATTTCATCCACATTAATGTTTCAGGACTATTCACTGAACTTAATTGTCAAAGGTAGTATATTTCGGACGGCGGCGGCGGTTGGAAGTGGGAGAGTGACGATGCAGCAAATGGATCAAATTTTTAACAGTGTGTGTTTGTTTTTCGTAGGCTTTCATGTCGAGCCCACAAGTCAGATGTATGTTGTATCAATAGCTGAATCTCACTTGTGTTTGTTTTTGCGTAGGAACAAGGAGCTGGATGTGTTGATCGGAGACACGGCCATCCTGAACTACTTTCGCGGGAACGATCCCGGATGCAACCTGCACCTGCTCGGGGATTCCATATTCGACGATGCCTACGCCATCGGAGTCAACAAGGGATTCCCGCTCACGGTAACACCTCACTTTTTTATACTAACAATCACTTCTTTTTACAGCTAAAAGTTTAATCAATAATTATAGAACAAAACAATATACAGGGTGATTAAAAAAAAACGTGGACAAAATGATATGAAAAATCAAGCATACAACAAGGATCAAAAATCACATAGGGACATAGGGCCGCAAATCAGTTATTGAGTCACAAATACAGGGTGTTTCATTCTAGCTACACTCGGTTTGAAAGTAACAATTTCGAGGAAAATAAAAATATTGTAATGAAAATGCAACGATAGGTACCTTATTTTGTGTGAAATGTGATAACCTTACGATAAGATCTGTAAAAAAAATATTGCTCAAGCAATCGATGATACCGCATAAACTCATTATTACAGTCCAAAATGTGAGGTGTCAAGTGCATATTGCCGGTGCGCATAATGCAACTGCTACCACTTTTCTTTGCTGTTATCATATTTAAAACAAAGGTGAGGATGTCTGTTAAATGTTTTATTATAATATACTTCAGTTTTCTGAAATTTATTACCGTCAACCCTAATTGAGTTAGGATGAAACACCCTGTATTTGTGACTCAATAAGTGGTTTGCGGCCCTATGTTCCTACGTGATTTTTGATTCTTGTCGTATGCCTGATTTGTCATATCAATTTGTCCGCGTTTTTTTGAATCACCCTGTATATCATTTAAAAAATAAAAGTAAATAATCAGTTTATTAACTAATAAGTAACAATTGCCGGGTTATCATGTGAGGCATATATTTGCCTTTTTGTTGCAATTGTACCAATGTGGTGCGTATAGGACATCTGCGTCTAATTCTTTAGCGGAATCTTCTAATTTGGAAAAAAAAATTCAACAATTAAAATAATAATGAATAAAAACAATTTGTTTGAATGCTTAGTACGCATTTAAAAGAGACCAAACTGGTCGCCAAGGGCAGCTAATATATATTAAACTCTCGCATTAAGTTTAAATTCATTAAATACGATTTACACGCGTTCTAAAAATCTATTAACAAACAATTTTCAGTTACATGAAATCGTTTGCCTTTGGCGTGGAAAAATGCTGCTCGCCGAGTTGCGTGACACTTTCGTCTTTTCACGCCAAACATTCCAAAGTATTTTTTTTTTCAAACTTTCTACAGTAATTCCGTCTGGTCTTTTATTACATACATAAGTAGTTTAATTGTTTTTTTTTCCGAAGTATTCTGAGTATGCTTTCTATGGAGACCTTCTTTGTTAGTACTACATTAAATTACTAGCTGACTCGGCTAGTGTTGCCCGGGATCGTATGCAAAGTGATTGGTCAATAACAAGTTGACGAAGTTGTAACTGTTATTATCGAACAAGAAAAGAAAAATATGCAGGGTACCATCAGAACTCGAACAGTATCTCAGCAGTGTAAAATTGATCTGTACTATATTTTTTGCCATTTAATCATTCAACAATTACATTAATACACTTTTGGCACGCCAAAATTGCCCCTAGTGGTAATTTTTTTCTTGGGGAGGGGGGGCAGCAAAGCATGATTTCGTAAGGTGAGAGTCATCGCAAAGCAGTCGGTCTGAGAATGATGAACATTCCCAGCCTTTCCTTTGTAGCCATTACTCATGATCACTACACAGAACTGATTTTATGCAAATTAATGCATTTTAGTCGTTAAACAACGCTAAAATTGTCCCTAATGGCGATTTTTTTATTTTTGTTATTTTCTTTATTTTTTTTTTTTTTTTTAAGAATTCGAAATCCCATGTTCACTATGTATGCTGATGAAATTTGGTTATGTTTAGCCCACAACTTTACTCGCTAGAGGGCTTTGAAAACTTCACTTTAATTACTAACAACCCTGTATTTCACATACTCAAAATAGCTCCGATCTCAAAACTGAAATACACATATGCTCATTTTTGATTCCATGGTTATGTTCAAATATAAATCGCTAAAAACTTGTCTCCTGAATTTACAAATTCAACTAAAAACAAACTGGCACTTATTTCTTGCTCAAAATTAGTAACAATGAACATTTAATTTGTTATTTATTAAGAGAAATAGCAAAATTATAAAGAAAAATACCCAAATCGAACATTTTTAATGACATGTACAAGTAAGAGCGTTATTTACAAGTATACTTTAAAATTATTTTAAAATACTGTGCATGCCGCCATCTATGACATAAACCCATACTGGGGTACAAAATTATCATTTCTTTGGATTTGATACCATGTGATGTTTCGAAATTGAGAATTCAATGTGTTCATTTTTGATCCGAACATACTCAATTCGATATGCGTACATCGACTTGCTCATTTTTGAGTACTACAGTCCAACCCTGTTATAAGGAACTTCAAGGGACCAACATTTTTGTTCGCTATATCTGAACCGCTAAAAAATGTTAGAGTTTAAAACTATGTATATAATTACTTGATACCTATATGTTCAAGTAATGATGTATTAAGAAAAAAAGATATGATCATTATATATGATCTATTAGATACTAGCAGGCTATGTCCGCTGCGCTGGTCCATATTTCCAAACGAACCTTGACTCAAACAAAATGTTGATTTAAAATTTTTATTTTAAAGCAGTATAGACCATCCGGGAATGTCCTTCCGCATTGCTGAAAACAAAGCCAACGCCAAGTGCGATATTGTACTATTGTATTCCTTGAGAAAATTTGGACATTCAAGCACCATATCTTTTATTTTATCAATTATAGTAGAGTTTCGTATGAAAATGAGACCGTTATGACAACAGGAATCAAAATCCTCTCGAGTAATCAAACTATTACATTAGAGGGCATTCCAATGATTATGAGATTGATTATCAAACTCTATTAACTTTTGGATCGTACATTATCATTTCTTGGTTCTTAAACTCCCGAATCTGAACTTGCACTATGTGTATATCTGGTAGCCTAAATACAATCTCATTACAGGTTGCATTACATTTTTTAATAACCGTCCTCTTCTGGCAATTCTACTACAGTTTTCTATCTACCTTGGTCTGTTCCAGCAAAGTACATAGCAAAAAATGTAAAAAAGAGTGTTTAACTTATATATTTATTAGAACTATGAAGCATAAAAGGTGTGTTTTAAAGCTGAATTATTTGGGTAAAATTAAAATTACATCAGTTTCACTGCCTCTTCATTTTTTTAAACCAGTTGCAAACATGTAGCTGTTAAATCGGGAATATCTTGATGCTAAATTTTGTAGAAAAATAAACCTTCAGCTTGTAATCAATTCCATTATGATTTTTGGCTTCAAACATTAGTATTGCTTATAACGATTTGTTGCAAATGTATCAGACTTATTTCGTGTTTATTGTCAAATGAAAGTGAAGTTTACAATAAACTATTATTGGCATTTAATCTTCTATCTTGGCGATAATTTTTTTCTTTTGTTCGACGGGGTAATGAAGTAGTATTTAATATTTAATTTTTGATAAAATTCTGTTGATAGGGCTTAATGTTAATTAAAACTGCAGCATAAACATCAAAGACAAAATTTTCTACTGTCGGTATTTCATGTATAGTTTTCTTTTAGCCAATTTTAAAGTTTTTTTTTTTTTTTTTTTTTTTTTTTTATCCTGAATGATTGATAAATTAATTGCAAATATTTTTTTAAAATTCTATATCATTGTTATTCCGAAGATTTTTCCTGCACATTGCAGATATTGCTTTTTTAGTGATAGTAAAATAACTGCAGATGAAAAATACATAATAAGGCTAAAACACAGAATTAACGACAGCTTGGCGAATGCCTCTACGGAGACTTGAAAAGTACGCCATTTCTGTCAACTTAAATATCCAGATAGAATTTTAACAAATAATAGGTATTACATTATTATTCCATAGATCAATTTCGCCAAATTATACATATTGCAAAACGATTCACCATATTATACAAACGGATGTAACTTTTATTTTAAATAACCAAAGAATCAATAAATTACTAAAATATTAATGGAAATACAAATAAAACGTCGAATTAAAAAATAGTTGATAACATAACAAACGCATGTAACATGTTTAATGTCAAATGAATGTGACATTTACGATCATCCATTATTGACATTTAATCTTATATTTTGGCGGCAATTTTTTGGTCGATGGGATAATCAAGTTGTACCAAATAATATATAACTAATAATATAGCCAATAATATTTTGGTCAGGTGTGATGTATGGATCACGTTGGCGCGATTGCAACAAAATTGTGATTTTATGGATTGCGTGGTAATCTGGTTATTGTTGTTTATTTACTAATAAACCGTTTCTTTACTTTTCTTTATTGTTTTGTTCTATAATTATTAATTAAACTTCACTTATTTATCATTTTTTCCTTTTTAAAATAATAGAAAATAATTAAAAATAATGTAATATGTAACTGGTATTTGAAAACGTAGTGTTTGCCAAACTAATGTCAAACTAAAAAAAAAAAAAAAAAAAAAAAAAAAAAAAAAAAACCTTTGCGCCAAGGTGATGCGTATTCGCGTTTGTAATGACCGAAAGGTGGCGTTGTATAGACCTGACTGATAATCGTTTGTTTACGTAATGCTGTTTGTTCCATGCAGCTGGAGCAAGCGAATCATGCAAGCATTGTGTTGCTGTCATGTTATTTTGCCATGAGTAAGTCAAATGTACTTTTTTATATTATAGATCTAAACTTTGTGTATAAAATTTTGATAATTTTAATACAAAGAACCCAACGTTGCATGCGTTATAGGACTGTTTATTTATTTATTTATTTATTGTAGAACTGTTTATTTATCGGCCTTTTAAACACTGATTTCAGCGGAAGATATCAGTTCTATTTCGTTTCAGACTTTGTCCGCGAGAGGGCGTCTATTTCATTTCAAACGCGAATATAAAAATGGAAAAATGTTTATAATAATGTAAACAAAAAAAAAGTAAACGAATAATCAAAAAATCTTGGTGTTATTTTTAAAAATAACACCAAGCAGTCGTTAATTCTGTAGTTGCATCAATAGTAAATTTCCTGTTCTTCGTTTGTTTCAAAATAAAAAACCATAAATTTAATAATCTCAAATAAAATAATCTGACAAATTTTCTATGATCTCGTTGATGATCTAGAAGTCTCCTTAATACATACACAAAACGGCAAAGATGTCATAAGCGCCGATTTTGGCGCGATAATTTTTTATGCTAATTTGGCGGAAACATTGTTTTCGAATACCAGTTACATGTGTATATTTAAATTATTTTCTATTATTTAAGTAGTAATAAAAATTAATGAAAAAAGTTTAATTAATAAGTATATAACAAAACAATTTATACAATTTATAAAGTAAATAAACATTTTATTTATATATAGATATATAAAATAGTCGGGTATAAATAAATGTATAAAATAGTCGGGTTAATATGTCAGACAAAATAATGCCAATTTAAAGTCTATTAATTACCTCGGTAATATATAATATCTGTGCCAATAAAACTAATAATATAGTAAATATGCTATTTGGCGGTGCTCAATTATCGATGATTAGTCCAATATCATTTTAAATATTATCTAACACAGGAAAAATATGAAGAAAATTGAAGAAGAAATGGCTAATTAAAACAGACTTGTAAACTATTTTGGCACAAATGCCATATAAGCACCACATTTGTGCATTTTGTTTCTTTTTTACGCCAATTTGGCGAAAACTTCGTTTTTAAATATCAGTTACATATATATTTTTAATTGTTTTCTATTATTTTAAAAAAGAAGTAAAAATAAATAAATAATGTTTTGTTAATAATCATATATATTATAAAGCAGAAGTTCTGAAACTTCCAAACGGGTGTTTTCAAAAACTACCCGATGGATCTTTTTGCAGATTATATTATTCGATAGAAAATATTTTTGCGGAGGTTTATGATACAAATATACAGGGATAACTCTGATTTTTCGTACTAAATTTCGTATTTTTCGGTTATTTTTGACGAAAGGGTTGCCAGTACTTATTTTTTGGCGAAAATTACCATTACTAAAGAAATTAAAAAGGATATATCTGTTAGAAATATTACAAACATCTTGCAAATAAAGGCAAAAAATATTTACTGATAATAAAATAACTATTGATAACAAAAATAATAATAATAATAATAATAAAGAAAAACCATTTAATGAGACATTATATCATAAAAAAAATATTTATCTTAAAAATAAAAGAAATATTTGTAACGCTTAAAAAATAACGTGAATTATTACATTTGATGCAACATTTGGCGACTTATCCTTGCGTTAGAATAAAAAAAAATAACTTGAAAATTTGATTAAATGAATTTTGAACGCTATTTATTTTCCTTTCTATTATTTCCTTTCTCTTTTTTATCAAATTTCGATAGTATATAACTTACTCCAGAGAAAGGCAGATCTAATTATAAAAGTAATTGTAAGTTATATATTTGTTTCTTTGAGGGTTTTTTTTTTTTTTTTTTTTTTTTTTTTTTTTTTTTGACAAAGAATTAAGCCAAAAATGCATATGTCTGATATTAGGTCGCAATAATGTTGTTTTTTCCAAGTGAAGATAATTTTTGGAGTATATTTTAATATTCAATTGTAAATTTAATAAACATAAGTTAATATTTTAAAAATTGTAATCAAATATTTAAATTTTAGCTTCAGTGTGAAATTCTGCCACACACATATATGCTGTAAAATAATGTCATTCTTTTTCAAAAATTTTTCACCGTAATTTTGAAAATTGTAATCAACAAACAACCTTTTTTGCGCCATTTTGTCAAATTTTCTTCCAGGGAAAATTAGTTTCAAAATTTACAAACTGAACAAGGAAATCTATGCAATTTAAATGAAATTTATGCAATTTCGCGTTATTACTATCGATAAATTCAACATTTTGAAATAAACATTGCCTGCTGAAAAAAATGGCACAGATGTCATATATGCACCACATTGGCGCGATTGCAACAAAACGTCGATTTTATGTTCATATGGTAGCTCGGCTATTGTATATTTATTCATAAACTATTTACTCTTATTTATTTTTTTTAAATGATGTAAATTGTTTTATTTTATAATTTTTAACAAAACATTATTTATTTATTTTTATTTCCTTTTTAAAATAATAGAAAACAATTAATATATATGTAATTGATATTTTAAAATGAAGTTTTCGCCAAATTTGTGTGAAAAAAGAAAAAAAAAATGCACAAATGTGGTACATATATGGCATATGTGCCAAAATATTTTACAAATCAAATTTTACATTTAATTAGCCATTTCTTCTTCAATTTTCTTCATATTTTTCCTGCGTTAGATAATATTTAAAATGATATTGGACTAATCTTCGATAATTGAACACCGCCAAGTAGCATATGTACTATATTATTGAAAGTTTTACTGGCACAGATATTATATATCACTGAGGTAAGTAATAGACTTTAAATTGGCATTATTTTGTCTGACATATTAACCCGACTATTAATATTTATTTATAAATAAAATGTTTATTTACTTTATAAATTGTATAAATTGTTTTGTTATATACTTATTAATTAAACTTTTTTCATCAATTTTTATTACTATTTAAATAATATAAAATAATTTAAATATACACATGTAACTGGTATTCGAAAACAATGTTTACGCCAAATTAGCATAAAAAATTATCGCGCCAAACTTGGCGCATATGACATCTTTGCCGTTTTGTTTATGTATTAAGGAGACTTCTAGATCATCAACGATGTTATAGAAAATTTGTCAGATTATTTTATTTGAGATTATTAAATTTATGGTTTTTTATTATGAAACAAACGAAGAAAAGAAATTTTACTATGGATGCAACTACAGAATTAACGACTGCTTGGTGTTTTTTTTTTTTTTTTTAATCGAAAAGGCAATTTTTTAATTATTTGTTTACTTTTTTTTGTTTACATTATTATAATCATTTTTTCCATTTTTATATACGCATCACCTTAGCGCGTTTTTTTTTTTTTTTTTTTTTTTTTTTTTTTTTTTTTTTTTTTAAATCTGACACCAGTTTGGCAAACACTAAGTTTTCAAATACCAGTTACATATTATATTATTTTCAATTATTTTCTATTATTTTAAAAAGGAAACAATAATAAATAAGTGAAATTTAATTAATAACTATAGAACAAAATAGTAAAGAAAAGTAAAGAAGCAGTTTATTAGTAAATAAACAACAATAACCAGATTATGACGCAATCCATAAAATCACAATTTTGTTGCAATCGCGCCAACTTGATACATACATGACACCTGGCCAAAATATTATTGGCTATATTATTATTTATATATTTTTATATTATCTGGTACTACTTAATTATCCCATCGACCAAAAAACTGCTGCATTTAAAATATAAGATTAAATGTCAATAATGGATTATCGTAAATGTCACATTCATTTGACATTAAACATGTTATATGCGTTTGTTACGTTATCAACTATTTTTTGATTCGACGTTTTATTTGTATTTCCATAAATATTTTAGTAATTTATTGATTCTTTTGTTATTTAAAATAAAAGTTTTATCCGTTTGTATAATATGGTGAATCGTTTTGCAATATGTATAATTTGGCGAAATTGATCCATGGAATAATAAAATAGTACCTATTATTTGTTAAAATTCTATCTGGATATTTAAGTTGACAGAACTCGCGTACTTTTCAAGTCTCTGTAGAGGCATTCGCCAAGCTGTCGTTAATTCTGGGTTTTAGCCTTATGTATTTTTCATCTGCAGTTATTTTACTATCACTAAAAAAGGAATATTTTCAATGCGCAGGAAAAATCTTCGGAATAACAATGATATCGAATTAAATATATATATATATATATATATATATATATACACAATTTTATTAAAACCATTCAATTAATTTTTAAAAAATGAAGAAACAAATAAACAGTTTTTTTACAGACCAATGCGCAAAATGCTACAGAAAGAAATGTAAAAAATGTATATAACAAAACCAAAAGAAATTCCAGGAGGGTTTTGTATTCCTGGGGGTTTGTATTTTACAATTTTATTTTTTATATTTAGTTTTGTAGGTAATTTTCCTTTTTTGTTTGTGTAGTTTTTGGTCTTGTCCTTTGGTATTTTTAAAAAAATTTTGTATATATTTATAATATTTTTGAAGGTTAGAGTTTGATTTCTGAAATCTGAGAAGTTGGGGACTAAGGATGTAATTTAGCTTATGAGCCTACATCCTTTCAGAAACTTCTCTTTATTTACCCCTACATGGAGGGGCCTCCCTGATGAAGACTTCCATGTATTTTGGGGATATGGAATTTCTTTTGGTTTTGTTATATATATATATATATATATATTTGCAATTAATTTATCAATCATTCAGGTTAAAGCAAATTCTTTAAAATTGGCTAAGAAAAAAATATACATGAAATACCGACAGTAGAAAATTTTGTTTTTAATGTTTATGTTGCAGTTTTAATTAACATTTAAGCCCTATCAACAGAATTTTATCAAAAATTAACTATTAAATACTACTTCATTACCTGTCGAACCTCCGCCCCAAAAAAACTATCGCCAAGGTATAAGATTAAATGCCAATAATAGATGATTGTAAACTTCACTTTCATTTGACAATAGACACGAAATAAGTCTATCGTTATAAATGTTTGACGCCAAAAATCATAATGGAATTGATTACAAGCTGAAGTTTTATTTTTCTACAAAATTTAGCATAAAGATTATCCCCTATTTAAAAGCTACATGTTTGCAACTGGTTTAAAAAAATGAAGAGACAATGAAACTGATGTAATTTTAATTTTACTCAAATAATTCAGCTTTAAAACACACCTTTTATGCTTCATTGTTCTAATAAATATATAAGTTAAAACACTCTTTTTTATACATTTTGCTATGCACTTTGCTGGAACAGACCAAGGTAGAGAGAAAATTGTAGTAGACCTGCCAGGAGAGGACGGTTATTAAAAAATGAACGCAACATGTAATGGAGATTGTATTTAGGCTACCAGATCTACACATAGTGCAAGTTCAGATTCGGGAGTTTAAGAACTGACATATGATAATGTGCGATATGAAAATTAATAGAGTTTGATAATCATTTCAATTCTTTCTAACAAAATAATGTGATGAGTAGATAACATTTTGATTCCTGCTGTCATAACGGTCTCATTTTCATATCAAACTCTACTATAAATGATAAAACAAGAGAGATAGTACTTAATTACCCAAATTTTGTCCAAGACATACAATAGTGCAATATCACAATGTCATTGGCACTGGCTTCGTTTTCAGCATTGCGGAAGAACATTCCAGGTAATGGTATACACTGCTTTAAAAACGAAATTTCAAATCACCATTTTGTTTGAGTCAAGATTCGTTTAGAAAAATGGACCAGCGTAGCGGGCATAGCCTGCTAGTTATAAAATAAAACAATTTACATCATTTAAAAAAATAAATAAGAGTAAATAGTTTATTAATAAATATACAATAGCTGAGCTACCATATGAACATAAAATCAACATTTTGTTGCAATCGCGCCAATGTGGTGCATATATGACATCTGTGTCATTTTTTTTTTTCGGCAGGCAATTTTTATTTCAAAATGTTGAATTTATCGATAGTAATAACGCGAAATTGCATAAATTTATTTAAATAATGGCGCAAAAAAAAGTATGTTTGTTGATTACAATTTTCAAAATTACGGTGAAAAACTTTTGAAAAAGAATGACATTATTTTACAATATATATGTGTGTGGCAGAATTTCACACTAAAGCTAAAATTTAAATATTTGATTCCAATTTTTAAAATATTAACTTATGTTTATTAAATTTACAATTGAATATTAAAATATACTCCAAAAATTATCTTCACTTGGAAAAAACAACATTATTGCGACCTAATATCAGACATATGCATTTTTGGCTTAATTCTTTGTCAAAAAAAAAAAAAAATATATATATATATATAACTTACAATTACTTTTATAATTAGATCTGCTTTTTTCTGGAGTAAGTTATATGATATCGAAATTCGATAAAAGAAAGAAAGAAAATAATAAAAAGAGGAATAAATATCATTCAAAATTCATTTAATCAATTTTTCAAGTTTTTTTATTTATTTTATTTTTATTCTAACGCAAGGATAAGTCGCCAAATGTTGCATCAAATGTTATAATTCACGTTAAGTTATTTTTTAAGCATTACAAGTTTTTCCTTTTTTTTAAAGATACTAGGGGGCCCCGCCCCCCTGCTCGCTATGCTCGCCAACCCCCCGCGTAATCGCTTCGCGATTCCAAATTATTGGCTACCCCTGCTTGCTGCGCTCGCCAATACCCCATGGTATGAATAAGCAGTTGCAGACCTTTCAAATGATGTGTCACACGACTGGTGTTGTAAAGAAATTAAAAATGTGCCCCCCCTGGGGGGCAGAGTGGGAGGCGACACAAAAGACATCCATAACATGAATAAGCAGCTGCAGACCTCTCAAATGATGTGTCACACGACTGGTGTTGTAAAGAAATTAAAAATGTGCCCCCCTGGGGGGCAGAGTGGGGGTGACACACAAGACATCCATAAATTGAATAAACAGTTGCAGACCTTTCAAATGATGTGTCACACAATTTGTGTTGTAAAGAAATTACAAAATGCGCCCCCTCTGAGGGCAGAGGGGGGGGGGGGGTTACACCCAAGATATCCATAATATGAAAAAGCAGCTGCAGACCTCTCAAATGATGTGTCACACAATTGGTGTTGTAAAGAAATTAAAAATGTGCCAACCCGGGGGGCAGAGTGGGGGATGACACACAACAAAGCAGTTGCAGACCTTTCAAATGATGTGTCACACAACTGGTGTTGTAAAGAAATTAAAAATGTGTCCCCCCTGGGGAGCTGAATGGGGGATAACACACAAGACATCCATTATATGAATAAGCAGTTGCAAACCTCTCAAATGATGTATCAAACGACTGGTGTTGTAAAGAAATAAAAAATTTGGCGAAATATTACAGTTATCGCCAAGTTGGCGTCAATTTTGAAAACTAATTTTGGTCGCCAAATTTGGCGATATATCGCCAAGTTGGCGACAAACTTGGCGATTGTTGGCGATGGTAACCTTCCCTCTCTTTATGGTAACCCATACGGCGATGCATAGACGGAGTCCTTTCCTGATTGGTCTATTCGACTCATGGAAGGAGTGGACAACCCGGATTCGTTAGTTCCGGAAATCTTCCACATCAGCATCATTCCAGGAGTCATTCCTTTTAAGGCTAGTTTTTTTTTACTATAGAAGGAAATATTTTTTTATAATATCATACCTCATTAAATGATTTTTCTTTATTATTATTATTATTATTATTATTATTATTATTATTATTATTATTATTATTATTATTATTATTATTATTATTATTATTATTACTAGGTATAGCCCGTTATCGGAGTGAAAACTCTTAAATTATAATTAATGAGAGATCATTCAGTCGAAGACGGGACCCACCACGTGAAGGCGATCTCTATTAGGCCCCACCCATTTTTTAATGTGGTTGGCTTTCCAGTCTGTCCACTACTTACCAAATAATTAAGGATATAGAACATTATATAGAATAATACATACTGTCTCACCACCGCCCACTGACACCACCAATTTCTCAATCTGTCTCATTTTCTCTTCTTTTTCTATTCTGCTCTCTTTTCTTCGCCAGTCTTTCTTCTCGGTGTTCTGGGGTTTCGTTTGCATATCTTTTTTTATTGTTAATGAAGAGGTCTTCCATTTGTTCTTCCATCTGTTCTTCTTTCTGTTCTTCCATCTGTTCTTCCATTTGTTCTTCCATTTGTTCTTCCATTTGTTCTTCCATTTGTTCTTCCATTTGTTCTTCAATTATATTCGACGATTCACTGTTTGAGAGCCTATCTGTCCTTTTATTTATAGAAGTTCAAAATGAAAAAAGATTTTCTTAGCAGACGATTTTTTGTGATAAATACATTATCTGTTTTATATTTCTTCTGCTTTATTCCTTTTATTTATAGAGTTCAAAATGAAAAAAGATTTTCTTAGCAGACGATTTTTTGTGATAAATACATTATCTGTTTTATATTTCTTCTGCGTTTACCTAAGCTGTGTAAAATATAAAGAAAAAAAATATGACACTCAAATGCAATGCATTCACTGTTTGAGAGCCTATCTGTGCCTCAATTAATTAATTATCCTCTTTATTCCTTTTATTTATAGAGATTATTATTATTATTATTATTATCAGTAGTTATTTTCTGCTTTTATTTGCAAGATGTTTGTAATATTTCTAACAGATATATCCTTTTTAATTTGTTTAGTTCTGATAATTTTCGCCAAAAAATAACTACATGCAACCCTTTCATAAAAAAAAATCGAAAAATACAAAATTTATTACCAAAAATCAGAGTTATCCCGGTATATTTGAATCACAAACCTCCGCAAAATTATTTCCTATCGATTGATGCAATCTGAAAAAAAATCTGTCGGGTAGTTTTTGAAAACACTCGAGCCGAAGTTTCAGAACTTCTGCTTCATAATATACATGATATGATTAATGAATTAAATTGACTAAAATTGTTTGCATTAGACTGGCACAATGCTAAATAAATTAATTAAAAATGAAGAGCATTAAACGGAAAAGTAAAAAGAGAAAAAAAAATCATGGTAGACTAGAAAAAAAAGTTCGTTATAACCGATTCTTAAGATTTCAGGGGTTCGTTTTAAAATTATAAAATAGCATTAAATACAACAGGAAAACCAAAATTTTCGTTCTTTATATCCGGGAATTCGTTACAAACCGGGTTTCGACTGTACTATTTTTTTTTTTTTTTTTTTCAGTGAAGACTGTACACATTGTTAACTCTGTTTTGCAGGGCGTTATTTCCCGTCAGGGGACAGGTCACAGCGATTTATATTTGAACACAACCATGAAATCAAAAATGAGTTTCACAGTTTTGAGTTACACTTGGACCGGAGCTATTTTGAGTATGCGAAGTACTTAAAATTGAGTATTTTTACTTTCTTCTATCTTCAATAGAAGAAAGTATTGTAATCGAAATTTTTTCGACTTCCGGTTTTCGACGGATTTACACGTTTTAGGGGTCAGAGATTCCAAAAAACATGTTTTTACAAAATGTCTGTCTGTCTGTGTGTCTGTGTGTCGCCATTCTACCATCAAAAAGTGCATGAAGTTATGCATAGAATTGAACCAAATTTTTGAGAATGTTTTTGGCTGTGGCAAGCAGGTTCTCCTTCAGTTTTGAAATATTCCGCCGGAAGGGGGCGCTGCAATCGCTGTTTTTGTGCTGTTTTCAATATTGTACCGACCAAAAGTATATGGAGTTATGCATCGAATTGAACCAACTTTTTTGTGTAAGTGTATGGCTATGGGTAGTTGGTCCTCCCTGAATTTGAAAAAAATTCGCCGGAAGGGGGCGCTGCAATAGCGAATTTTATGCCATTTTCAATATTGCACCGCATAAAAGTGTATGAAGTTAGTTCTAGAACTGAACTAAATTTTTTGTATATGATTATTTTTTGGTAAGGGAAGTACGTCCTCCCTGAATTTGAAAAAAAAAATCTGCCTATCATTCTATTGTCATCGGCTCGTGCTCAGACGGAAATTTGTTTTTACTCCGATTAATTGTTTGAAGCAGAAATTTAACATGAAAATCAAAGTTGGTATGGTATTGAATTAAAATTATTAAAGCATTAAAATGAGTAACTATTTTTTTAAATATTAAAATTTACGTATGAGATAGGAGAAAGTTTTGGTATTGGCACATCCAACTAGTTCACTCAATTTTGAGAAACCATTTATTTTTCAGTGTATAAACCGGGCAAGAATGGGTACTACTCTGTTATCCCGTCGAACTTTTTCGCCAAACTTGTAGCCAAATTATACATACTGACGTAATTTTTATTTTAAATAACGAAAAAAACAAATAATTAGTAGAATATTAATAAAAAGTCGAAATAAAAATCGCTTAATGACGTTTCAAACAAGTGAATCGTATTGAATGTCAATTGAATGTGACATTCGCGATCCTCCATTATTGTCATTTAATCTTATAGTTTGGCGATCATTTTTTGGTCGACGGTATAACCAAGTAGTACCTTTCTGAATAACAACCCCTGCTATTTTCATGCATTTTCAGAACAAAAATAAATTAAAACTGTGTCATAAAATCAAGTAAAACACTTTGTAAAATCACCATAAAATGAAAGTAGGACGCGTTTCGAGCTACAACAATAACAGCTCGTCATCAGTTAAACCAACACGTGTCCCTATGGGCACAGAGTCGAAGTAAAGTGAAAGAAAGAGGGAGGTTACAAAGAATGCGGCAGGTGGCGCTAGCTGAAAAAGCTCAGGTGGAAGAGAAAAGTCGAGATAAAGTGAAAGAAAGAGGGAGGATATTACAAAGAGTGCGGCAGGTGGCGCTAGCTGAAAGAGCCCAGGTGGAAGAGAAAAAGGAAGCCAAAATAATAAAAGAAAGAGAAAAAAGTGGAAAAAAAATAAATAAAAATAATAATAGTAAAAATAGTAAATAAAATAAATAAATAATTTAAAATAAATAGATAATTTAAAATAAATAAATAAATAAATAAAAGTCACAAAGTTGCCCTGTTTGATTTAAGAACACCCTTAACCCTTCGACTACCTTCTTTTTGTTTGATTTCAGGACGCCCTTTCCCGTCTGCTTCTTCGCTACAGCGAGTACGGATTCGTGGACCAACTGTCCAAGAAGTGGTACGGCCGCGTCCCGTGCTTCGACGACCGCCTCCACCGCTTCAACCAGCCGGAGCCCCTGAGCGTGGGGGCGGTCGCGGGCCCTTTCATCATGCTCCTCGCCGGACTCGGACTCGGTCTCGCCATCCTCGTCCTAGAGCACGCCATCTTCCGCTACGCCCTGCCCGTCCTGCGGAAGAAGCCCAAAGAGTGCTTCTGGCGGAGCCCCAACCTCATGTTCTTCAGCCAGGTAATACAATATATATATATATACAGGGTGATTTAAAAAAAGTGGACAAATTGATATGACAGATCAAGCATACAAGTACTCAATAAGTGGTTTGCGGCCCTATGTTCCTATGTGATTTTGGTACTACCGTTATCCCGTCGACCCATTTCGCCAAATTATACAAATCGCCAAACTAATAGCCAAATTATACATATTGACGTAATTTTTATTTTAAATAACGAAAATAAAACCCAAATAAATTAGTAGATTATGAATAAAAATATTAATAAAAAGTCGAAATAAAAATAACTTAATCACATTTTAAACACGTGTATTGACATTCACGATCATCCATTATTGGTATTTAATCTTATAGTTTGACGATAGATTTTTGGTCGACGGGTTAACAGAGTAAAACCAAAATAATAATAATAATAATAATAATAATAAAACGAGGACAAATTGATATGACATATCAAGCATACGACAAGTATCTATAAGTGCAGGAATAAGGTGAAAACTGGTGTTATACAATTGAAGACAAAAAAACTTCTTTAAAGAACTATAAAATAAATTAAATTGCACAAGGCCTTTCGAAAGAACTTAGTCTTTCTTCATCAAGCGCAAAAAGACGTGCGTCTATTATGAAGTATCGAGTCGTGCCGCTACATACAGCCCCAACCTCATGTTCTTCAGCCAGGTAATACAATATATATATACAGGGTGTCCGCTACTTTTGAAAACTATTGGGTTGGTTCAAAAATATTTTGGTACTACAGTAAAACCCCGATAATTCGGAGTAATTGGGACCGGACCCAACCCGGATTATCCGGAGAATTAGAAAAAAAAAATGAAACAAAATAAAACATACGTACAGAAAATCACCTTTATGTTAAACTTATTGAATATTTAGAGACAGTAAAAATGTTTACTTTGGGTACTACGTGATTATCCCGTCGACCAAAAAATTATCGCCAAACTATAAGATTAAATGCCAGTAATGGAGGATCGTGAATGTCACATTCAATACGATTCACGTGTTTAAAACGCCATTGAGTGATTTTTTATTTCGACTTTTTATTAATATGTTTATTAATATTCTACTAATTACTATTTGTTTTTCCGTTATTTGAAAAATAAATTATGTCAATATGTATAATTTGGCTATTAGTTTGGCGATTTGCATAATTTGGCGAAATTGGTCGACGAGATAACAGAGTAGTACAAAAAAAAAAAAAAAAAAAAAAAAAAAAAGTGGATAAATTGGCATGACAGATCAAGTATTCAATAAGTGGTTTGCGGCCCTATATTCCTATTTGTTTTTTTTTTTTTTTTTTTTTTTTTTTTTAATCATTGTCGTATACCTGATTTGTCATATCGATTTGTTGGCTCAAAAACATTTCGTACTACAGTAAAACCCCGATAATTCGGATTAATTGGGACCGGACCCAATCCGGATTATCCGGAGAATTAGAAAAAAAAATGAAACAAAATAAAACATACGTACAGAAAATCACCTTTATGTTTAACTTTTGATTTGTCCACTTCTTTTGAATCACCTTGTATACAGGGAATCAAAACTCTGATTTCAAAATTAAATTTCTCGTCGTTAATAATAAATTTTAAATGTTCATTTAATTACTAAATCCCGTCCTGCGGGAAAAAAAAAAAAAAAAAAAAAAAAAAAAAAGAGCTTTTGGCGGAGCCTTAACCTTATGTTCTTCAGCCAGGTAATGCAATATGTATACAGGGTGATAAGTTGAAAACTGGCGTTATACAATTGAAGACAAAAAAAATCTTTAAAAAACCATAAAATAAATTAAATTACATATGAATGCCTATTATGAATGTAGCAGCACTATGAAGTAGCCAGTCGTGCCGCTCTATTCATAATAGACACACGTCTTTTTGCGCCTGATGAAGAAAGACTAAGCTCTTTCGAAAAGCCTTGTGCAATTAAATTTATTTTACGGTGTTTTGAAGAAGTTTTTTTGCCTGCACTCAATAAGTGGTTTGCGGCCCTATGTTCCTATGTGAATTTTTATCCTTGTCCTGATTTGTCATAACAATTTGTCCACTTTTTTTTTAATTACTTTGTATATTTTAAAAATAAATTTCTCGTCGCTATTGATGCATTTTAATAAATGTGTTCATTTAATTATTAAAATCCCGTCCTGCGAATGTAGCCCAAGGAGTGCCCAACCTCATGTTCTTCAGCCAGGTAAGGGTATATGCATATATACAGGGTGTCCAACTTTTGAAAAATATTGGGTAGGCTCAAAAATATTTGGTTATCTTGTCAACCAATTTCGTCAACTTATAAAAATCGCCAAACAAAATATAAAAATTGCGCGGCGATTAAGCGGTCACTCGCCCCGATATACTAACCGGTTATCTAACCCGTTAAGTTGAGGTAATTCGGCAGGTAGGGGCCTGGTCATTGGTTAGAATGAAAGAAAGAAAAATCGCCAAACTAATAGCCGAGTTATACGCGTTGACGTAATTTTTATTTTAAATAACTGAAAAAACAAATGAATTAGTAGAATATTAATAAATGTACAAATAAAAAATCGCAATAAAAACCACTTGATGGCGTTTTGAACATGTGTATCGTGTTTAATGTAGTTGAATGTAACATATTCGCAATCATCCATTATTGGCATTTAATCTTATAATTTGACACTAGTGTTTTGGTCGACGGGTTAACCAAGTAGTGCCAAATATTTTCTGTCCTGCGGAAGAAACCAAAAGAGTGCTTCTGGCGGTTCCCCAACCTCATGTTCGTCAGCCAAGTAAGGGTATATGCATATACACTATATTGCCATTGATTATGGGACACTTGCGATTTTAGACATTTTACTAAATATCTAGAAAAATACATTAGGAATCATCTCCAAACTCTTAGTGTATAAATATAATAGTATACGTCATACATTTCCGTGAAGATTTTTTACCGAAACTCCATAGGGGACCGTCAACAAATTAAAAAAGAATGAATATCTTTTGAATAACCCTGTCAAAACTAATGTAGCAAAAGCGCTCAAACTCTAGATTATGATTGAATGCCTTATTGTAATACACTGTGTTCATTTTTATGCAAATAGCATTCACACTCGCAGAGTAATTAAGGTTTTTATAAAAATGGCCCCAAATTTTTCTAAGTTTTTTCCTTATAATTTTCAGAGTTCTTAATATAAAATAATATTTTTTTCAGAAAGTATGACAAACAACATTGCATACAGTACCCTGTAATCAGAATTAAAAAATAATAAAAATTGTATGAAAAATGAGTAGGTTTACTAAATAATTTTTTACTGCGCATGCGTCAACGATATCAAAATTTCATTTGCATATTATGTTAGCTAAATGTATAGAGCAACTTTTGTGAAAGTCACAAAATCATAACTTGAAAATTCTGAAAATAATCGTCAATTGAATAAGTTGAAAATCCGTTATTCTCAAAATGAAGCAAAAACAAGTGGGGTTGTATCCATATATTCATTGATTAGTGTCAATATAGAATACACAATACGGGATGTTACGACTACTTTCGGATAAAATCCCTCATTTTTTTGCTTCATTTTGGAAACAACGGATTTTGTCCTTTTTCTATAGACGATTACTATAATTTTGATATCAACGAAAAATATAATTTTGAAATCAGGATTTTGATTCCCTTTATAAAGGGGGATTCAAAAAAAGTGGACAAATTGATATGACATATCAAGCACACGACAAGGATTTAAAAAAATCACATAGGGCCGCAAGCCACTTATTGTGTCACAAAGTGGACACATTGTGTCACAACACAATTTCATCCTAACTCAGTTTGGGTTGAGGGTAATAAATTTCAGAAAACAGAAGTATATTATAATAAAACATTTAACAGACATTCTCACCTTTGTTTTAAATGTGATAACACCAAATAAAAGTGGTAGAAGTTTGCATTATGCACACCGGCAATATGCACTTGGCACCTCACATTTTGGACTGTGATAGTCAGTTTATACGGTATAATCGATTGCTTCAGCAGTATGATTTTCCAGATCTTTTCGTAACGTTATTCCATTTCACACAAAATAAGGTACCTATCGTTGCATTTTCATTATATTATTTTTAATTTCGCCGAAATTATTACTTTCAAACCGGTTGTAGCTAGAATGAAGCACCCTGTATTTGTGATTCAATAACTGGTTTGAGGTCCTAATGGGATTTTTTTTTTATCCTTGTCGTGTGCTTGATCTGTCATACCAATTTGTCCACTTTTTTTTTTAATCACCCTTTATATATATATATATATATATATATATACATATATATAGGTAAGTTAAAACCGCTTACCTTTTATCATTCCTCACAGTAAAAATAATTCTGCTACTGGCATCTAGAGAATAATAATCCAAGATATGCATAAAAAGTTATCATACGAATTAAATATCTCCAACTGAGCAAAAAAATGCCCAGGCCTGGAATCGAACCCAGATATTTGAAATACAAGGCCAATGCTTTACCGCTTAAGCTAACTGGGCTCGACAACCCATAAGCCAAGTATCTGGGTTCGATTCCCGGCCTGTCCAATTTTTCGCTCAGTAAGAAATATTTAATTCGTATGATAACTTTACCAATCATTTATATTGTGATAATCTACGTACCCATCGTTCTATGGAGTTCCATTACCTGCGGTCTATTCTGTTGAGCTGTCTAAATGACAGACCAGATGTTATGACCAATAAGGTTATGTGGGCGGAAAATGGCCGACGGTACAGGGAATAAGAACCCTGATTTCAAAATTAAACTTCTCAAAAACAAAGATCGGCAGAACTAGCAAAAGCCATACTTTGTTTGAATTCGCGAAGCACTCCTTCATAAGATGTTCCATTTGCTTCAATTTTCAAACTTCGAATTCGATTAACACTTTATATAACGAATTTAGCAAATTTATTTGTTGACAATTCTTTTGTTGCCACTTTACAAAAATAATAGTAATTCTTTTAAAATGCCTAAGTATTTGAGATAATTTGACGGAATAATGAAAATATACTTTATTTATTTATTTAATCAAAATTTTATCTGTAATTACTATCTCCGTGACTTATTGTTTCTTCTGAAGGTATACGTGTTTCGTTTTTTTTATTTGCAAAAATGCTTCTTTAATGGGAAAACTTGTGAAATTTATATATTAATAAAATTCTTTTGTTTTATAAATAATTATTTCTTTTTTTTTTTTTTTTTTTTTTTTTTTTTTGCAGAAGTTGTATCGTTTCATCAACACAGTGGACCTGGTGTCGCCCCACCACTCGATCAAGGAGATAGTTGCCAACCTCAGGGAGGGACAGATCGCCAGTCTATTCCAGAAGAGCGTCAAAAAGGTAAGAACTCGCCATTTTTACAACCGAGTGAAAAACTGCCCTGGTTATTTTTTAATCAGTTGACATGAACATTATTGGACCAACTGAGTCAAAAGTGTCTAGGCTAATTTATAATCAGTTAACCTGGGACACTATTGGGCCACCTTAGTCAAAAGTGTCCAGGCTAATTTATAAACAACCTTAGACACTATTGGACCAAATGAGTCAAAAGTGTCCGAACTGAGTCAATTTCGAACTCGCCATTTTCACAACTGAGTGAAAAAAATGAAGTACTCGAAAATGAGTAAATCTATGTACTCATAAAATGAACACGGTGTTTTTTTTTTTTTTTTTTTCCAATTTTGAAACATTACATGCATTCAAATCCAAACAAGCGTTAATATATTTTTTTTTACCCTGTATTGGTTTATTTCATTCATGGTGGCATAAAAGGGGCTTATTAATGTCAATATTCAATGCTGCACAGTATTTTAAAATAATTTAAAAGTGCTTGCAAATAATGCTCTTGCCGTGAAAAAATTTCGATTTGGGTGTCTTGCTAATAATTTTGCTATTTTTCTTAATAAGCAATCATTTAAACATTTATTGTTAATAATTTTGAGCAAGAAATAAATACCAGTATATTTTTACTTTAATTTGCACGTTCAGAGGATAGTTCATAACGATTTATATTTGAATGCAACTATGGAATCAAAAATGTGTACGTGTGTTTCTCTGTTTTGAGTACAATTGGAGCTATTTTAAGCATGTGAAGTGCTTAAAATTGAGTATTTTTTTACTGGATTTTGAGAACACATTTTTTTTAGTGTGAGTAAAAAAGTGTCCTGACTAATTTTTAATCAGTTAACATGGGCACTATTGGGCCAACTGAGTCAAAAGTGTCCAGGCTAATTTATAATTAGTTAACCTTGGACACTATAAGACCAATTGAGTCAAAAATTCCCAGGCTAAATTTTCACAAGTTGACCTGAACACTTCACAACCAATTGAGTCAAAAGTGTCCAGGCTAATTTTTTCAATAGTTGACCTGGAAACTATTGTGCCAACTGCATCAAAAGTTTCCAGGCTAATTTTTCACTCGTTTACCCGAATACTATCGGGCAAATTGTATCAAAAGTGTCCAGGCTTATTTTTCACGTGATGACCTGGGAACTATTAGGCCAACTGCGTCAAAAGTGAAAAGGCTTATTTTTCAACCGTTCACTTGGACACTTTTGAATTAACTGAGTTAAATTGTCCAAATTAATTCTTCGCCGGTTTGGATACTACTGGATCAACTAAGTCAAAAGTTTCCAGGCTAATTTTACACCAGTTGTCCTGGAAACTTTTCGGTTCAAGGTTAATTTTAGGCTAAATAACTTTCCTCGGATGCGTGTGCGTTTAATGAGAGCTCCCTACTGCGCAAAAATTTTTAGTCCTTCCTCTAATAAAATATTCGGGGTGCAATTTTTTGGTAACAAGTAATGTCGGATAGCCGAGGACGAACATTTCGATTTGTAAGAAATTCAAAGTGTTGCGTAAATAAAGATTTATTGTCCTCGAGAATCAAAACAAATACAGTTTAATTGCGACGTGGGTGCCAAGTAATTTAGTCGTGAGTGAGTGCTTTGCTTTTGTTGTTCCTGTCAAACTTTATTGCACCGCAAATTATCAAACACAAATACAAACACATTTCAGAATACTGTTTGTCTCCGAATTCACAACAGATTAATGTATTGTGAAGGTTTTTGTGTTATGACTGTGTTCTTAATATGTTGCTCTCTAAAAATGTGTTCTAATATACTGTCGGATTTCGTTGATTCGAACTCGTCGGGACGACAGGAAATGTTCGAATTACCCAGAGTTCCAATTATAGAATGTATGACAGGGAAACATATTTAAAGAGACAAAGAAATTAATATTATAGTATTTTTAAAATATACTTCGGTTATTATCATTAGAATGTGACTTAATATTAAATTAAAAGATATAAATACATAAATTAATTAAGAAATTATGAACAAGCACAAACGAAGATTAGGTGGAGGTGTCTTTGATGGTCACTTCAAAAAGTGGATATTAAATTCATGGGACAATATCTATGTTTGTAAAAATAGCAATTTCTACAAATAAAAATGATGATTTTTTGTAACTTGACATTTAATTTTTGATCAAATTTTAATTTCAAAACAAACAGCAGTTTTTATTACAATAATAATAATAATAAGTAAAATAAAACTCAATTTCTGAAGATTTCACAAAACTTAAAAATTAAATATTGAAGTTTTTTAAATTTTAAAATACATTACCTTTATTAAAAATATGACTCGGCAAAGGTTTTCGTCACGGATATATGATAGATTCTTAGTTCGATGTTTTTAGTCATCGATTACGAACTTGTGTTTTGTTTTTTAATTTGGATTTGGCGCCATCTATACACAGTCAATATAAACAAAACATTTTTTTTTTAATTTTCTTATAGAAAATAGCAGAAGCAGGAGACATTGATTTAAATCAAAATCAATTTTTAAAAAATTCAGCTATGCAACTTTAAAAATTCAATCGTAAATCATGAAAACCAAAATTATTATTATTATTATTATTACAAATTTCCATTCGAAATTTGTTTGCATTGTAAACGAAATTTTTATTTTTTATCAAATGTCATTTAAATATAAGGAATATATAATATCATGCACTATATATATTAATTACATCAAAGCAGACAAAATTTTGATTTAAGAGCATGTGAAAAAATAATTTTCAGTTCTACTAATGCAGTCACATAATATCTTATATATCCATTACAACTTGAAGAAAAAAAAGGCTTATTTTATCTATAATAGAATACAAAATTAAAAAAATTAAGCATCTTAAAAAAATAATAAAACTAAATTTAAATTCAAATCTGCAATCGCTGAGTAGCACGATGGTTTAAAAATACGTTTGCGAGTTCTTTGCTTCGCAGGATCAATCCTCCGGAAGGGCAAAAGCTTAATCTTTTGCAATATTCCCAAAAAATCCTTTTAAAAAATGTTCATAGATGGCAGCACTAAAGTAGTGTGATGAAGGTGAGACAGCGCTGGGAGTCGATAAAATATAATCTTACTCTTAGACGATGAAAACCTTATCAGTTTAAACTCCCGCTGTTATCTTTATGTATTATTATTTGATAGGATATACATGTTTTATATGAAAATATGCTGAACAAACTTTACTTCAAATGGAAGAAATTATCATTTAGCTGTCATTCTAGCATCTGTTTTCAATTAAGCCTAACATGGCGTTTAGCTAAGGTCGATTCGTAGATCAGAAAGGTTCGCTCCGGAATCGTTCCGTACACTTTTCTCCAGTCGCATTTTATTATAAGTAGATAGATTTCAGTGATCGGGCCCTGGGGTAACTTGACGGATGAAAAACGTCCTGGACGACCAAAAAAATCTTACAGTACCGTCAAGAGCATTTGTAAGTAGGCCGCAGTTGAAAGTAATCTGACATTGGCCCTTGTTAGTGGCTTTTTTCCCTATTTTTCACGGTACAGTTGACACAACTATTCATATGTTTTAACATCCAGTTTCCCCGGAAACGATAGATGTTATTTCTTCAAAGGAGAGCATTTATACAAATACCTATCAAAGAAAAGTATAAGTATTTTCGTAGAAATGGATCTCTTATTTTTGAAACACCCTGTATAATGTATGTCACTTAATTCAATTTTAATTCTCGCCCATAGTTTGTTTCTTATTTTTTTTCAGAGAGCAATATTGAGGTTCCACTTTCTAAATTGATTTTTTTTTCTTTTTTCAGAAATTCAAGGAGGAAGCGAGACGGAGGCGCAGCAAGTCCCAATTCTTCGACATGATCCAAGAAATGCGAAAAATGTAATCCATCTCATCCCCCCCCCTTCCTCATTTTTTACTATATTTTTCTATTTTACCACTTGATTTCATTCACACATTTTTCAGAACATGTTAGCATATACAGGGTGATTCATAAAAGATGGGCAGAACTTTAAGGGGTTATAGTACACTTAAAGACAAATAATATTAAATAGGAGACTAAGGGTCCCAGACGTATTCCCAAGGAGATAGGGGGCATTAAAGTTTAGGGTCCGAAATTTCAAATGATTATAAAAAATGGAAAAATTGGTCGATTTGTTTGCAGTTTTTGCAAAAAATTTTCTTTATGCCAGTATTTTCTTGAAATAAAATTTTAAAGTTCAATTTCAAAAAATGCCGATAGGGGGCGCTTTAGACTTTGGAGTAACAAACAACTATTTTTTAACGTTATTTTTTGTATTTCTTTAAATGATTTCGAAAGCTTAGACTTAAACTTAAATTTTGATCTAAAAATCTGAGTCCTAACGAGTAGTTAAGTAGCGTAAACTGAAATTTGAAATTTGAAACCCTTCTCCCCCCAGAACAAAAATCAGTTATTCCCGATCTTTGTGTCGTAGATTAGGCTCTAACTACTGCCGCGTTTTGCTAAAATTATTCTTTATGTCAGTATTTTCTTAAAAATAAATTTTAAAGAAAATTTTCAAAAAATTCCGATAGAGGGCGCTTTAGACTTTGGAGTAACGAACAACTATTTTATACCGTTATTTTTTGTGTCTCATTAAATGCTTTCTAAAGCTTAGACTTAAATTTTCAGCCCAAAATCTGAATCGTTAGACGTGGTTAAGTGTCTGGGGAGAGGGGTTTGAAATTTCTACTCCTGAGCACAGTTCAGTTTACCATGTCCACACATTGTGTGCTGTGATACGAGGTAAAAAGACACAAATTAGGATTATGTTACCTAAGCATATTTATTAACATGTAATTACAATAAATGTTCAAAATTGTGACCACCAGAGGTTATGCACGCAGAACAACGGCAAAGAATGGAACGGCGAACATTCGCGAAAACATCAGGCTTTTCGAGCACTTCCCCTACAGCGGCGGAAAGTCTGGCGACCAGTTCCTCGGGGGATTCAATGGGTGTCTCATACATAAGAGCCTTCAATTGTCCCCAAAAAAAGAAATCGAGGGGTGAAAGATCTGGCGAGCGAGCAGGCCAAGCAACAGGACCACCTCGACCAATCCATCTGTTCGGAAATGTGATGTCCAGATAGTTGCGGACGTCTCGTACGTAATGGGCTGGCGCTCCATCGTGCTGGAACCACATGACCCGCCGGATGCGTGGAGGAACAACGTTTAACAGGTCTGGCAGCACATGTTGCAGAAATGTGAGGTATGTTTTACCGTTGAGGCGTTCAGGAAGAAGGTACGGTCCGATTAGGTGGTCTCCGAGGATTCCTGCCCAAACATTGATGGAAAAGCGTCTCTGATGAGCATGTGGATACGTAGCATGTGGATTGACATCCGCCCATACATGTGCATTGTGTGTGTTAAATGTACCTTCACGTGTGAAGGTACATTCATCGGTGAAAAGCACAGTTCGTCCAAAATGTGGATTTAGCGCGTTCTGCTGCAGAAACCAGCGGGGAATTCAATACGATTTGGATAATCCCCTGGAGACAGTTTCTGGACTCGTTGCACATGAAACGGGAGCAAATGTTCATCCTTCAGTACCCTCCAAGTCATGGACTGTGAGGTATCCACCTGCCTAGCCACTGTTCGTGTACTTGTACTTGGCTGCGCCGCTACTACATCCAGAATGGCTTCTGCAACAACTACTGATTCGTCCTTTTTTGCACGACCTGCATTCGACCGGGAAGCGAGAAATGATCCCGTCTCACACAACTGTCTGTGCAAGCGCTCGAAAGTTTTGCGGTTAGGCAACTGCCTGTTGGGAAATCGCTCTCCGTACATTCGTTGTGCCTCTGCACCATTTTCATCTGCCGCTCCGTAAATTAAATGCATCTCAGCCTTTTCCTTATTTGTGAAGGGCATCATCTTCCGATTCATTACTACAGCGACTTACACTTGACTCACCGTTCAGTGGTTTTTATGCCTGAATCGTGTCGAAATTTTGCATACGTGTTCTTCTTCCCCATTTGACATTTGCATACTTTCTGTCTCCTTCTTCACCCGGTGACTAGCGTCAGGAATGGAGCTTTAACGTTTGCATGAGCGACGTTTCCAACTGTGCCAGTGCCTTTATGAGTGAATTCCGACTATGCAGTCCTTGACGAAAGTTGTATTTTTGCCTCGTATCACAGCACAGAATCGTTGGGCATGGTTAAGTAGTGCAAACTGAACTATGTTCAGAAGTTGAAATTTGAACCCCCTCCTCTCGCTACTGAACCACGCTCAGCGATTCAGATTTTGAGCTGAAAATTTAAGTTTAAGTCTAAGCTTTAGAAAGCATTTAATGAGACACAAAAAATAACGGTATAAAATAGTTGTTCGTTACTCCAAAGTCTAAAGCGCCCTCTATCGGAATTTTTTGAAAATTTTCTTTAAAATTTATTTTCAAGAAAATACTGACATAAAGAATAATTTTAGCAAAACGCGGCAGTAGTTAGAGCCTAATCTACGACACAAAGATCGGGAATAACTGATTTTTGTTCTGGGGGGAGAAGGGTTTCAAATTTCAAATTTCAGTTTACGCTACTTAACTACTCGTTAGGACTCAGATTTTGAGCTGAAAATTTATGTTTAAGTCTAAGCTTTAGAAAGCATTTAATGAGACACAAAAAATAACGTTAAAAAATAGTTGTTTGTTACTCCAAAGTCTAAAGCGCCCCCTATCGGCATTTTTTGAAATTGAACTTTAAAATTTTATTTCAAGAAAATACTGGCATAAAGAAAATTTTTTGCAAAAACCGCAAACGAATCGACCAATTTTTCCATTTTTTATAATCATTTGAAATTTCGGACCCTAAACTTTAATGCCCCCTATCTCCTTGGGAATACGTCTGGGACCCTTAGTCTCCTATTTAATATTATTTGTCTTTAAGTGTACTATAACCCCTTAAAGTTCTGCCCATCTTTTATGAATCACCCTGTATAACTATAAAATTTCTTTAACTTTCGGAACCGGTTCTGAAATTGAAACTATCATACTATTAAAAAGAAATATAGCCAAAATCGAAAAGGTAAGAACTAGACTGGTTGTAGATCGTCCTCAGCTATCCTATACAAATAAATAAATAAATAAATAAATAAAAATTGTAAAAATACTAAAATTTGAGCTAGATATTTGAAAAGAGCGCTCCCATAGCCTATACATTATCACCCGGCTAGTGTTGCACCTTAAGGCCGCACACTAATCGCTGAAAAAGACCCGGGTGATTCTTTTCAAATATCTCGCTCAAATTTTTAGTATTTTTAGGTAATTTTTTTTTTTTTTTTTGCATAGGATAGCTGAGGACGAACCACAATCGACCTAGTGTTTACTTTTTTAATTTTGGTTTCAGATTTTTTTTAAATTACTTTATATTTCAAAACCGGTTTCAATCCCGTTCTGAAATTGAGACTATCGTAATATAAAAATATATATATAAGCAAAATCGAAAAAATAAAAACTAGGCCGGTTGTAGATCGTCTTCAGCTATGCAAAAAAATAATAATAATAATAATAAAAAATAAATAAATAAATAAATAAAAATCACCTAAAAATACTAAAATTTGAGCGAGATATTTGAAAAGAACGCTCTCATATGCTTTACATTATCATCTTGGCACTTTTCTGTGACTAATGTTGCGACCTTAAGAGCCCACAATAGTCACAGAAAAATTACTCAAAAAGACCCGGATGACCATGTAAAGTCTATGGGAGCGTTCTTTTCAAATATCTCGCTCAAATTTTAATATTTTTGCATGATTTTTTTTGCACAAGATAGCCGAGGGCAATCCACAACCGGGCTAGTTTTTACTTTTTCAATTTTTGTTTCAGATTTTCTTTAAAAAATTACTTTAACTTTCGAAACCGGTTTAAACCGGTTCTGAAACTGAAACTATCGTAATATAAAAAATATATCACCAAAATCGAAAAAGTGAAAACTAGCCCGGTTGTGGATTGCCCTCAGCTATCTTGTGCAAAAAAATCATGCAAAAATATTAAAATTTGAGCGAGATATTAGAAAAGAACGCTCCCATAGACTTTACATGGTCATCCGGGTCTTTTTGAGTAATTTTTCTGTGACTATTGTGGGCTCTTAAGAGCCCACAATAGTCACAGGAAAAGTACAGAAAAAGACCCGGATGACTATGTAAAGTCTATGGGAGCGTTCTTTTCTAATATCTCGTTCAAATTTTAACATTTTGACATGATTTTTTTTGCATAAAATAGTTCAGGACCATCCACAACCGGGCTAGTTTTTACTTTTTCGATTTTGGATTTATATTTTTTATATTACGATAGTTTCAGTTTCAGAACCGGTTTAAACCGGTTTCGAAAGTTAAAGTAATTTTTGAAAGAAAATCTGAAACAAAAATTGAAAAAGTAAAAACTAGCCCGGTTGTGGATTGCCCTCAGCTATCTTGTGCAAAAAAATCATGAAAAAATATTAAAATTTGAGGGAGATAAGCGTTCTTTTCTAATATCTCGTGGGCTCTTAAGAGCCCACAATAGTCACAGAAAAAGTACACAAAAAGACCCGGATGACCATGTAAAGTCTATGGGAGCGTTCTTTTCTAATATCTCGTTCAAATTTTAACATTTTGACATGATTTTTTTTGCATAAAATAGTTCAGGACGATCTACAACCGGGCTAGTTTTTACTTTTTCGATTTTGGTTTTAGATTTTTTTAAAAAAATTACTTTAATTTTCAAAACCGGTTTAAACCGGTTCCGAAACTGAAACTATCATAATATAAAAAATATATAACCAAAATCGAAAAAGTAAAAACTAGCCCGGTTGTGGATCGTCCTGAACTATTTTATGCAAAAAAAATCATGTCAAAATATAAAAATTTGATCGAGATATTAGAAAAGAACGCTCCCATAGACTTTACATGGTCATCCGGGTCTTTTTGTGTACTTTTCCTGTGACTATTGTGGGCTCTTAAAGCGAAATCAACAATACAGTCACAAGCACATTTTTTTTAATACGAATTTTCTCTTACCACTACAGAATAACGTGAAACACATTCAGTGGCGCAACCAGAATTCGGTTCTAGGGAATGGGGGGGGGGGAGTTTCTGATAACGGTGTTTGCCGGTTAATAGAATCAGTACTAATTAGAATATTCACTGTATAATGCTTAAATTCAAAGAGCATCTGTGTGGCAGGAAATGATTCTTTCAGCATAGTCCGTCTCAGAAAAGTGATTTAGTTCAAATCTTTATTACTTAACTAACTTTACTAATTCATGGATTACTTAATTCACTTTATTAAATGGAATCTGATTCGATAAAGCGGCGGATTCCGAAGCACACCAAAACATTTGAATATTATGTTTGGTTTTGATTCATATAAACGACAATTATAGCGATCTTTCTTTGCTCTGGGAGAGGATTTTAACCTCAAGACCACCCCCTTGGCTGCGCCACTGAACACATTTTAGAAATGAGAAGTGAAATTTAAACTTCTTTCATAACTCTAAGCAAAACACTTAAACTTAATTTCATTTTGAGAAACCATGTAATTTAGTCACAGAAGCAGCGTCACGTTTTCGTAACCAATTTTGGCCTCGATGCTACAAATGGTAGATTAAGACCATGTTCAGCGCAACTTACCGAAGCGACCAATGTCACCGACCAATTGTAAGGCAGTACGAAGTGAAAATCAAGGCAAACTGTGACGTCAACTACAATTCAACCGGGGCGAACGAGAAAGACAGGCTACCGCGGTGCATTCCGGGTACCTTTTTTTTACAGACTGCTGGAGTCACGTGATGCTTGAACACACCAATGTGGGTGCACGAACAAAGCACTACGTCATTCTACCGGTCTGTAAAAAAAAAGATACTTGGGATGTACCGCGGCAGCCTGTCTTTTTCGTTCGACTCGATATTCAACAGGATAGTTTCCGTTGGTACCGCGATTCGCTTTCGCAACTGCCCTGCAATCGGTCGGTAACATTGGTCGCTTCGGTAAGCTGCGCTGAATATGCCCCTTGGTAATGTATTTTAAATGTCTTTATACAACGTCTTATAAGCAATATATTTATTTATTATAAGGTGGTCTGGTGTAATAACGCCAGGCGGGGTAATAACGCCAAGTGCTAATATTTTGCATAGTCTATCTCTAATAATAAAGAGAGAAGGATGTTTGTCTGTGAGCGCTGTTCTGAAGAGACTGCTGCACGTGGAGTTACAAAATTTGGAGGGAAGGTACTTTTTTAAATGTAGTTTTGCACCTCGAAGCCCGATTTTCGATTTTTTGTTTAGATTTTTTTTATAATTTTTTTAGGCGATTTTTAGCGTTATTTTTGCGGTTTTATCCCATTAGTGAAAGGAATACGGTTTCATTCTTTTAACCCAAAATAGCAACTTTTTTTCTCTTTTCAACAAAGTTTATTCGGAATTTGTACAGCGCTTTTTGAATTTTTAAGGAATTTTTAATGCGATTTTTAGTGTTTTTTCTCATTTTGCGGGTATTTTTTGAGATTGATAAAAGGAAAATCGTTTTAAACTTTTAGCCTAATGCCCTAAATTTTGTGTTTGTTACGATTTTTAATATTTTAACGATTTTTAATGCGATTTTCAACGTTTTTTAAAGATTTTTGCGTTTAGCATCTATTTTTTTCATAGTTGTTCTATCAAAAACTTGAGCTGTTGAGAATGCAATAAGTAGTATTTTTTGTGAAATCCACCTAAAATGTCAAAAATTTAGGTACCACTATTTTCGAATAGCAATTTCATAAACTATCTTAAATTCTTGCTCAAGACCGCTACCCCCTCGAGTTATATATCACCTGATAGGTTATTTAACAGAGTATGGTTTTGATAAAGTTTTTGAAGAATAGAGTGCTCTACCTGGTGGTGGAAAATGGAACTAATAGAACGCTATTTTTTAAAAAATCTATAATAATAAAGAGACAAGTTTGTGTGTGTGTCAGCGCTGTTCTGAAGAGTCTGCTGTACGTAGAGTTACAAAATGTGGAGGGAAGGTACTTTTATACATGTAGTTTTGCACCTCGAAGCCCGATTTTCAATTTTTTGATTAGATTTTTTTGATAATTTTTTTAGGCGATTTTTAGCGTTCTTTTTGCAGTTTTATCCCATTAGTGAAAGAAATACGGTTTCATTCTGTTAACCCAAAATAGCAATTTTTTTTTCTCTTTTCAGAAAAGTTTATTCGGAATTTGTACAGCGATTTTTGAATTTTTAACGAATTTTTAATGCGATTTTTAGTGTTTTTTCTCTTTTTTTTTCGAGATTGATAAAAAGGAAACTCTTTCAAACTTTTAGCCCTAAATTTTGTGTTTGTTACGAATTTTAGATTTTAACGATTTTTAATGCGATTTTCAATATGATTTTTAACGTTTTTTCAAGATTTTTTGCGTTTAGCATCTATTTTTTTCATAGTTGTTCTATCAAAATCTTGAGCTGTTGAGAATGCAATAAGTAGTATTTTTTTGCGAAATTTACTTAAAAGTCAAAAATTTAGTTACCACTATTTTCGAATAGAAATTTCATAAAATATCTTAAATTCTTGCTTAAGACCGCTACCCCCTCGTGTAATATATCACCTGATAGGTTGTTTAATAGAGTATCGTTTTGATAAAGTTTTTGAAGAATAGAGTGTGCTAGCTGGTGGTGAAAAATGGAACTAACAGAACGCGATTTTGTTAAAATTTGGAAATATAACAATGTGATTTATTTTAAATTTTAAAATGGTTTATAATACATGATAAAAAATGTAAACAAAGAATGGTGTGACACATTTCAGGGTGCGTGAAAGGAGGGGCGCGAACAAAATTAGGAAATGAAATAAGGAGATCTGTTTTACACTTTAAGGTAGTTTATAACGCATATTAAAATTTTTAAAGTACTGGCGATGCTCTGGAGAGACCGCTGCACGAAGTTATGTATGAAATTTTACATCTTGAAGGTCGATTTTCAGTTTTTTTAATTTAATTTATATGCGAATTTTAGTGGGTTTTGAGGCGATTTTTCCGCATTAGCGAAAAGGAAAGCGGTTTCATTCTTTCGACCTAAATTAGTTAATTTTGTTCTCTTTTCAATATAATTTATTTGGATTTCGTGCAACGATGTTTGGATTTTTAGTGAATTATTTAATGTAAATTTTGCCGCTATTATTCGACATTAGTAAAAGGAATTTTGCTTAAAACTTTCAGGCTGATGTATTAAATTTTAGCTGTTAAGATTTATGAATTTCAGCTAATTTTAATGCGATTTTTCGAGATTTTTTGCGTTTGATGTCGGATTTTTGTCCTTCATGAGATATTTCCTATTACAACGTTTTACTCTATTAGAGTAAATTTTGACCCCTGTGATTTTTTAATATTAGTGATTTTTAATGCAGTTTTCAATGCAATTTTTAGAAATTTTTCGAGTTTTATGGGGATTTTTTGATATTTGGAAGTAAAAATTGATTTCAAACTTTTAATCTAATATAATTTTAGAGATTTTTAACGCGGTTTTTCAAGAATTGTTGTGTTCCGTGTCGATTTTTTATTATCTATAAAGGATTTCCTTTTACTACGTGATTATCCTGTCGACCAATTTCGCCAAATTATATCAAACGTGAAACAAGCCAAATTATGCAAATAGATGTAATTTTTATGTTAAATAATGAAAGAAGAGATAATTTAGAAAAACATGCATACAAATACATATAAAAACATAAATAGGGAAGTCCGTATCATCTCGGGAGGGATGTGTTTACTTATTAAAACATCACGGATATGTCATTTCCCCCCCCCCCCCCCTGAAAATACCTATTTGTTTTTGTCATTCAATCATATATTCTTAAATATCATACTGGAATACTATCATATTAAAATAAGTTATAAAAAGACAAATGTAGTAAAAAATATTATTTAAAGATATGTAAAAATAAAAATACTATTATTAATAGTAAAAAAAAAAAAAATTGGTTGCCTGTAAAGTCGGTATACGGGCGAAAGTTTTACGTGACAACGACTTTGAGTTGTAAAATAATTTTAATGTGAATATTCATTCGTATAGTAGGAAGAAGGATGAAATAATAGTAACAATTTAAAACATTTATTTATACAAAGAATTATATTTAAAACATTAATTTATACAAAGAATCTCGCACTGAATTTCATATTAACAAAATTTTATTTTTACCTTTACACATACATACGTATTTATATACAAATATACATACAATAACTTGCAATACACTGTGTTTGTTAAACACATTTTACTTCATGTTTATTGATGTCAAATGTTGAATTTTGTAAACAGCATATTAAAGAATTTTTCAATGAGCAGAATATAACTAAAGTAAAATGGCTTTCACTAATCACATATCATTAGTTTTCCATAATATACCACCGAATTACGAAATAAACTACACTTATTTTCTTTGTACTTTATACTAATAACTAATACATAACGTATTTCGTCTTAGTTTGATACTATCTAAAATTCCTATTAAGCACCGCCCCTTCCTTGCAGCGAATTCACATTCACGTTCAGAAAATGGTCCCACAAGTGACCGGAAAAAGTTAAGAGAAAAGTGAGCGCGTATCGTGAGCGAAGCATAACGTAACGTAACGCAGTTTCTTGAAGTGTCTCCCGGCAAACCAATTTACAAGACGTTGTCACGTCAATAAGAAGTAAAAACCACTTAATGACGTAACAAACATATGTAACATGTTTAATGTCAAGTGAATATGGAATTTACGATCAGCCATTATTGTAGTTTAATCTTATGGTTTGACCCAGATAGTTTCTTCTGATAATCAAATAGTTCAGATTTCCGATTAGAATGTTTTATCCGTTTGAAGAAATTCTGATTACTGCGATTTAAAAAATAACTAGCGATATTTAGTGCATTTTTCAATGCGTTCTTAATGAACTTTTTAATGCGATTCAGTACTATTTTTTTCGATCCCCACCACAGTGGTGTTTTAACAATTAAAAAATTATTTTGGTTTCAAACTAATATAGTAAATTTCACCATTTACCTTTTTTTTTTTTTTTAATTTTGTCGATATTCAATATGATTTTTGATATATTTTGAGTTCTGCGTCGATTTTTTTGTAATTCATGTAAAAGAGAATGGTTGCTATGTTTTGCACGACTAGAATATTTTTTTATTCACGGGATGTATTTACATTTAGCGATTTTTAATGAATTTTTCAATGATTTTGTATTGGTTTTTTGAATCTCACGGCTATTTTTTGAAATTTCGAAAAAGAAATTAATTCCAAACATTTACACTTCATTTACAAAATTAAAAAAAGGTAAATGGTGAAATTTACTATATTAGGCTAAAAGTTTGAAACCAAAATAATTTTTACTTGTTAAAACACCACTGTGGTAGGGATCGAAAAAAATAGTACTAAATCGCATTAAAAAGTTCATTAACATTGAAATTAATTTCAAACATTTACACTTCATTTACGAATTTTGAAATTTAGTGATTTTTTAATGCAATTTTTAGCAATGTTTTCATTATTTCTCACGCTTTGCGCCGATTTTTTCATTCGTATCTAAAAAATAATTTAGATTACACTATTTTATTCTATTAATGTAAATGTTGTCCCCCGCTATTTTTAAATTTGAAACGATTTATAATGAATTTTTGAATGCAATTTTTAGATGTTTTCGAGTCTACGGCGATTTTTTCACAATTGGAAAAGAAATTTGTAAATAATTTGTAGCTTAATGTAGTAAATTTGGACATCAATGATTCAGATTTTTCATAAAATGTTTAGCAAGTTTTGTGTCGATATTTTTTAACTAATGAAAGAGTTCAGATTTCATGTTTTGTCCCATTATGGTAAATTATGTCCGCAGGAATTTAATATAAATGTTTATTTTACTATGGCAAATTTTGTCCGGATTTTTGAATTTTACTGATTTTTAATCTGTTTTATAGTGATTTTTCAAGTTCTGTGACAGTTGTTGACATCGGTAAAAGAATTTCGGTTTCTAACTTTTAGCATAAATAGTACAATTTGTTCTCCACGCTTTTATGAATTTTGCCAATTTCTAGTGCGATATTCAATGTAATTTTTAGTTTAATTCGGTAGATAAAGGTTTAATATGATTACAGAGATAAATTTAATAAGGAAAACATAAAATAAAAACTGACTGCAAACTAGGTGAATTAATGGTGTCTTCTGTTAAATTAAAGTAGACAATATTATTTTCTAGGTAATCTAAATTCCCTTCCAGGCTTTTGCTGTATGTGTTTGGGGGATTTTAGGTGTTCCGTGTTGACTTTTCCTTATTCATGAACGATTTCCGATTACAATACTTTCGACTGAATATTAAATTTTTACAGCCATGATTTTTAAATATTCAGCGATTTTTAATATAGTTTTCGATACGATTTTTAGCCATTTTCTTAAGTTCCTTGGCGATTTTCTGCCATTCAGAAACCAATTTTGATATCAAACATTTTGCTTAATGTAGTTATATTTCGAATGCAATGTTTTATCTCTTAATATGATTTTGGCGTTCCATGCCTACATTTTGTAATTTATGAATGATTTCGATCATACCCCCCTCCCCCCCCGCCCTGCCTTAATATTATTTTTTTAAGCATTGACTTCCAAATATTTAGCTATTTTTAATGCAATTTTCAAAGTAATTTTTAGCCATTCTTCAAGTTCCGTGGCGATTTTTTTACATCCGGAAATCGATTTCGATTTCAAACTTTTTGGTTAATATGGTTAATTTCTTGATTACAATATTTTATATTATAACAGTGAATTTTTACCCTAGAGATTTTTTAATGTTTTACGACTTTCATTACAATTTTCAATGCAATTTTTGGGCTTTCTCAGTCTTTTGTTTTTTTTAACATTTTTTAAATGAATTCGATTTTAATTTTCTAGACTATTAAGAGTTTGGTTTCAAACTTTTATCCTTTACGGTAATTGTTTTGCTCTCTTATTTTGATCTACAGCAATTTTTAATGCAGTATGCTTTGAGTTTACGGCGATTTTTTTCAGATACGGAAAAGGAATTCGGTTTTTAATTTCTTCGCTAATATGATAAATTTTCTTCTGTGCGATTAAAGTTTTTTATTGCGATTTTTTAGCAGTTTTTTTTTTTTCATATTTCAATGCTTTTTACATTATCAAATTAATTAGATTCAAAACATTTATCCAAGTAGAGTAAATTTTGAGTTCCGTGATTTTTGAAAATTTTGCCATTTTTAAAGCGATGTTTACGTTTCTTCGCGACCCGCTTCGATTTTTTAGAGGTTCAATTTTTGGCCGAATTTATTAAATTCTGATCTCTTTTCTTCAAAGTTTATTCGAATTTTGAAATACAATTTTTGAACTTTGTTTTATATTTTTATGAGATTTTTAATGTTTTTTGCGATTTGTAAGATTTTTCCACATTAGTAAAAATAATCCAACTTCAATTTTCTATCCCATCTCTTTTCAACGAAGTTTAGACGAAATTCGTGCAGCATTTTAAAAAATTTTCGAGGTTTTTATTATGATTTTTAAAATTTTTTCGCAATTCTTGCTATTTTTTGATGAACCCGGGCAACGCCGGGCAGAACAGGTAGTTATGAAATAATCTGGTAAGTGACACCCATGTGCTCTGCGCAGAAGGGTTTTGAGTCCTATAAATCGCAAAAAACAGCTTCAAGTTAATTTGTTTCATTTTTAGGTCTTATTGTTTTTACAAGCAACTAAAATTAACGCTTGATCTAAAATTTGCGAGATACATTTTGTGATGTGAAGACTATATTTTTTTATCCGGAAATACTTTGTTAATTACACAAATTTGTAGTACATTTCATGGACTTTCAAAATGTTGTTGAAGATTTTGGATATCTTCTCGAGATAATTAGTAATTTAAAATGTACAGCGCAATAACTATAACGGGGTAATAACGCCAATCCTTGGTATTAATACCCGGTTGATTCCCTACAGTGGCCGAGCTACATTCTAAATACTGATTCAAATAAACACAGTTAAAATTGTGCAATGTTTCTAATAATTCTATTTAAGCGGTCCTCTTTAAGCAAAAAGGAGCTCACGGTCTGATATTCTTTTGCCTCATCCTCCCCCCCACACACACCACACCTTTATTTTTCTTACACTTTCACAAAAAATTGAACATTTTCAATAGCTTAGAATGCATTTTGTCAATTTCTAAGTTTGTAGAGTTTGTATTTTTAGAATTGGGCAATCAACATGCAATTATTCCATCTTATTTCATAGTTTTGTTTGCATGGCGTTATTACCCATATAGGTGGGTAATAACGCTAAGTAGCATTGGTCAAGAAATCACGCCATTACATTTTATGAATGCATATCTGTTAAATTATTTTTTTTTATATAGATAGTCAATGAGTTGCTGTATCAAACCCTATATTTGTTTGAAAAATACAAACTGAGTCGTGAAAATTGGTAGAACCTTAACGTGGCGTTATTACCCTAGGGTACCTTATATATTCTTATTCATTTGTAGAATATATATTATTAGCATTACAATATAGTTATTAATGGCCGTAATCAAGACTTACTAGTGTTATTTTTCACACTGATACCATCAGAGTGTTTTTGCGATAGGTTCCTCACGCACACTAGTGCAAAGGGATGTCCCGAGTACAGATGAGGCCAGTGACATCCATAATCGGGATACCATTGATTTTACTTTGCTGTGGAATGTCACGATGAAAACTCGTTTCGCTGTTATAGTGCAAGAGCTGCCTTATGCGATCGAGCGCAAGAAAAAACCCGTTATTTCATGGAAGAGAAGTAAGCTAAGGGGTGCCTAAGCCAAAACTGAATACCACAAATAGGTAACTCGTAGGTTTAATAGTGTGTTTTCCATATACTTTTGATTATAGAACAAACACAATGAAAAATCTGCGATGCAACCACTAGTAGAAATAATTTTTTACCTATGCACCACTTCACTTCCGGGGTAGACATATGGATCATTCGATTTCCCTCTTACCACTCTTCCATGAAATAAAGCGGTTTCTTTGTGCTCGATGACATAGGGCTTTGTGTTGTCGGCTCTTGCACCGATTGTTTGGTAAATTCGTTATTAATTCCTCTTAATCCCTAATATAAAACGCTGAAATTGGTTGAAAAAAATGTGACGCTGCTGATCCTGGACTCTATAAACGTCAGAGCGAAGTAATTGTTTTGATTTCTTTTTTTTCAACACCGCAAGCAGTGTTCGTCAGCAGAACGAGGCGAAGCCCCCCTCCTGGGAGGATTCGAGGCAGCACCTGACCACGGCGGCCGCATCTCCACCCCAGTGGCCCCTCCTCACGGCAGACGATCAGGAGGAGGAGGAGGAAGAGGAGGAGGAGGACGACGAATCGACGATACGCCTGCGCAATTACCTCTCATCTCTGAGAGACTCTACCAAGGTGTCGGTTCTGCTCAAGACCTGCCAGTGAGTTATTTAAGGTGTTTTGTATGCAATCAAAACTTAATAATTGGGTTCAAATATTCTATAATTCAAAATACTTTATACTTGGATTTTCTTTTTAATAAATTTTATTCTATACATAGAGTAGTAGTACGACTGGGACGTATGAAGAAATATTGAATTGAAAGTACAGGGTTATTACAAAAGAACCATCGGGTTTCCGAAGCGTTTATTTCGAAACATAATTGTGTTACAGCAATGAGTTATACATGAAAATGAACCGAAAGTATACAAGATTGACATCCATGGTCGTGAATGCAGTCTTTCAATTACAGTTCGTTGTCAGTTGAATTTCTTGGGACTCTCTCTAATTCGGTTCACTGTTTCTTCACTAACGCTTGGTCTGCCGGAACGCATATAAGCAACCTTTACATGGATACGGACATTGGAAAATATCTAGTGCTGCGATTGGCTTATGTTATGGAGCAATGTCATGCGTCACAAATACGTTACTCGTCGTAGTGCAGGGGAGAGAGAACACCGGTATGATTTTATAATGTCCAGTGCCAAAGACTTCTAGACACAAGATTTTTATTTATACAAATGTGATATTTCAAAGAAAAAATATCAATTTTTGGACAATTATTCATTTTTGTTCACTGTATGTTTTCTTCTTGGATAAAGTAATTTTAACTATTCCTTTTTAGATGACTATAATATTTTGTGATTCGTACAACCATTGCTTATTTGTGCAAAATTATACTGAATTCACATTTTTTAGACTTCATTTGTGATCCAAAGCATTACTTAAACATCAAATTTATAAATACATGCCTATGCAATTAAAAAATTGTAAAAAATTATGTAAGAAGAAATTATGTTAAATTATTTCTAGGAAGAAGTCTTATCTGTCACACCGATCCGAATAATAACTTTTTTTAGGACAAATATTAACAAAACAAACGCTTTTTTATTTCCGGTTAAAAATGCTAAAAACAACGCCATTTAAATTCCTGTTAAATGGAGGAGAGAATCGATTAGCCAATCACAGCACAGAATTCTTTCTCATGTCCGTATCCATGTAAAGGTTGCTAATATGCTGCCGGAACGTCTGTCTTTACATAAACAACCGGTTTCTTTGAGCTGTCGATACCAACACAGAATGCTTTGTTGGGTTTCACTAGTATACCTTTTGGAATGTTTTCAGAACGGTTATAAGGGATTCACACTTTGAAAATTCTATTACATAAAACGCTTTCTGCGTCCAGCTTTGAATATGAGGTTCGCGCAGCAACCATGCCTACCAGATACAAATGACACATACTCAGCGCGAAATTGTAGATAATGCCCTTTCATTTGAGTTGTCATAGAAACATATGCGTTTCCTAAATCGCACGTAGTAACGTATCAAAACCCAACGATTCATTTGTAATAACCCTGTATTTACATATATACAAAATATAAATTCATTTTACCTTGGAAATTTCGGATCATCGTACATAAACCCGAAAAAGATGATCGTATACATACATCTGTGTACCTATCTCGAAAATTCTTATCATACATTTGCAGAAAATAACAAAATTCTTCAGGAACACTTAAGACACACAAGACAAGCAAAAAACAAACATTCTCTCAAAAAAACTCTATTTCCTTCCATCAAAAATTGATGCCAACTTTTTTCACTAAACTTTTACTTCATCTCGTAAGATAAAAAACTAGTTGGATGTGTCAATCCCAAAACTTTCTTCTATCTCATAAATACATTTTATATATATATATATAAAAAAAAAAAAAAAAAAAAACGTGGTGACCCCAAAGTTACCCACTATCGAATTTCCTCGAACATTTGACCTAGCCTAATGAGATTCTGGTATCAGAAAAGCCTAAAACGCAAAATTTAATTAATATTCTGAGAAAATGAGCTCAGTAGTGCCTCATGTTGGGTAATTTATACTAAAACCTAATAAGCATCTATTAATGTCAAGACCTAACAGAATCTGAAATTTGATGGAATTTTGTCCATTAGTTCTTGAAATATAGTTATAACAAAAAATTTTCAAAACGTAGCACACGAACACCATATCTTGGACAATTTATGCCAAAACGTAAAAAAGCGTCTAATTATGTTATGGTGTAAAATAATCTGAAGTTTGATGAAATTCTGTGCATTAGTTCTTGAGATATAGCTAGTTTAAAAAAACCGTGTAAAATATAGCACAGCAGCACCATCAGTTGAAGGATTTATAACAAAACGTAATCATTGTGTAATTATGTTACATGTCATTTTGTAACAAAATCTGAAGTTGGATGAAATTCTGTGCGTTGGTTGTTGGGATATAGCTATCGGAAAAATCGTGCAAAATGCAGCATAGTTGCACTACCTGTTGCAAGGTTAATACCAAAATGTAATCAGCGTCTAATTATGTTATATATTCTAGTGTAACAGAATCTAAAATTTGATGAAGTTCTCTGCATTAGTTCTTGAGATATAGCTATCGCAAAAATCGTGCAAAATGTAGCATAGGAGCGCCACCTATAGGGCAGTTCACACCAAAGCCTTATCAGCGGCTATGTATCTCAAGGTATCGCGGAATCTGAAGTTTGGTGAAATTCTGTGCATTAGTTCTTGAGATATAGCTATCATGAAAATCATGAAAAACGTGGCATAGCAGCGCCACCTGATAGCCAATTTACACCAAAACTTAATTAGCATGTATGTATATCAAGGGGTCACAGAATCTGATGTTTGGTGAAATTCTGTGCATTAGTTCTTGAGATATAGCAATCTTGAAAATCATAAAAAACGTAGTATAGCAGCGCCGCCTGCAGGCCAATTTTCACGAAAAACCAATAGGCACTAATTCATATCAAGGTCTAACTGAATATAAAATTTTATTAAATTTCGAGCATTAGTTCTTGAGATAGAGCGCCCACAATTTTTTTTGTCACATACAGACAGGCAGATGGACAGACTCACAGACAGACATTTTCTAAAAATAGTCAAAACGTGTTCAGGACCTTCTAAAACGTATAAATCCGTCGAAAACCGGAAGTCGAAAATTTTCATGTATCCAATATTTTCTTCTTGTATAGATAGAAGAAAGTAAAAATGTAAAAGAAAAGTAAATAAAAAACAGCTTCGCTGCCATAGCAACCGGTCACGTTTGATAAATAAAATAAATATCACAGTAGCAAATTTGCAAAAGCAGTGAAAATAAAATAAATAAAGAGAATAATAGGAATTGATAAAATATTAATTTATCAATTCTTAACAAACATGGGGGTCCATCCCCCTTTTGCAGTGTCCGTTTTCTTCATTGACCAACCGCGCTTTATAGTCTAAGAGCCGTATTCACAAAACCCTAAGCCATCGAGCACAAGGAAAAACCCCTTTATTTTATAGAAGTGTAGTAATAGGAGGGGAATCTAATTATCCATATCTGAAGGTAGGGAAGTGATTCATAAGCCAAAAATGAATACCGCGAGTGGTTGACTCGTAGACATAGCATTATGTTTTCCTGCACCCAGTTTTCCATGTTTTTATACTTTTTATTGTACAGCAAACACAATGTTAATCCTATGAGTCAGCCACTAGTGTTATCCATTTTTGGCTTATGCACCCCCTTGCGCTTCTCGCAGAGATGGATCATTAGATTTTTCCCTATTACTATTCTTCCATAAAATAAAGGTTTTTAATCTTGTGCTCGATGACATGGAGTTTTGCGCGGTCGGCTCTTGGACTATTACATATGTTGTGAAAGTAACTGGAAATATACTTTTTATCGTATAGGTGATTTGATCAACAGTTATAAAGATTACGTAATTCGCAAAAAATTTTAATCCATTGTAATTCTCGGTAACTGATTTTTTTTTTTTTTTTTTTTTTTTTTTTTTTTAACGAATATGTGTTTGTTGGAGTATAGTAACTTGTTTACATCATAAATACACTATCGCTAAAAATTATATGCACCCCCCCCCAAAAAAAAAAGAGCCATTCTTATAAAACTTGATATGTAAATTGTCTTTGCTAGATTACAATTAATTTGATAGGTAGCAAATATGTTGGTTTTACCATTGTATACTATATTTAAAAAAAAACATTTTTTGAGACTTTTTTCATATATATATATGTTTTTTTTTTTTTTTTTTTTTTTTGCAATTTTTCCAACTTTTTTTTTTACTTTTTTTACATTTTTTTCAACAATTTTTTTTTATATATATATATATTTTTATTTTATCATTATTTTATTTTTTTACTTGTGTAAAAAAAAGTTTTTTAAAAAATCGTGAAACATTTTTTTAACTTTTGTTTTTGTAAAAAAAAAAAAAAAAAAAATATTTATTTTTTTCAAAAAACTTTGTTGTGAGTTTTTCACTTTGTGAGTTTTTTTGTTTTACATTTGTATTTTTACTTTTTTACTTTTGTAATTAGTTCGTGTTGTAAATATTTCTAAGAAACTTTGAAATTATTTTGTAAACTTGCATATTTTTTTATTCATCTGTTAATTTTTGTATGTTCTTATGTATTTTTAAGTTGTGAAAGCGTTATTTCGTTTAAAATGTTATGAGACATATTCCATTAATGGAATAGGTTTTAGATAAATAAACACATCAATATATGTATATAAAAGAGTATTTAATATAAGCATTTGAAGAATACATTGCAAATAAGATCTACATTCATGCCGCCGGTTAGAAGAAACATGGGTAACAAAATTACTTTTCAGCAGTGTGTATGTCTTCCAAATTTTAATTTTGAGATATTGTGGTAACTGTTATGAAATTATGATGGGTAAATAATCTAAATATCTTCCATTATTTCTAAATTTTTCGAACGTCTGACTATTTTTTAATATCTTCACTAAGAGTTTACATAGAACTGACGATGCTTTATATGATGATGTATGCATTTTTTATTCATGTTTTCTTGAACAACAACATTTGGTAATCTTCCCAAGCATAAGGATTTTCACCTGTATGGATTTTTGTTATGTTCTGTTAAATTCCATTTACTTAAAAAGTGTTTGTAGCAAATAGAACACAAATTTAATAGAAATAAATGTAAACAATTAGGATTTTCTTCAACAACATAGGTAAAAAGGTACTTGTTAAAGTGTGGGCAGTAAGACATTCTGAAATTACGTTTCATATACGAATTCTAGTATTTCACATATGTGTTATTTTTTAACTCTACATGTTTTAGGGACGAGTCATTCAGATCATTAATTTCTGAAGTTTGCTGCTGTTTAGATTCATTTTATTAAAACATCTGTACAGTAAAAAAATATATATTTATGTACTTAGTGTAGGTTTAATATATAAATAATCGATTATTTTTATTTATTTTTATTAATACATGTATATTGCAATAAATTTCGTGTATGGGTTATTTAATATAAATTAAATTTTCTTTACTTCTTCATATGATAGTAATTTTTCTGAGGAGTACATGTTTGATAAATTTTAGAAAAGTGTGAAACACAAATCATTCTATGATAAGCATTTTGGTAAAATTCACATAGTTTGGTTTCGAAAATAGGTTATTTCAAATATGAAATGTTAAAATTAAAGATTGTATTCATACATACTATGTATAATCAAAAATTATAAACATATTATTAATATTTTAAACAGCTCGATGGACGATAATTCAGAAATCGTCGAAGTGTAAGATGAAACACGATAATTTGATTAATAATACGGATGGAATAACTCAGACTAGTCATGTATACTAAATATCATTAAAACTATATAGTATTTATATTTTAAGCAACTTGATGGATGATAATTCAGAAAGCTCTGAAGTACAAGATGAAACATATGATTAGATTAATAATATGGAAGGAGTACTTCAAGATTAGTCAAGTATATTATGTATCATTAAAACTGTAAAGATAGTATTTATATTTTAAGCAACTTGATGGACGATAATTCAGAAAGCTCTAAAGTGCAAGATGAAACATATAATTTGATTAATAATACAGAAGGACTAACTCAAGATTAGTCATGTATACTGTATATCATTAAAACTATAAAGATGGTATTTAAATTTCAAGTAACTTGATGGATGATAATTCAGAAAGCTTCGAAGTGCAAGATGAAACATATAATTTGATTCGTAATATAGAAGGACTAATTTAAGATTAGTCATGTATACTATGTATCATTAAAACTGTAAAGATAGTATTTGTATTTTAAGCTATTTGATGGATGATAATTCAAAAAGCTTCGAAGTGCGAGATGAAACATATAATTTGATTTATAACATAGAAGATCATGTGTATTATGTATCATTAAAACTGTAAGGTAGTATTTGTATTTTAAGCATCTTGATGGATGATAATTCAGAAAGCTTCCAAATGCAAGGTAAAACGTGTGATAAATTGATTAATAATATGAGTAGATTACTTTAAATACATTAGATGATTATAGCAGTAAGAAATACCGTGTAGGAGCAATACAGTGGAAAATCGATTTTCCACTTATATCCATCAATATAAGTGGAAAATCGAGTAGAATCAATTGACTTCAACTCTAAAACTCCGCTTGGGGGCGATATTGTGATAGTGGAGGGGGAGGCACTGGGGGCGGGGTGGGACCGGCGGCGGTTGCAACCACACATCCGCCGGCAGTTCCCGAACTCTCGTTTTACTACTACTGGTGTTAAAATTATTTGCACGAAGCCTGATTCGTCTCTCTTGCTTCTTTCTTTCTAGATATCAAGATGACGAACCGGAGTCCCTGGTGGAATCATCTTCCTACAGCTCCGACAGCAACACTGCCGAATTCAGTCAAGCCAGACTGCGCATGTCTGCCAGCACGGGTGACCTCCCGCGGAACGGTGAGCATCAGCCAATCAGCGACGAAGACCCCTTCATGGTCCGATCGCGATCGGCAGACGACGTGCGCGACCAGGAAGTGGACATGGAGAGGAGTATGGCGCCCTCCTTGGCTGACAGCCGCAACAGCGCCACCTGGAGGATGTCTTCGTCCCTCGGGCTCGATCGTCTGCGCCTTCTTTCGCTGGACAAGGAAGAAATCGTGCGACTGTGGCAGAGTTCTGAACGGGCTCTGCTGAACAGACTCCAGGACACGCTGCGCGAGAAACGGCTCCTGGAGCAGAAGTTGCTTTTCGTGCAGAAAACGCTCCTCAAGCCGCCCTGAAGAGCAAATCCCTGAGCAGTTTTTGTCCATGAAGAAGGAAAAACCTGAAGAAATAAACGCCCGAGATCTTTGCATTTTCGTCGACTTGGAGACTTTTTCCCCTTTTTTTGTACAGTGGTTGGAAGAAAGTTGCTTCCGGAAGTGGCATGAAACCATTCTACATACATGAGGATTTCTTTTCTTCTTGCTGAAGTTTTATGGGATAGAATTTTGGAGTTCTTTTGGGCACCGATACAAACGCCGGGTTTATACAATGGACTTGCGAGTTTTATCCCGTTATCCAAATTTTTGTTCTTGAAAAAGTTGCCGTCAGAGCACACGAAACATGTAAAAAAAATTAAAAGGTGTTTTTTTGTCATTTTTGTTTTTGAAAAATTTGCCATCAGAGCACACGAAACATGTAAAGAAAATTAAATGGTGTTTTTTTTTATATTAATGGATCATTTATAGCATATATAAATAATTTGAGATATTAAACTGATGTTTTATATTAAATGTGGCATAAAGTTAAATACATTAACGCAATGGATCAGTTTCAACTGACGTCATACCCTAGCAACCAATTTGACAACCTTTGTTTGAACCATCGGTTTTGTCGAGTTTTCCCCCACTTTGATTGGCCTAGCGATAATAGTGGCTAAAAATTCGGTGTGTTTGGCTGGTTAATGAGAAATTGGTGGGAACCTAGTCACGTGGTTCAAATGGATCTATACTCTCAATTCTTGTCTTATTTCGTGAAAAAAAAACTAAAGCATGTGCTCTATACCTCATGTTTGTACCGGTGCCCTCTACAACGGAATAATAGTACACACAGTTTGTCGCTGTAGATACTGACGTCACTAACAAAATGCTGCCAATTTTAAAATCTTAATACTTATACACTACTTCCATTTTTATTTCAGTCGTGGGATCACATGATACATATATACATATACATCATTATAGAGGATATTTTTTAGAACTAGGACGATAAGAGTGTCGGAGAAAGATATTTTAAAACAGCAGTTTTAAAAACCTCTAAAAAAGTAAACGAAATACGAGCGATTCAATATAAAAGTCTGGAAGGAACTAACAGTATCGTTTGACTTATCATTAAGAATCATTAAACGAATATTTAGATGAAAAAACATTAAAAAAATTAGATAGGTGTAGAAGAGAATCGCATGTCATCACATTTCTAGAACGCATATAAGCGTCTATTATGACAGATGTAAACTGATACAGTCAAAGTTATATAATCCACACACCCATAATCCACAATTTTCTTTTTAATAAAAAATATTTAAATTAAAAAAGTTTAATATTGAATTGATTGCAACGCCTCCACCAAAATTAAGATGTTTACTTAATAAGCAAGTAGATCCTATAGGACATGATGATCTTGCTGGAGTTTATGAAATACCTTATATTACAGAAAATGGGGGATTAAATTATTACATAGGCATGACTGGGAGAAAGTTTGGAGTTAATAAAAGGGGAGCATGAGTCTGATATTAAATTTGGACGTACTAACACTGCCTTATCTAGAACATATTTAAATGAGGGGATAAATATATTATTTAGTGAAAGTAAATTATGTTTCATATCAAATTGTTTTCGTAAGTCTATTATAAGAGAGTCCATTGAAATTTATAAGCGTAAAAATTTTGTTTGCAATGATACCGTTTCTTTTATTATTCCTAAGTTATGGTTAGAATTAATGAATAAATTCCTCGTGAGAGCTTGAATGGGATGAACCATGTTGGAAATTCTTTTAGATCATGGTCTATTTTAATTTAATTTTTTACTATAGAGCGCGTGATTTTTGTTTTTTGTTGTTTATATCTCATTGTCGCGTGTCATGTGTATTGACCGTGAAATGTTTTGAAATTTAATTTTTATTTTTATTATGAATATGGATCTTATTAGACGGATCCGAAACATGTCAATGTCATTTATTTTTAATTATTATAACACCTTTCTTAAACTAAAATGTTTATATAAAAGGTGTATCTTTTAAAATCTGGTGATTTAAAAAAATAAATAAATAAAAAATCTATTGGATTTAATAAACTTTTTACCACAATTTTCTATAATTTGCGTTACTTTTGAACAATGAATTAAATAGTTAAGAAAATTTACAAATTAGTGATTCAAAAACGATTTTTTTAAACAAATAATAAAATAAATGAAAAAAAAAATCATAATAAAACATTTATTTTTTTTTTTCTAAATGTAACTCTTTTATTTTATTAACAGTAAAAAAAACAAACTATATTGCAGAACCTATGTAATTATTTTTATTTAAATGCACATAATTTTTTAATAAAATAACTTAAAAAAGATTTTTTTTGAGATAGCCTATTAAATTAATTTTTAGATTTCATTTTATTTTTTCATATTTATACTAATTATAGAATTAAAACACCATCTAGGAATAATAAAATGACGCGTAATCCATAACCCTCTATAATCTGCAACATTCCATAATCCACACAACCTTTCGCCCCAACTTGTGCGGATTATAGAACCTCGACTGTATATATATAATATTAAATATAAATTATGTTAAGCAAATTATACAATGCAATCAGAAAGTCACATTAAGGATACTGTGAAAATTTATATTAGGGGAGCTATACAAAAGTAGGTATTAAGCAAATTATGCTACGCAAACATCATTGAGTTGTGCACATTGAGTTACGCATATGTAAAAAAAAAAAAAAAAATTGTAAGATATGATATACAAAAAATAAGTATTATGCAAATATTATTTAGGATGCAAATTTTGCTATGTATTTGTGTATCAAAACTATGCCAAATATGTTAAAATGCAAATAGGATTTTTGTAAGATGCCGATTGTGTTATACAAACATTGTGATTGCAAAATTATGCAGATTAAACTATAGAGATACTACACAAATTGGTATAGAGCGAATTATGCTATGCAGAAATTGGCATTATGTAAATTACGTTATGCAAATATCATTTATTACACAAATTGTGTTAGGTATATATATATGAAAATTAAGTTAGATACGTTATATGCGAGTATGATTTACGTAAATTAATTTGCATCAATTGTGTTATGAAAACTTTATAATGCAGAATATCCTATAAAAATTATGTAGCTTAAATTAGGAATGCTATACGACAAATTATGCCGTGCAAAAATGGGTATTATGCAAATTATGCTATTCAAATATGATTTACTGCACCAATTATGTTGGATATGTGTAGGAAAACTAAGTTAATACGCGAACTGATTTATGTAAATTATTGTGTTATCCAAACTTTATAATGCAAAATATCCTATATAAATTATGTAACTTAAGGGAGACCCGTACCCCATTTTCGGCCAAAAATCATCAAAAGTTCAAAAAAAAAATTTTTTTCTCAGAAAACGATAAAATACATGTTTGCGAATATCCATGCAAAATTTCAGAACTCGGGGACACTTGGAACAGGTAGAAAATGAGCTTTTGTAAATTGTACTCACTATAGAGTTTAAAGGACTAGCGGCCATTTAAAACGTGTTTTCCTGAAAATGACTTTTTTCATATTTTGCCTAAGTTCAAAGTACTAAGACTCAGTGGTAAAATGATTTAGAAACAAAGTGTTTATGTTTTTAGAATCTTAAAAAAAATTGCAACAAAAGTAATGAGAGATATATTTTTTAACTATTTCTGAAAATTTTACATAAATTGGTAAACATGAAAATTATGACGAATTTAAGAAAATTTACCATGCGTATTTTTTTTTTTTAGCCGATTAAAATAGAAAATAAAAAATATCTCTCCTTAGCTCTTTTCTATATACTTTAACACTATTAAGAAATTTTAGTAATACCAAAAAATTGAAAAATTGAATGAGGAGTAGTAATTTAAAAAAGTGTATTTTTCGACCAAAAAAAAATCATAAAAATCCCCATAAAAAATATACTTTTTAATAAAAAGTGAATTTTTTTGCTAATTATTCCTTACAAGAAGATTCTTAAATAGTACATCAAAATTCATTACTTTAAATTCAATAATAAAAATTTGGGTTTTTTTCTTACGGGTCTCCCTTAAATTATCAATGCTCAAATAGGTATTCGCCAAATTATGCCATACAGAAATAGGTATTATGCAAATTATGCTGTTCATATATCCTGTATTGCATAAATTATGTTATGTATGAAAACTATATGTAAGATATGATACACATAAACAGGATTTGTGTAAATTATTTTGTATCAATTGTGTTACGCAAATATTACAATGCAAAACATGTGTAAATTAAGCCAATAACGATGTTATGCAAATAAGCATTGTTCAAATTATGCCATTTACATTTTAAGAACTAAATAACATTAAAAATATTGTGTAATGCATGTTTTATGTAAGAGTACATACCGGGTGTCCCAAAAATGACTGATGGATTTTAAAATTCAATAACTTGCAAACGGTGACAGCGATTTAAAAAATTTTTGCAGGAGGGTTATGTATAATGTCAGGAGTTTTTTTACCGTAATTTTTAATTTTAGTTCGAATTTCAAACGATAGATGGCGCTGACGGCGATTAAGGTCAGGTGATCAGTCCTGAGTGAGTTCAGTTTCGGCGTCGACCTAGCCTTCAATTGCCGTCAGCTCCATCTATTGTTTGAAATTCGGACTAAAATCCAAAGTTACCGTAAAAAAAACTCCTGACATTATACGTAACCCTCCTGCAAAAATTTTTTAAATAGCTGTCACCGTTTGCAAGTTATTGAATTTTTAAATCCATCAGTCATTTTTGGTACACCCGGTACAAGTTTGCGTATGGGTGTTATACATACAAGAAAAGAGTTTATGCAAAAATAGGTACAGTAGAACCCCATGAATCCGGATCTCCGGATTATCCGGATCAGTTTGGTACTTTTTTTTTCAAGTTTGAGTAGCGATTGGCTAATTTCCATAACATTAACTTTTTTCTTCTTCGTATTGCGAATAAAAAAATCTTTTTCTGAAATCTTTTCGGAAGAATTAAGCACAGTAAACATTTTTACTCTCTGTAAATATTCAATAAGTTTAACATAAAGATGATTTTCTGTAAGTATGATTTATTTTATTTCATTTTTTTTTAATTCTCCGGATAATCCGGATTGGGTCCGGTCCCAGTTAATCCGAATTATGGGGGTTTTACTGTATTATTACGCAAATTGTGCCACATAAATTTTACTAGGCAAATATTATTAAATAAATTATGTTTATGGGTGCGTCCTTAAATTGTACAAAAGATTCTATACGAAAATGGGGTTTAAATGGTAATGAAACTTGCATTGAGCAAAATATATACTATGCATATTATGCAAATCACGTTACATATGATGTGTAAAAATAAAAAAAGTGCAAATTACGATGTTGGTGCTTAAAAAGAAAAAAAAAACAGAGTGTATAAATTGTACTACATAAACTATATTTCGAAAACGTTTTTATGCAAATTACGTATGTTATGCAAAATACTGAGCCGATGTTATACAAAATTTACTACTAGTATGCAGCTTGTATGAAATATGACTGTACAAACTGCGATATGCACACTTTACAAGTTACATGATGTAATTTAAAAAGACTGATTACATAAACAGTATAACGCAAGCATCATTATGCAAAATATATTATGTACATTATGCTAATTGCAATGCAGATTTAACGCGAAAATAGGGAATGGAAAAAATACTCTATGCAAATTATGTTTGGTATATCACTTGGATTATATTATCATGGAGAAATGAGTATTAAGAAAATAACATTCATTTTAAGATTATTCAAACATTTTAAGAAAATAACAAATAATAAGAAATTGCATTTTGTAAAATATATTTTGTACGTAATGCAAATTACAGTGCAGATATTTTATGGAAAAAAAGGTAATATGCAAAATACGCTGCGCAAATTATGTTCTGTATATTATGTAAATTATTTTATGAGTGCTATGCAAATAAAAACTGCATTATGTAAAAAATATATGGAAAAATATGTACCATTAGGGTAACATCCCCAGTAATTGGCATGCACCAATGATTGGCACATCCTACAAACATGTCCCAAAATAAGATTTATATACAGTCTTTTAAAAATGTAAGAATATATACCAGTTATATGCTCATTTACTTTAACGGTTATAATTTTGTTTTATGCTACTAGATGACAATAGTGCCTAAGAAAGAGAAACAAGTATGGTCTGTATCAAATTAGCAATTTTTGTTGCAACTGCTTCTTCTCTGGCTTAAGAAAGGCATGCTTTTCAATTCATTATTATCTGATTTATAATATATTTTAAATTTTAATTGACAACAGTTTTGTTTAGTTGAAAAGGGTTACTTTAATTGTGTAAAAGTATTTTTACACAAATATTTGGATTTCGGAATTAATGATAGATGCCAATTAATGGTGCTTCAATTTTGCTAGTTCCAAGTAATTAGCACCTATTCCATTTACAAGGAATTTGAGATTAAACCACTTATTTTGGCAGTACTTTTAAAGTTATAGACTAATTTTGTTTATCAGTTGTTTTTATTTGGAAATATGAAATATTGTCTGTAATTGGAATCCATTAAAGCTTCACATGACAATTACTGGGGACAGCATGACAATTACTAGGTATTAATATAAATATATTGTATTGTTTTAAAGTGTTCACAATTCAGACTAATATGCTGATTTCTTACTTTCAAAAACCTGAAATATGGCATCTTCATCTACAGTAAATTCATTTAAAGCGATAAAACCCAATGCAAAATATAAAGATTTTTTTATATAAACATGTGCCAATTACTGGATCACAAGGTGTCATACATTGGTGTTCTAGGTGCCAATTACTGGTAACTATAGCAACTTTTTATAAATATATTTTTATAAAAATACTTTTTCGAAAATTTTTGCTTTTAGTGGGCAAAATAGATGCACAGATATGCATTCTTTGATTTAAAAATATTTGCAAGTAAATATTTTATTTCTTGGTAATGAAAATTGAAGTAAGTTTAAAGACAAATTCTTAGTGTGCCAATTACTGGGGATGTTACCCTACAATACAAATTACAATGTAGAAAAAATGGAAAAATAGGTAATATGCAAAATATATTGTGAAAATTACGTATGTATGATTGGATATTTATTTTTAAATATTGCGCAGAAATAGAACTTGTGTTATGAATATTACATAAAAAATATTTTAAAATTGGAAATTCAAATTTTACAGATGTTTCAGCTTTGGATGCCTGAAAAATCGTTGTCTGCATTATTTAAATGCATAAATGAATCTTCTGTTTCTTATACCATTTACTTAAGAGGCTACTTCAGTCAAGTGAAAAGACCAAATCACTAATACTAATCCCATAGAAGAAATTTATAAAGAAATCTCGGTTGCATTTCAATATTTTTTAATAATTTTTTTTCACTGAATAGCTGAGACCAATCTGTATGCTGTGGCTGTTCTTTATTATTTTTTTTGTTTGTTTGTTTTGTTTACAGATATTTTTTGGAGGACGCTTTCATTTTCGGAACTGGTTCGGTAAGCGAAAGCACCCTCCTAAAAATTATCTGCAACTAAAAACGAAAAAGTAAAAAACGGTCCGCATTAAGATTAATCTCAGCTATCGAAACAAAAGGAAACTAGTCGTTGGGGGCCACCGTAACACTTACCCATCATAGATATGCATAATATAAAATATGAAAATAAAACATGTGTAAAATGTTTATAAAATGCATTGCAATTCCAAAACAAAACTTAAACATACATTTTAATACTTTTAATATACATAGTATACATAATATATATATGCATATTATATTAATGTATGTATATTAATTATATGTATGTTAATTATATTAATTAATTATATGTATATTAATATACATAATATATATATGCTCTATAATGAATTGCTGATGAACTCATTTCGACAAATTATACAAAACGCCAAAATACTCAAGTAAGTACCAAATTGCGTAAAAGAAACATCCTTATAACTCCTAAAATAATAATCATATTAACTAAAAATTTACCGCGTCGAATTAAGCGTCTCATTTCCAATTAAAATATATCTTTGTATTGAAATTTGAAAGAAATACAGGGTCATGAAAAATCGAAGAATGTGAAAAACAAGATTACAGATATCTTAGCAACTAATAATCCGATCGACTTTGTTCTTTATGCAAAATTTGTGTTATTTTATTGCCTTTTATGTCCACTTCTTAAAATAAAAAAATTCGAAAATTTTTATATACCTTTCATCAGAACGAATTTTTCGAGAGTCCGAAAAAAATAGTTCCGGATAATCGAGGTTACTGATATTTAATAGGCTTCGTCCCATTCTTACATACTAAGTACATACAAAATTTCAAGTCTCTATCTCAATTTGTTCGGAAGATAGAGCGGTTACAGACAAACAGACAGACGGACGGACGGCAAATTTTTTTTTTCTAAAAATATGTTTTTCGGAATCTCCAGTATCTGAAACGTGTAAATCAGTCAAAAAATGTTTTTTTCGATGTGTTCAAAACGATTGCAAGACTTACACCATACTACGTATGATGGGTAAGTAATAAAAAAATATATAATTAAAAATATTGAAATGCAGCCGGGATATTTTTATAAATTTCTTCCATGGGATTAGCATTAGCGGAATGGGACTTTTCATTTGACTGAAGTAGCCCCCTTGATGAAGGGGGATTATGCAGGGGAAGATGCATTATTTATTTACTTTAAAACTAAATGGTCATAGTCCACCTTTGTGTTTGGGAAAAATATTTTGATTTAAATGTTTGACCTGCATAATTTAATGTATAAAAATGAAAATTTGTCTGTCTGTAATTCTATACAAATGACATACTAATCATAGTAAGAGCAATAAAAAATGGCATACTAATTTTTGTAAGGAGAAAACTGAAACATATGCAGGGATCCAGGTATTTTTCGCTGTTAGCAAAACAAGATTGACCAATCAGGTGAAAAGTTCGCAAAAATGCAGGCTTCTGATTCATCAGTTTTATCTGTATTATAAAGGCGAAACGTATCTGTGCGTAACCATGGAGGAATGAGATAGGTGGAGGTGAAGTAAGCCTCAAAAAAGGTTTGCAATATGAAACCATTTATCGCTCAAATTTTAATGTTCCAAACAAAAAGACATGGAAGGGATTTTGTATTATAAGACGAATTGAAAGAAATTATCTACAACTAAAGTATATTTTAAGAAGAAAATAGCAAATTTTTAAAATGGTCTTTGTTCTATTATTATTTATTAAAATAAATGTTCGCTTTTAAAATAAAAGAAATTGGAAAATTAGCAATTATTAAATATCAAATTAAATAAGATATTGAAAACATTCGATACGAACTAAAAATTGTATTACTAAAAGTTTCCTAATTTAATGTAATTTTAAATACTTTATAACGTAGATAAAAAATGTTTATGACTTAATAATTGCATGTAAATAAATATTTAAAATATAATAATGAAAACATTCTTTTAAAATCATGTATGAAAACTTAAGTAATAAATATTAATCTAAAATATAGATTTCTAACTGCAAACGATTTTAATGTATTAACAAAAGAATGTTATATTTTTAAGGAAAACGTTAAAAGAATTTTCTATATTGATATTTAAAACACATATGATAAAATAATTGATAAATTCTTACCGGTAAAGCGATAAATTAGTTCTTTTTTTAAAAAACGAGAGAAAAAAATACGGGTTTAAACTTGTTTCAATTGATAGGCGTATCAAAGCACGTGGTTTTCAAAGGCAAATCAAAGCACGTTAATTGTACTTAATGTAGGGTTACTTTTTTAGCATCGCCCTCATACATAATACTTCCACTCCACCTATCTCATTCCTCCATGGTGCGTAACGCATACGCCATTTTGCGAATGGCAACATTTTTAAATTTGACATGAAATTTCGATTTTGAGATTTTTCTACTACAAGTTTCGAACCATATTTTTGATTTTTACATCGTCGGATGGGGAAAAAATGTGCTTTGAAATGCAATTTGTTTGAAAACTGTATCTTAATTTATTTTTGAGATATTAATTTATTTTTGTTGGTTTTTAATGTTACTTTTGTAATTTTGGCAACAAAAGCACTTCATTTCTATTAAAAGTAAAGGGAAAAAAGCCATGGAGGAAGAAGATAGGTGGAGGTGAACTAAGCCTTAAAAAAGGTTTACAATGTGAATCCATTTATCGCTCAAATTTTAGTGTACCAAACAAAAGCACGTGGAAAATTGGAAAGCTTCCAAAAAAGGAAGGGATTTTGTATAAATAAGACGAATTGAAAGAAATGAATTACAGCTGGAGCATTTTTTAAGAAGAAATAGGAAATTTTTAAAATGGTTTTTGTTCTATTATTATTTATTAAAAGAAATGTTTACTTTTAAAATAATTGAAATTGGGAAATTATTATTATTATTATTATTAAATGTCATTATTATTATTAAATTTCAAATTAAAATTAAATAAGAAATTGAAAACGTTTGATACGAATTAAAAATTTTATTATTAAAAGTTTTCTTTTTACAGTAATTTTTATTAACACTTTTCAACAAAATTGAAAAATGTTTATGCATTCGTTTTGTCTGTCCGTCTGTCCGCGCTCTAACTCTCGTAAATATGCTCGGAATGCAAAGAAATTTTACCATGTTATTGAAGTTTACACAAGCACAAGCCCTATTAAAAATGAAGTTTCTACCACGATTAGTTCATTTACAGGGACAGTCAAAAGTTTTCGATTATATTAGGGCCAATGGGGAAAAATCGTTTCAAATAAATTTTAAAGATGTTGCGGCCGGACAAACGTATTCACATTTATTTTCATCTACGAAAAGCACTAAAAAAGAAAAAAGAAGCACTAAAGCAGCTAAAAGAATAGATATTCATTTACAGGGCCACACAAAATAATTCTAATATATGATAATAAAGGAGGAAATTGTTTGCGACATATTTTAACGATGGTAAACCGTATCATGTGTAATCAAATTGATATACGTCTCTGAGACTTAATATGAGTTATTTCACGCATAATACGAAGTGCTTAGCATTTACAGGGACACACAAAATACTTCAAAAAGCATATTCTATTCGAAGTACTGTATATTACGCATGGTAACTGTTCCATGGATGAAAGGCATTTTTAATTATGATATGCGCTTTTAAGTGTCACTAAATGTATTCACATTATATGGTGTGCATAAATGCTATAATAATTACACAATTAAGATATACAGGGTTACTCAAAAGAACTCGGAAATGTTACTGAATGTGAGTGTAATTTACTTAAAGGTTTGTTTTTAAAAAAGTTTTGCATTTTTACGTCGATTCGCATTTAGTTTATCGTGAAATGTTTGTAGAATATAGATTAAATAATATACAGGGTCACGCAAAGAACTGGATACAGGTTTGTTTAAGGATGATAATTTCTGGAAATATGATTTAAATAGTTTAAAGAGTATTGTTGTTTGATTAACATTTTTTATTTATTTTTTTATATAATTAATTTTAGCAAAATACTTTCGTGTAATAAAGGTACTAGGTAAACTGCAGGGCTAAACAAAAGTATTGAAGTATGTTTTACATCTATTCGTATAAACTGCCAAAAGAAAAATTTCATCCAGCTAGGCATTTTTTTGCTAAACTAAATTTCTCCATGATATAGTATATATATCAACCAACATCAAATACAGAGCCATTCAGAAGTATTGAAATACATATTTGGTTATGGGCAGTAACACCTATTTCCCTGAATAACGGAGTTTTGTTAAAGAATTAAGGAAATTTGGATAGTGTTTTATAATCTATGCTTAACGCGGGATTTTTTTTTTTTTTACTAGTTAATACTTTGTAACGTAGATGAAAAATGTTTATGACTCCGGTTTGTGTGGCCGAGTTCTAACTCTTGTAAATAAACTCTGATGCTCGTAGTATTTTTTATATGTTATTGACGTGTACTACACCTTGATCGCTATTAATAAGGAAATGTGTAGAATTTATAGTTCATTTGCATAGACAGTCTAAAGTATTCTGTTACATTATGGTCAATGGGAAAAATCGTTTCAAGTTCATTTGAATGACGTTAGACCATTTAAAACATAAAGAAATTGATATGCATTTACAAACGGCAGTATAACAAGCATTTTGTAGAATATGGGGTTTGTTAAACATTTATTATTTATTTAAAGAACCACACAAAAGAATTCCGTTTATGGGGATAATGATATATGGTTGGGAGCTTTTAGCGGCCAAAATATGTTACTAAATTATAGTGAAATAGACATAAATTATTCACTGATTCTCCTCAACGCTATATTTCCGCACCCACATTCCTTTACAAATCTGCTCATTAATGTTCCCGCTAATTGCCTTTACATTTCTGATGCATAACTTTGAAACACCTTGTATAGGCATATTGAAAATGTGAAGAGTGTAGCTCAATATAGCTTAAAACCGGGCTTTTTCAATATTTTTCGTGATGATATAAAATTTCACGCAAAGGAAAGTAAGAGTGTATAAAATGATATAATGTTGCTTAAACTGTGATGTTGAAAAATTATAATATTGCAACATTATAAAAAAAGTGATATTATAATTTTGCTTATTTGCTCAACGCTTAACGCTGCACGAATAAAAATGTATGTTAAATTTGCAGCGAGACTAGATCTTTGAATGGGTCGGGTTGTGTATTTTACCTGAACACGAAAATTCTATTCAAATCGGAATCCAACATAAATGTTTTTTTATCGATCTGAACCGCTAATATTTGAATTCGAATCCGACACATAAACAGTATTCCGCCTGAAACAGAGCTAATTTTAATACTTACAACGTTATTAAAAAATTCCAAAACATGTTTTAAAACAAATATTGTTAGCATATAGTCATGCTTTACATTAATAAGAACAATTTTTGACAAATATAAAAATTTTACTTCTTCAAAATAACAGCATTATCAATAAAAAATTTTGAGAAACAATTAATAAACAAGTTGGAAATTACACATGAAGCGTAACAAATGAGGTGCGTTCGTACGATAACGAAGTTTTTAAAATATCCAGATCTTGCTGATATAGTAGACAGTACTTCGGTTACATTATAGTAGTAGAAATCTTTGTGTTCCTGTAAATATACAGGAAGTAATTTTTATTACACCTCAGCAACCTATATCATATTCATAAAATGCTAAATAGTTTAATGTAATTAAAACACGCCCCACAAACAATGTTTCTCCGTATAGCTTTATGTAATGAAATACTTTTGTGTGCTCCTGTAATTTAAAACAAATATTCTTTGCATCACAGATTGTGCAGAATGTATATTTTAGTATATATATACTTCATAGGTTCATGTCAGTTTTATTATGTTTGAATTAGTTTAACACCATTAAAATGCATTTGAAACTTTTTCCCGTTGACCGTAATGTCATGGAATATTTTTTATTGTTCCTGTAATTGATTTATGCATCCAATTTCTATAAAATTTAAAATGACACGACAAAATTATGTAATAATTATTTGTTTTAAATTTCAAATGATTAAAATGCATTTGAAATCCCCCTTGACCGTAATGTAACGGGATACTTTTGATTGTCCCTGTAATTCATCTATGCATAATTGATCTATCTTAAATTTGAAATAACTTCACAAAATTATGTATTAATTATGTATTTTAAACTTCAAACGATTCGGTTGGATAGTTTTTGCGTTGTTATATGCGAATGGACAGACAGACGGATGGACTGAACGACAACTATAGGTGCTACGTATTTACATAATTACGAAAGCACCTAAAAACAACAGATATAAAGCATAATAAAATTTGAGAGCTGTAAAATAAATGAGCTGATTTTCACGCAGTAAAAATTTCGATTCTTATCATGTTTTTAAAATTATTAGAAAATAAATTACACATATTTTAAGATTAATCGCATTTAAATGCGAAAAATGAAGCATAAATACTGGGTTTCGATATTACAAATAGATTTATTCTAAATAAATAATTCAGGGATTAACAAAAAATCAAGATGAATATATAAAAAGAAATTTGTTTTGTTACATATTAATAATTGCATTTAAATAATATTTAAAATATAATAATGAAAACATTCCTTTAAAATCATGTATGAAAACATAAGTAATAAATATTAATCTAAAATACAGATTTCTGATTGCAAACGATTTTCAGATATTAGCAAAATAATGTTATCTTTTCAAGAAAAATGTTAAAAGATTTTCTATTTTGATATTTAAAACACATATAATTAAATAATCAAAGAAATTTTTACCTGTAAAGCGCTGTCTAATAAAAAATTCGACGATAAAAAACAAGAGCAATCAAATACGGGTTTTAACCGGTTTGAATTCATAGGCGAATCAAAGCACGTGGTTTTGTTTGGACTTAATGTAGGGTTACATTTTTGGCATCACCCAAATCATTATAGTTCACCTCCAGTATATTCTTCCTCCATGGAAAAAAGCAAATTATTGAATCTTTTCGTTGTCATTTTCTTATGACAAGTGAAGAAAATTTAAATTAAAATGCTTCGTATGTCAACTATATCGTCTGTTGGGGAATTTGGCTTTTATTTGGTTTTTACTTATCAATTAAACGATTTTTAGTTTATTGCAAGCTTACTAATCAAAGTGGAATAAATTTTGCTGTTTTTCATTTTGGAATACTAAGCATAAGAGGCTTAATTGATAACTTTGCCATAGTAAAAGATCTTTATTACATTTAACTGCTTATGTCACGATTAAAGTTTAATTTTAATAATTTCTAAAACTGAGCTTTATATAAATAGCATTTGGTTAACTTTAGTCTAAATATGATTTGTTTAAGAGTTAGACTTATAAAATAAGGTGTATTTTTTGTTGTAATTAATTTTATTGGCTTATTATAAATCAATGAAACAGTTTCTTTTTAAATATTTTTTTTCGTCGAAACTCGAAGGGTTCTACCTTGTTTCGATAACAGCGAAAAATCTACCAGGATCACGAATCATTCAAATCTCAGTTATGTAAAAAAAAAATAAAATAACAAAAAAAAAAAAATCAAAATTCTTCCAAAATTAAAATTTAAAATGATTTTTGACAGAAAAAAAAAAAAAAAACTACAAAAGTATTATCGCCATTTCTTTTTTTGTATCAAATTTCGTAGCTGTAAGCATTTTCATCATATCGTTGGACTGCACCACATACATGTAAATTCTTATTATATTTTACTAGGTATAGCCCGTTATCGGAGTGAAAACTCTTAAATTATAATTAATGAGAGATCATTCAGTCGAAGACGGGACCCACCACGTGAAGGCGATCTCTATTAGGCCCCACCCATTTTTTAATGTGGTTGGCTTTCCAGTCTGTCCACTACTTACCAAATAATTAAGGATATAGAACATTATATAGAATAATACATACTGTCTCACCACCGCCCACTGACACCACCAATTTCTCAATCTGTCTCATTTTCTCTTCTTTTTCTATTCTGCTCTCTTTTCTTCGCCAGTCTTTCTTCTCGGTGTTCTGGGGTTTCGTTTGCATATCTTTTTTTATTGTTAATGAAGAGGTCTTCCATTTGTTCTTCCATCTGTTCTTCTTTCTGTTCTTCCATCTGTTCTTCCATTTGTTCTTCCATTTGTTCTTCCATTTGTTCTTCCATTTGTTCTTCAATTATATTCGACGATTCACTGTTTGAGAGCCTATCTGTCCTTTTATTTATAGAAGTTCAAAATGAAAAAAGATTTTCTTAGCAGACGATTTTTTGTGATAAATACATTATCTGTTTTATATTTCTTCTGCTTTATTCCTTTTATTTATAGAGTTCAAAATGAAAAAAGATTTTCTTAGCAGACGATTTTTTGTGATAAATACATTATCTGTTTTATATTTCTTCTGCGTTTACCTAAGCTGTGTAAAATATAAAGAAAAAAAATATGACACTCAAATGCAATGCATTCACTGTTTGAGAGCCTATCTGTGCCTCAATTAATTAATTAATTATCCTCTTTATTCCTTTTATTTATAGAGATTGAAAATATTAATTTCAAACTTTCTATCAAAAATCTGAAGGGATTTTTAATCCTGCCAAAAAAATATAATTTTTTTCATAACTTTTGGTTATTTTAGATTGTTTGTTTTGTCCCTCATTACTTGAAGTATCAGAAATTAAACTTGTGAGATATATGGGAGATATTTAAGCGAAAATAAATAAACTGATGCGAGATAATTGCTCCCTAGGGAAGCTATTCAACTGTTAGTTCTGGATTTTGACACTAGGGATGTCGTTGGTATAGTCTTGCTACGTGGGTGATGAAAAAGGTAAATATGAAATCTACTAATTAATTTAATATTCTTTCTCAAAAAATGCCTTTTATTTTTTTTTTATAAAATTTATTTATACAAGGTGTTTCAAAAATGACTGGTATATTTGAAAAATCAATAAAAACTAAACGGAAAGCAATGGAAATACACCGTTTGTTGCAACATGTTTGGGATAATAGTAAATTTTCAGACAGACAAGCTATCAAAATTAGTTACAATTTTGAACAACAGATGGCGCTGCGGTCTGAAAAAAATCTAAAGTGGGATATTTTCCACATATCCACCATGCGCAGCAATAATATAGCGTAGTTTCTGAACTAAATAACAAGGAAATCTCCTTGAGCGTCATCTGTTGTTGAAAATTGTAACTAATTTCAAAAGTTTGTCTGCCTGAAAATTAAATGTTGTCCCAAGCATGTTGCAACAAACGGTGTATTTATATCGCTGACCGTTTAATTGTTATGGATTTTTCAAATATACCATTTTCCTAGTCATCCATAGTCATTTTTGAAACACCCTGTATGTGCTTTTAAATAAAAATAATTACATATGATCCATAATACAATTTGTTTTTTTACTGTCAATAAAATAAAAGAATTATATATATATATTTAAAAAATAGATGTTTTATTGCGATTTTTTTCCTTTTTTTATTATTATTATAAAAAATAACTTTTGGATCACAACTTTGTAAATTTTCTTAACTGTTTACGTTTGTAAAGGAACGCAAATTATAGAAAATTGCGGATTATGAATGTGCGTATATTATCGATCCTTGACTATACTTAATTTCTCTACTTCACTTGATATCGTCGTGGAGGAACAATACCTCCATAACCCCCAATCAGTCAAACTGGCATCATAACATTCTTTACTTCTCTTTTTTTTCTCTGCATTTAATTCTGGTATTCCAAACTCATACTAGAAAATTAAAAACATTAATGCTTGTTCTATTTAATAACAGATGCAGTTGACTCTCATTAATTCGAAATCTGGTAATTCGAATCTTCGCTTAATTCGAACTCAACATGGAGTCCCGAAATTTTCAATGGCAAAATAACGTTAGAATTTTTCATTAATTCGAACTCATTTTCTCTCGACTTTGTTTAATTCGAACTAACGAGAATTCCGATTTTTCTTTTTTCTTTTCTTTTTCTCGAATTTCAGATCATTCGAATAACTTTCTTTCTTTAATTTTTGTGACAATTGTTCCGAAAGAATATACATTTGATATCCACTTTCTTAGTGCCCCGTCTGTCCATCAGTGACGCTTTACATTTTTCTTTCATTGTGCTTGTTTCTAATGTTTTAATTAGTTTATGTATTTATACATTCTAATTTAATATTACGTCATATTCTAATGATAACAGACGAAATAAATTTAAAAAACACTGTAACATTAATTCCTTTGTAATAATACCATATTAAGCATGTTTTCATTTCATATTTTCCATAATTCGAACATTTCTTGTGGTCCCGACGAGTTCGAATTAACGAGAGCCGACTGTATTCCATATTCGGATAAAGCGAAACTTATCAGTGAAATAAATATTCTGGTGTAAATTCCGATTATCTGAACTATAGTTTCTAGAACGAGTTCTACTACGGGAGCGAAAAGGTTAACGACATCCAGATCTAGCAGTTGAGCACGTCCTCTAGTCAATGGTAAATATGCAATTTATTACTGTTAATAAATACAGTCGAGTCTATGTATAACGAAATCCATTGTTCCGTCAAAAAATTCGTTATATAGAAAAATTCGTTGAATAGAGAACGGCAAATTTTTTATCATTTAGTGTTTAAATTTTGAAACAATATTGTTTTTTGAATTGCTTAATTAAGTTTTTGAAATGTTTAACGGAATTTTGCTGGAATCTCAAATATTTTTGCCATTTCCTTTTCCTTCGAGTGTCTTATTGATTATTTTTAAAATCATTACTTTATTTCCTATTATCCTAGAAGCGATTTTAAGCAGGTGCAGTAGAAAATTACACCAATTTAGATGGCATTTAGTAATAATTCTTCATTCAAATGATCTCCCACAACAAAAACTGTTCCAAGTCGCCACAAACGACAAACATCCACTCTAAACTCTAAAAGTAATGATAGTTAGTTTAGGAAGATGAAAACCTGTTGAAAAAAAATTACCTTTTTTGAAATTACCCTTTTATCCCTCCCTTACTATCCAACCCAAGAAACAAACAACATTTTCAAGGCGACAAAGAATAATTTTATCTTTTAGGATGCTTTGTGATAAGTTTCAATCTTTTCCAAGAATTCATATGCTCATCTTGGTTAAAACAAAGTCAAGTGTAACCATGCAAAAAAAGGATCTTTTTCTTGGGGGGGAGGGGGATGAATGCCTTTTTTTACATAAGTAATAAGGTAGAGGAGTTCATCTATAAAATATAAACCAGAAATCCACGAAAAAAAAAAAAAACTTACACCAAAATTAATTTGAACCTTTTTCTGAACATATGAAAGAACATTTTTGAAAAAATTCGTTAAATGGAGATATACAGGGTGTCCGAGAAAGATCCGTGCAACTTCAAAAATTTATTGAAAAAGAAACAGTAGGGTAACAGCGAAACTAATTAGGAAATTAGATAGAATAACTCAAAAAGTTTTTTTCTGCAGTATGTTTCTGACCATAGATGGCGCTACATGTCATGCAAAACAATATTAAAGCATTTTAGTTATTTCAATGGCGGATCGCGTGAAGAAAGCTCAATCTGTTGCGTGGTTTATCGAAACAAAATCCGATACGCAAACACAAAGGAATTATCGAACGACGTATGGGGAATCGCCACCATCTCGGTCAAGCATTCGTGAGTGGTATCACAAATTTATGACAACGGGTAGTGTGGAACTCCTGACCTAACACCACTGGATTTTTCCTTTTGGGGTTATGTTAAAGATACTGTATACCGAACGCAAGTTAACAGTCTCGAAGAATTAAAGCAAAACATCCAAACAGCTGTAGCTACTGTTGATGTTAACATGCTGAAACGGTCGTGGATGGAATTGGAATATCGTCTTGATATTGTTCGTGCTATGAAAGGGTCTCATGTAGAAATTTCCTAAGGTAATAACTTAAGTTATAGGAAAAAAAAACTTTTTGAGTTATTCTATCTAATGTACTAATTAGTTGCGCTGTAACCCTATTGTTTCTTTTTCAATAATTTTTTGAAGTTGTACGGATCTTTCTCGGACACCCTGTATATTTCGCTATATGGAGATATTTTTTAATGTAATTATGAAAAAAAAAAAAAAAAAGACCGTTCCTACAAAAAATTCATTAAATAGAAAAATTCGCTCGATGGAGTTTCGTTGTATAGACTCGACTGTATAAATACAAAACATTATTTGAGAACAGAAAAACTTTGAAAAGATCTCAGCTCATAATTGTAACATAAAACTTTGCTAATAGGCTAACTATGCATATTTTAATACATCCAAACAGTGTGTGTGTGATGCAAGGGAACGAATAATAAAACATGTTCTTTGAATTAAGACAGTTTGTAACATATTCTGATTTTTTCTCTTTTTTAAAACGATGCATATAATAAACATTATTCATCACTAAGTCTTGACTCGTTCCTATTCTGTTTTCTTTCTTTCTTTTTAAGGCTCCTGTCCCAGCGGCAAAGACACCCATGAGACTAATGCTAATCCTATGGGGAGAGATTCTTCTAATATCTCGTTTGCATTTCGACATTTTTATTTTGATTAGTTTTTTCTTCACTGGGTAGCCAAGATTCGTCTCTACATTGTACCTTTTTTACTTTTTCGATTTTGGCTTCAGATATTTATAAAGTTATTTTCACTTTCAAAACTGGTTCTGAAAATTAAAGTGTTATTCTAAAAAAATATCTGCAACCAAATTCGAAAAAGTAAAAATTGGTGCAATCTAAAGACAAATCTCAGCTATCTAGTGAAAAAAAAAAAAGTCGAAGAAAATTTTGCATACTTTTACTGCAATGAAATTATAACACTTAGCTCTATATGCATGAAAAAAACTTTCATAAAAGTGCAAATACCTTTAAAAATGAAGATATACAACGAGGTTTGGAAATTTGGTTAATTTTATCTCCATACTAGCGATGGGAAATATGGTTATTTTGGTAAACAGGTTACATCATTCCGCAGTAGCGCTGGTAACAGGTTCCAACATCCTGTTATTTTTGTAACACGATACAATAAACAAGAATAAACAATTTATAAACAATTGCTCGAAAAACGACGTTTTTATATAATGTTCAAAAATCAAACTTTGAAATAATTTCAACTTAGATTTACGTTTAAAAAAAGCCTTCTAACTTAAATTTATTTGGATCTACTTGGTTACCATTTTCGCCAAATTAATAGCCATGTTATACATGTTGACATAATTTTTATTTTAAACAGCGGAAAAACAAATAAATTAGTAAAACATAAATAAAAGAATAAATAAAAAGTGGTATTAAAAACCACTTAATGACATTTTAAACATGTGTATCGTGTTTAATGTCATTGAATGTGACATTCACAATCATCCATTATTGGCATTTAATCTTATAATTTGGCGACAGTTTTTTGGTCGACGAGATAACAGAGTAGTACCATTTATTTACATGACGTAGTTAAAAGATATTTGAACAGGAATTGTACAATGACCAATGATCTGTTATGCGAAATTACAATCAGCAAAATGACTAAGCAGTTTTTATCAAGATAACTGAATATCCTTACGCTAATATTCACCAACTACTTCGACCCCGAGTTGCATCGAAAACCTCGGTCGAACGCTCAAACAGTATTCATTTTTAATCCTGATTCGACGTCTCCTTGATAATGTCCAATCAAATGTTATCATGAATTTCATTTGAGCGTTCGACCGAGGTTTCCTAGGTTGAGGTAGATGGTGAATAAGAGCGTTAAAGTATTGTTAGACTGTCTACCAGGTAAAACTAAAAAAAAGAAAAAAAACCCTAATAAAAAACATTTAAGTTTGGTTGGTTGGTTGTGTTTATGATGGCCAAATCCAACCCGTATCTATGCAAAGAAATCCATGGTTTGAAGAAAACCACGGAAAACTCCGAATGATTAGGCTGATTGCTGATATTGGATTCTAACCCAGTACTTGCCGTCTACCAATTTCGAGGGCAGAATCTCTCGGCCACTGGTGGGGCAACAACATTTAAGAAAAGATCTAAAGCCACATGTATTTTTGAATAATGTATCCTATAGGAAATACGAAAAATAGGAAAATTAGAAAGCACAAGAAAACATATTAAGAAAACTTTCTTTAACATACAGAGGAAAACGAAACAGCAAGTCAACGCGTGCTGCCACTACCAGAGCAGCTGCAAAACATAAAATAAATATTGACTGATAGGACAGAGAAACTTATGAAATAGAACAGTTGGCAGAGAATGAAATTTTTTCCATATTCAGTTTTTTCATCTATTTTCTTAATAGCAGATATGTATAGTATGCAAGATCGATTGTATGCTGTTATGAAAGCTAAACAAGTTGGAAACTGCACGTGAACGTAGCAAATGAGGTGCGTTCGTACGATAACGAAGTTTTAAAAATATTAAAATCTTGCTGATATATAGCAGAGCGTACTTCGGATACAGTATAGTGGTCAAAATCTTTTTTTTTTTTTTTTTGTGTGTGTGTGTGTGCCTCTGTAAATATACAGAAAGTAATTTTTATTACACCTCAGAAACGTATATCTTATTCATAAAATGTGAAATAATTGAATATAACTAAAACACGCCCCAAACAATGTTTCCCCGTATAGCATTATGCAGTGGAATACTTTTGTGTGGCCCTGTAATTTAATAATAAAAATTCTTTGCATCACAGATTGTACAGAATGCATATTTTAGTATATACTTCATAGATTCATGCCAATTCTATTATGTTCGAATGAGTGTAACATCATAAAAATGCATTTGAAACTTTTTTCCCATTGACCGTAATGTAGTGGAATACCTTTGATTGTCCCTGTAAATGATCTATGCATCCGATTTTCATAACATTTGAAATGACTCGATAAAATTACGTAATAATTATATGTTTTAAATTTCAAACGATTAAAATGCATTTGAAATTTTTTTCCCAATTGACCGTAATGTAACGGAATCCTTTTGATTTTCCCTGTAATTGATCTATGCATCCGATTTTCATAACATTTGAAATGACTCGACAAAATTACTCAATAATTATATGTTTTAAATTTCAAACGATTAAAATACATTTGAAACTTTTTTCCCCATTGACCGTAATGTAACGGAATTCTTTTGATTCTCCCTGTAATTGATCTATCCATCCGATTTTCATAAAATTTGAAATGACTCGATAAAATTATGTTATAATTATGTATTTTAAATTTCAAACGATTTGGTTGGGTAGTTTTTGCGTTGTTATATGCGGACGGACAGACGGACGGACTGAGCGACAACAATAGGTGCTACGTATTTACATAATTACGAACGCACCTAAAAAGGGTGCAACAAAATATTAACTACAATTTACTTCACATTCATAAGGCAATATCGTTGCATAAAATAAAATATTCTAATACTTTGAACTCATTTAAATTTTATCCTATTAATTTTATGTGTATCAGTAAGCTGTAAGCCAAATATATTGTACTGTATTTTATATTTTGTAAATGTTAAAATCTTATCTAAACATTCCAGATTTAATTTATAAGAAATTTAGTTGCATTTACTTAGTATAAAAAATAAATTAAAAATATTTTTTTAATAATTTTTTCTCAATTATTCTAATATTTTGAATATGAGTTGTACTAAAAGGATTCCAAACATCAATAGTTCATGCTTTTTTAAATGGACCCATATATAAATAAAAAACAAGGCTTATTTCTACAAAATTTTCAGCCCCCTGGCCTCCCCCCCCCCCCCCCGCAAAAAAAAAACTAGTCGTTGGGGGCCACCGTAATACTTACCCATCATGGATATGTATATGAAAATAAAACATGTGAAACTATTTATACAATGCATTGCAATTCATAAACAAAATTTAAATAGTGTTAATATACATAGTAATGCTATATAAAATGCTATATAAAATGCTGATGTACCAATTTCAACAAATTACATAAAACGCCAAACTACTCAAGTAGTACCGAACTGCGTAAAAGAAACATCCTTATAACTCCAAAAATAATAATTCTATTAACTAACAATTAACTGCGTCGGATTAAGCGTCTCATTTACAATTAAAATATACTTCTGAATTTAAATTTGAATGAAATACAAGGTCATGAAAAATCGAAGAATGTGGAAAACAAGATTACAAATATCTCGGCAACTCATAATCCGATCGACTTTGTTCTATATGCAAAATGTGTGTTATTTTATTGCCTTTTACGTCCACTCCTTAGAACAAAAAAAATCGAAAATTTTTATATACCTTTCATCAGAACGAATTTTTCGAGAGTCCGAAAAAAATAGTTCCGGATAATCGAGGTTGCTGATATTAAATAGAGTTCGTCCCATTCTTACATACTAACTACATACAAAATTTCAAGGCTCTATCTCAATTTTTTCGGGAGATAGAGCGTTTACAGACAGACAGACGGCAAATTTTTTTTTCTAAAAATATGTTTTTCGGAATCTCCACTATCTAAAACGTGTAAGTCCGGCAAAAATTTTTTTTCGATTTTCAAAACGATTGCAAGACTTACCCTATACTACGTATGATGGGTAAGTAATAGTGACATTTCGGGAGTGCCAACGGAAGTAAAAACTTGGACAATTACGTTTGTATTTTTATAATTGACAGGACATATTTTTTTTAATCGCCAGGCAACATTTTATTGTGCAGGAAATACTTTTAAATGAAGTGTTTTTTTTTTAATTCATTATTATAAACTACTACTACAAAAATTACATTACAACTTTCATTTCTGCGCAATTGTACATGAAAAATAATGCATATTATTTTACATACAAAAATTGCAATAAAAAAAGACTGGATAATATTTATATGGCACAAATATCATACACATACCACAGTTTACTCACTTTTTTATGGTTTTTAAAATAATTTTCAAGCATGGTATTTTTTTTTTTTAAATGGATCTCAGTCGGGTTCAGATTATCTGCAATCATCCGCAGCGAACACCCACTGAAAAGTACGAATGGATTTTTAGTACAGCAGGTTCTTGTCAGTGTAATCCTATGCTATGTGTAATCCAGTCCTATGTGTAATTTTTTGGAGCTATTTTTCATCTTTTCTCTCGATTTTTTAAATTATTTTAGTCAAATTAATCTTTAAATAAAGTAAATGTCGGCAATTTTAAAAGGTTTATTTTCGTATTTTTTATCCTTGTCTTATAATCTTAAAAAAATTTTGTTGATACTATTTAGAAAAAATATATAAAGTCACTACAATAATGTCTCTTTGCCTCGGTGCTGCCATCTGTTAGCGATTTAATAAGAATATCGCTACATTAAACATTTGTTTCATGGTTTCACAAATATTTTTTCTCCTTCAACCGTAATATTCAACGTTAATATTTTATGAATGGAATTGAGTGGTAAACAATACTTCTAGCCTTTAAGAATTAACTGTCTACGAATACAGTTGTTAAAAGTTGTTTTATATAGTAAGTTAAATAACGAAATATGGCGTTTCAAAAAATTAAAACTTATAACAACTTAAATTTGAAGTTCATTTTGTACATATTTACCCACGGTTGTACTATTTTAATTAATAAATAGGAATGGTGGAGGAATTCATAATCACAAATCACTCTTTTTGTTAATTGTTTTGTTTCATACTGCATTAAAGTTAAAAAATTTGTTTGGTGCCTGCCATCTACAATCAATATGTATCCATAGGAATGATTGATTCTTCTATTATAGAAGTCTTTTAAACTTTTGCCTGAAAATAAATCCTATTGTAAATTGAGAAAGTTCATTGTGGTTTCTTTATTCTTTCTGAAAAGACAAATCATAAATACTAAAATAACAGTTTTTAGTACTTTCCAACAAAATTGAAAAGTACTTATGGATTCGGTTTGTCTGGCTGTCTGTCCGCGCTCTAACTCTCGTAAATATACTCGGATTGTCATGAAATTTTTGGACGTTAATTATGTTTACCCAAGCACGAACCCTATTGAAAACGAAGGTTTTGCCATGATTAGTTTATTTACAGGGACAGTCAAAAGTTTTCCATTACATTACAAACTATGGGGGAAAATCATTTCAAATGAATTTTAAAGATGTTACACCCTGTTAAACATCTTCAAATTCATATGCATCAACAAATTTTTTATTGTAGAAATCTTTTAAACATTTAACCTGAAAATAAATCCTGTTGTGAATTGAGAAAGTTAATTGTGCTTTATCAGGGTTCATACTCATCCCCCCCCCCCCCAAAAAAAAAAAAAATCACCTGATGCATTTTCCGGGCAGTACAATTTTTCCATATCAACAATTAACGACATTTTGATATTACATATGATAATAAAGCATTCGAACAGTAACAACTGTCCCCAATTTCCTAGAATGGACTGTCATTTTGGCTGGTTTACCCAGGTTTGGGAAATTTTTTGTACTATCCCCTGAGATTCCCCTGATTTTTACAACCTAAAATTCATCCTCTGATTTTCTCAGGAATCCCATATTCCCCTAACGAGTATGAACCCTGTTTATTTTTTGCGAAGAGGTAAATCATAAATACTAAAATAACAGTATCTTAACAGGCCATGTGCAGTGTTTTTTTTTGTTTGTTTGTTTGTTTGTTTTTTTTAACTTGAAAATGATGTTTGCACACTGTTAAATCAACCAAGATCACACAGTCAAGTTACTAAAAACTAGTCGTTGGGTTATCATCGTAATACTTACCCATCATAATATAAAATATGAAAATGAAACGCATGTAAACTATCTAAATCGATTCCAAAATAAAATTTAAACGCATAATAAAATAATTTTAATATACATAATAATGCTGTATTAATGAATTGCTGATGAGCCAATTTCAACAAATTATATAAAACGCAAAACTACTCGAGTAGCACCGAATTGCGTAAAAGAAACATCCTTATAACTCAAAAAATAATAATCCTATTAACTAACAATTTACTGCGTCGAATTAAGCGTCTCATTTCCAATTTAAAAATATCTGTGAATTGAAATTTGAAAGAAATACAGGGTCATGAAAAATCGAAGAATGTGGAAAACAGGATTACACATATCTCCGCAACTAATAATCCGATCGACATCGTTCTGCATGCAAAATTTGTGTTATTTTATTGCATTTTACGTCCATTCCTTAAAATAAAAAATTTCGAAAATTTTTATATACTTTTAATCAGAACGAATTCTTCGGAAGTCCGAAAAAAATAGTTCCGGATAATCGAGGTTACTGATATTAAATAGGCTTCGTCCGATTATTACATACTAAATACATACAAAATTTCAAGTCTCTATCTCAATTTGTTCGGGAGATAGAGCGGTTACAGACAGACAGACACACAGACGGACGGCAAAATTTTTTTTTCTAAAAATATGTTTTTCGAAATCTTCAGTATCTAAAACGTGTAAATCCGTCAAAAAAAAATTTTCGATTTTCAAAACGATTTCAAGATTTACCCTATACTACGCATGATGGGTAAGTAAAATGAAATAAAAAAAGAAATTTGAATAATAAAAATTTCAAAAGAAATTATATAAAAAACAAGTTGGAAATTACACGTGAACGTAGCAAATGTGGTGCGTTCGTACGATAACGAAGTTTTAAAAATATTCAGATCTTGCTGATATAGTAGAGCGTACTTCGGATACAGTATAGTAGTCGAAATCTTTGCGTTTCTGTAAATATGCAAGAAGTAATTTTTATTACACCTCAGCAACGTATATCTTATTCATAAAATTTGAAATAGTTAAATATAATTAAAACACGTCCCAAACAATGTTTCCCCGTGTAGCATTATGTAGTGGAATACTTTTGTGTGACCCTGTAATTTAATAATAAAAATTCTTTGCATCACAGATTGTACAGAATGCATATTTTAGTATATATTTCATAGATTCATGCCAATTCTATTATGTTCGAATGAGTGTAACATCATAATGCATTTGAAACTTTTTTCCCATTGACCGTAATGTAATGGAATACCTTTCATTGTCCCTGTAAATGATCTATGCATCCGACTTTCATAACATTTGAAATGACTCGATAAATTACGTAATAATTATATGTTTTAAATTTCAAACGATTAAAATGCATTCGAAATTTTTTTCCCCATTGACCGTAATGTAACGAAATTCTTTTGATTCTCCCTTTAATTTATCTATGCATCCGATTTTCATAACATTTGAAATGACTCGACAAAATTACGCAATATATATATGTTTTTAATTTCAAACGATTAAAATGCATTTGAAACTTTTTTCACCATTGACCGTAATGTTACGGAATCCTTGGATTTTCCCTGTAATTGATCTATCCATCCAATTTTCATAAAATTTGAAATGACTCGACAAAATTATGGTATAATTATGTATTTTAAATTTCAAACGATTCGGTTGGGTGGTTTTTGCGTTGTTATATGCGGACGGACAGACGGACAGACAGACGGACAGACGGACGGACTGAGCGACAACAATAGGTGCTACGTATTTACATAATTACGAACGCACCTACAAATGTATGATATGAAATTCAAAATTGCCGTAAAATGATAATCATGTTAAATATTTGGGTACTACTTAATTATGCCATCGACCCATTTCGCCAAATTATAGAAACCGCCAAACTCACAGCCAAATTGACGAAAATTTTTAAAAATAACAAAAGAACAATTATTTTAGTAGAGCATTAATAAAAATACAAATAAAAAGTCACGCTAAAAATCACTTGATGACGTAACAAACACGTGTATCATGTTTAATGTCAAGTGAATGTGGCATTTACGATCATCCATTATTGACATTTAATCTTAGAATTTGGTGACTTAAATTTGGTCGACGGGATAATTAAGTAGTACCAATATTTGTTATCATAAGTTGCTTTTTTTTTTTTTTTTTTTTTTTTTTTTTTTTTTTTTTTGTGAAAATGCAACTGAAAGATGTATCCTATGAAGCGATTGGTTCGGTATTCTGCTGAACATAGCGCTAATTGAATTAACATTTTGGACAGTTTTTAACTTTTAAATGCGTAATCATTTTCGATACGATAAGTGTTCCCGATTTATTGGGGGTTTCATTCACATATTCCGTATTCTCACCAGAAATTTAAAAGAGCAATTTTCAGTTCACTTAATGACAGACCATTCGTAATTAAATAAAGAAAAATTTACTATTTAGATTTTTCTGGTATGAATTCTGATTCTTTGAATTGCGCATTTTTTGGAACGCGTTCTATCCTATGCATTTAAGTTATGCAGTTAGAAAGATATTTGAATCTAATCAAGGGTCATTCATATAATAATGAAAATAACATTTGCTTCTTTTTCTTATACCGAGAATTGGACTTCCCATTTTCACACTGGCCCCATCAGCTCAGCTATCGAAAATATTAGCGCTTGGCCAGTGGCGGATCCAAGGGGGAGTTTACAAGGGTCATGACCCCCCCCCCCCTCTGAACGAAGAAAATTTTCAAAAGAAATTTAAAAAATCCATATTTAAAATTTAGAACAAATCGGAAAATTCTTAATAAAAACCCATTTATATAATTTAAGAAGAGTTATCCTTCTCTTTTATATACTTAACCATTAAACTTCCAAAACTATTCAGAGATTTGAACGAAATCTGACAATTCTGCATGAAAAACCCTTTTATATAAATTAAGATGATGGGCATTAGAACCCCCATTTCCCCCTGTTTATACTTATCCAATGAACACCTAATACCAATCACGGAATCGCTTCATCAGAATGATCCTATGTGTAAATTTTGAACAAAAACTAATATTTCTGCATGAAAAACCCATTCATATCAATTAAGAGGAGAAACATGAGCCCCCCGTTCCCCCTCTTATACTTATCAAATAAACTCCAAAAACTAATCAGGGAAGTGCCTTATCAGGATATACCTATGTACAAAATTTCAAGTGGATGGGATATTTTTATCATGAGTTATCGCGTTACGCACGTACATATAAAACGGGCGGGAACATAAGCTCTCAGGCTATGATAGCCTGTGAGCTAAAAATGAAATATACATTGAATTTTTAAAAATTAATTCCTTGTTTAAGAATCGGAATCTTTCTGATTCTTTTAAAGCTGTACTTAAACCCAAAGTAAGTAATTTCTGACATATCCACGAAGTATTTTTTAATCTTTGATTGATGCAAAATGCAGAGCAAAGGTGATTGGTTAAGATTTTCTTTTTCTTTTTCTTTTCTTTTCTTTTCTTTTTTTTTTTTTTTTTTAATAAGGGCAAAGAAACGAAACTTTTGCACCAAACTAAGTTTTTTCACTTTAATGATCATATGACGCAAAACTATATGGTTTGGTTTGTTTTGTGTCGGCTGATTATCTACTCGAGGGATATAGGCCCACACTGTAAAAAAAAAAGGGTCGATCTACTAAAAAGACTTTAGTGATCCTTGTAATTACTAAAAAATTTTAGTAATCTTAGTCAGTTACAAGAAAATCTGTAAGCATTACTAGAAAAAAGTTAGCAACGAAGAGACTTAATAGTTTTATATTTTTAATAAGTATTACAAAACTCACTTGGTGTGGCCTTGATAGCATAGTGGTTATAGTAACGAACCCCAGACTGAAAGGTCCCGGCTTCGATACTGGCCGCCGCCAAATACGCCTCGAATATATGTAGTGTAAGTACTCGTTAGTAAAGGGATTATGAAAATCCTATCAGAGCAGTTAGCAATGTTTGGTGCTGTCATCTATTGCAGTTTTGCCGAAAATCTTCCGCTTCAGAAGTCTGCATGCAGCTCGAAGGAACCTCCTGCCTTTCGGGCGCACGTAATGGTTATTAAAAATAATTTTGGAGCTATTACTAAAATTGGCTTGGTGGCTCATACTAAAATTTTTTAAGTTAGTTATACAAAAAATTCTTTTGTTCAGTTTACAAAAGAAATGCTTGTTTCACTTGCAAAAAAAAAAAGTTTGTAATGGTTACTAAAAAATTCTGTGGAATACAAATTTACTAAAAAATTTTTAGTAACCTCTTGAATTTTTTTTACAGTGCAGGGGGAGGAGTACCCTTCATGGGGGTCTTTCTAAGGGAACCTAACCCGTATTTAAGCAAGGTACGAAGAAAACCACGGAAAACTCCGAAGAACAAAATGATTTCTGATTGTCTTCAACTCATTATAATTTAGTAGTTATAAATCATGTCATTTTAATTTTGGTAATACAGTATGTTTATGTGAGTTGACAATTAGGAATTCTTTTCAATTTATTTATTTATTTTTAAAAACTCGTCAGATCAACTGTTGCCTTAAAAAAATGTCTATTACAATATTGTGTATATCTGTTTATTCATAATGCTTTATTATAAGAGACAAATAAAGTAAACAAAAGTAACCTTTTAAAATTACACATGTTTATCTTATTAAAGAGCTAAATTGATGAAAACAATTAAAAAAAGAAGGAAAATACATATAAAAACTGATAAGAACCTCTAATACTAATAACACATTCAATTTTTTTTTTATGGGTATTAATGTATTTTGAAAGCCGATTATCAGCACGGGGAATTTGGGGGGTTGCATAGAGGGTTTATAGGGGTTTTTCCAAGATAACTAAATATGTATTTGCCAAAAGGATTCCTAAGGCAGAAGAAAATCCCAGAAAACTCGGAATGGTTACGCCGATAAACGCGATTGGCCCCTCCACCAGCACCTCCTGTTTGCTAGTTTCGGGAGCGAATTTCTTAGCTATTGGTGGGGGCCCCATCGATGGCCGAGAGGTTCTAACCTCTCAACTGGTAGTCGGCAGGAGCTGGGTTCGCGGCCGTCGGCCTAACAGTTCGGAATTTTCGTGGTTTTCTTCGAATCTTGCGTAAATACGGGTTAGGTTCCCTTAGAAAGACCCCCACGAAGGGCACTCCTCCCACTGGGCCTATATCCCTCGAGTAGATAATTGGCCGACACAAAATAAACCAAACCATTGGTGGGGATTCTTTCAATAAGACTCAGAGCCGTCCCTAGCAAAAGCGAGGCCGGGTGCGAGAATTTTTGCGAGGCCTTTTCCTTCATATCGAATCAGGGCCGTAACTAGGGCGGAGAGTGCCAGGGGGTGGGGGGGGGGGAATCACCGAGTAATGAATGTCGAGAATTCCCGAAAGAAGAACTGAGATTTTTTGAATGCTTATTTTCGGTTGAGTTATGATTTCGAATAAATTTGCGGCAGCACTTTCGCTGAAAATGATTGGCGAAATTCAGATTTTGAACCAGAAAAGAAGACTAATCGAAAAGTTGACAGTAGTGCTGATGTCTATTAAATAGATATAAAAACATATAGTTTCAATGCAAATTTAACATAGACTTCAACTCATCAAGATTTAAAAGTTCCGAATAAACAGTTCCGTGCATTGTAAAATACCTCTGTATGAAAATATTGGAAAAATGAATTTAAACGATTTTTTTTTTCCATCAACCAGTTCACTTGATTACTGGATTATTTTTATGTATTAAATTTATCTCTTAATAAGTTTAATTGATTTATTAATTTGCGATAAAAGGCAGAGCCGTCCCTAGCAAAAGCGAGGCCGGGTGCGAGAATTTTTGCGAGGCCTTTTCCTTCATATCGAATCAGGGCCGTAACTAGGGCGGAGAGTGCCAGGGGGTGGGGGGGGGGGCTCAACCCTTCCTAAAACCTTTTGAGCCTTCCCTGAAAAAGTTTCCAAAGGTCCTTAAAGGAATTTCTGTTCAGATAATCCAAATAAAATTCAGTTAAAAAATCGAATTTAGTTTTGAGACCCACGTTTTGCTGAAGTACTAAATTTGTAGCATTTATACAGCAAATAAGTGTTTTAACACTCGCACATCCTATTTGCGCATATGAAGCTAATAGGATGTATAATTTTGCGCTTATTATACATTCTAATTTTTCATTCATCATTTTGTTCTTTTCTTTGCATAAAATGAAGTTATTACAAACCGTTTAATAAGAAACATAGTGCCAAAAACGTGTTTGTGTGTGCATTTGTCAGAGAAAGCGAGAGAGAGAGAGAAAATATAATCCCCTCCCCTTACATTTTCTTGAACCCTTTCCCCCCTCATTTGAACTTCTGGCAACATTCCTGTATAGAATCGGAACAGGTTGACATTAATTTTTAGAGTTTCGTTTACCTGAATAAGCTCTATTAGTATCACTCTTCAGAATTCCTTCTCGGGAACTGTGTAAAAAATTAGACTTGACATTTTGCATACTTAGCTGAATATCTCCAATCACGTGCAAATCATAAAATTTTGAAAAACTCTTACATAATCTTAATTAAATAAATTAATTTAATAACACCCGTTCATTTCTGCGACTTAGATTTTAAGACAACCTTAATTTCAATTTTTTTTAATACAAGCAGATTAGTTGGCTCATTGGTAGTACATTCATTTGTTTGTTATTTAAAAGGTTCCTGGTTAAAAACTTAAAAAAAAGAACTTCCAGTTATTTATTGGCTTGGTATAGAATTTTAAAAAGTAGAAAAAAAATTATAGTGGTTCACAAAATGAGGAAAGTAAAATAATAAAAGAAATGGGAACAATCCTAATCTATGAAGAAAAGGAAACTAACGAGTGGTTAAATAATGAAATACATGACCCTGGATATTAGATTTTAAGTGATGATGAGATTGTGGATAAGAATTATGATGAAAAGGAATTTGAATTTAAAAAAAAAAATGCTCTGAAATCAATCTAGATCTATCACATAACGAAGTCTTTGAACGTTTAAATAAGCTATGAAATGGCTCGAACGGCAAAAGATCGTTGATATATTATTCAACTAACGTATTCAAGAATAATTAGAGATGTGTCAATATTGAAAAGAATTTCCTCGTTGAAGCAAGCAGCAATCAAAAGCTTCTCTACTTAAATCATAATCTCTGAAGTTAAGAAAATGATAAAAAGAGAGAGAAAAAAAAGAATGATAAAAATTTAATTAAAAATATTAAAAAGACAAAACAATTTTTAAGCACGCCAAAAGTATCTGGTTTACCAGTCCTAACGTATAGGATAACGTATGAAGTTTTTACTTTTTAGGTCAGGAACATGCCTTAAATTGTCTGTATATTTTTCCGAATTTTTGTTTATCTGAACGAGGGTCCGTCCCAACGTGTTCGAATAACTGGTGCTATATTATATTCTTTTTAATTCAAAAATTCGTTTTTTGAAAAATTGTGAAAATTTAAATTTTGATTAAACTTTCGCTAAATGTTTAACTCCTAGAGGAAGAGCGACTGGTGTATACGTTCCACTTCCACTTAAGCTGCTGAGATTTCTTCGTTATTCGCAACAGTTATTTTTAATTGCAAAGTCTTATTTAATTAAAGCATTTTCGCGATTACAGAAAAATTTTTGTTATTAAAAAAACAGTTATAAAAGATTAAAATTTAATAATTATTTTAAAATCCACTAAATTCTTGTGAATTTTCAGCAATTTAAATTTCATTTAAATTTATTATTTTCATTTATGCTAAACTTAGTGAATTAATGTTTAAATTTTAAATAAATGCACTATTTTAAGCGTTATCTAAGCGTTCTCTTCAGTCGCAATTTAAATTCAGAAAATTTTTTTGGAAGGGATTTCTTCGGTTCTGGAGGTGTAAATTAAAGATTGCACTTTTTGACCATTGAAAACGCAAAATTTCAATTCTTCCGGGGGGCATCTCGTTGCTACGGGGAGAAATTGCCCCTTCCCCAGACGCACACTTCGTTCCTTCTCTGAATTCAACACTGTTATATACATTATCTGAATTCTTATGACAAAAAGCGGAACGATTAATTATTTAATGTAGCTGATGATTATAATTTTCATATTAATCATATAAGATGTAAAAATATAATATTTCCTCCTTTCTAAATACCATTATTTATGCTAAAAGAAATCTAACAAATATTTTCAGAAGTTTCAGTAATTATTGAAAAATCTAGATAAATACTTGAACTCATGAAATAACAGCATCAAGAATATTGAATGCATTTAATTTAAATGCTAAATACTAAAATAAAATTAATCACTCGTTGTTGCTTCAACACTGACTACGGAATTAACGCCAAACTGTCAATAATACAATAAGGGGAAGGGGTGATGCTGGGAGGGAAAGATCAGAATTGCTATTTAATCGAGGCTTGCAAGATGGCAGCTATAGTTTTATTTCGTTTTCACTGTTAAGAAAATTTTATTCCACATATTCTGCAACAATGTCGCAACATGTTCTCTACATGTTCTCGAACATTTTATTGATAAAAGTTTTAAATTTTATAATAATAATTTTTATGTATCTAAATTTAATCGTAAAATAAATAACTTGCAGCATTTTTTTTAAAAAGTTTAGACTTTTAAAACTTGAATTGATTTCTTTTTATTTTTATTTTACCTGAGCGCGAGGCCTTTCTAGGAGCGAGGACCTGTGCGGCCGCAACTGTCGCATACCCCTAAGGACGGCTCTGATAAGACTTATCACCACTTGTAAAATGCAAAATAAATCGCACGTTTTTATAAAAAGCTGTTTTTATTACATTTATTTATCCTTTAAAATTATTATAAATTATTTGTATGATATTACGTATACCTAAGAAGGCAGGGCCGGTGACAAGTTTGACGGGCCCCTGGGCAGACAAAAATTACGGGCCCCTACAAGAAAAAGTGCTAAAATTTGCCGCTTATTCGAATCATCGTATAATCGAATCAGTGATTTAGAGTTAGAACGTGATTAAGTTAGAACGTAACGTTTATTGTCTTTAATTTGAATTAATGCTATTATCTCTAATTGAATCAGATTCAGATTTACAAACAGGTTTAATTTAAAAGCTGATTATTAAAATTTGAATTTTGACATAAAAAAGATTTACTTAAGGATATTCTGAAATTTTACATTTCATCAACTTGACAATCCCAATGCTTATGACACAAAATATTTGCAAACAAAGACACTTAATTTCAATCAGCTGTTAAATAATTAAGAAACGTCCCCTATTAAAAACCCTCCCCCATAAATATGATGCATCTGTAATGATTCGAACTACCGATTAACTAGTATGTTGAAATATATCAAATAATATTTGTGCATTTGAAATGATGTATGTAAAATTAACAAATTTTTTATAAAAATTCCATAAAATCGTAACTTAGAATATTTAAAAAAAAATTTCTGCTCATATCATCATTTTAAATTTTGATTTATCAGGGTTAAAATATTATCATTATTGCATGGAGATAATTGTTAAAACAAATTGACACTCAATGAAAGACTTGTTTTCTTAATAGAATGCTAGACCACGAACGGTAGTAATAAATTCACTATTCTGTGACATAGCAATCGCGTTCATAAGTGTTTCAGAATATTTGAATAAATTTCATATTAAAATAAAAAGAATATTGCCCAGTTAAACTGATGGCATTGAGCTCACAGGCTAAGCATTCAAATTGTATATAACAGCCTTATATTTTCAAGGGTTAATTCCGTTCGAAAAAAATATTAAGGAGGGGAAACAGCTCTCCCCTTTCTCCTTTTTTATACTTAATCATTGAACCTCCTAAACTATCAAGTACATGCTTTATCATATTAAAAATCTATATCCAAAATTCAGAGCAAATCGGATAATTCTTAATAAAAACCCATTTAGCATTTATATAACTTAAGAGGAGTTATTCCCCTCTTTTATACTTAACCATTAAACTTCCAAAACTATTCAGAGATTTGAACGAAATCTGACAATTCTGCTTGAAAAATCCATTTATACAAGTTAAGGGGAGGGGCATTAGAACCCCCATTCCCCCTGTTTATACTTATTCAATGAACACCTAATAACAGACACGGACTCGCCTCATCAGAATGATCCTATTTCTAAATTTTGAACGAAAACTGTTAATTCTGCATGAAAATCCCGTTTATATCAATTAAGGGGAGGGGCATGAGCCCCCCGTTCCCCCTGTTTATACTTATTCAATAAACACCGAATAACAGCCACGGTATCGCCTCATCAGAATGATCCTATATCTAAATTTTGAACGAAAACTGTTAATTCTGCATGAAAATCCCGTTTATATCATTTAAGGGGGGGGGGGGGTGCATGAGCCTCCCGTTCCCCCTGTTTATACTTATTCAATGAACACCTAATAACAGCCACGGTATCGCCTCATCAGAATGATCCTATATCTAAATTTTGAATGGAAACTGTTAATTCTGCATGAAAATCTCGTTTGTATCAATTAAGGGGAGGGGCATGAGCCCCCCGTTCCCCCTCTTATACATATCGAATGAACTCCAAAAACTAATCAGGGAAACGCCTTGTCAGGATATACCTACATACAAAATTTCAAGTGGATCCGATATTTTTATCATGAGTTATCGCGTTACGCACGAACGCACGTACATACAGAACGGACGGGCGCATAAGCTCTCAGGCTATGATAGCCTGTGAGTTAAAAATTATTAAAAAATACCAGTATCGAATCTGAACTGAGTAGGTATTGGGAATATGCGGTCAGCGCGGTAGTCACAATAGACTAGCATGTGGGCTTGAATCGGATCGAAATACTTTGAACGACATATCATTTTATCATAGAAAATCCATAGGTATATTTAATTTTCATTTTGAAATAAATTTTTATGTCAAATATGGTTTTAAAATTTTGACTCTACTTTAAACAACAAAGAAAAAACTGAAAAAAAATTAATATAATTTTTAATGGAAAAGGGGAGAATAATTTTTTTCTAAGTGCGAACCTTTATTTTCATTTATGTCTCCGAGTTGTTTTTTCACAATTTTTTACGTGTTTTAACAAAAACACGTTGTCAAGTGTATTAGGGAAAATATGGGGAAAAGCCTTAATATTAAACTTTAGTTTTTATGTAAAGCGGCAAACATATTATCAATAACATTTGATTTTTCATTAAGCACGTCATACAGGACGTCTGAAGAAGGTCTTCTGACCCCTCCCCCCCCCAAAAAAAAAATATATATTTTTGTCCCTCTTGTCCTTGTCTCTAAGATTTTGGAGCATGGCTTTATTTAATTTTCCATTCGAGTTTCATTTTATATCTAACAACGCCAATAGATCTTCACAATCAACAAATCCCAATACAAATGGTTTTCAGAGGTATTGTTTTATAAATCTAACATAAAGTAAAAAATAAGCCGGATACTTAGAGGGCGCTACGTTAGGTGCGCTACTATTAGGAGGCTCTATACAGCTTACAAGTTATACTCACCAACCATCAACTAATCTGACGATAACAGGAAAACAAGAATTAAAAATACAATGTATTTTGAAAGTAGTAAAAATAAAAAAAAATATTAACTATAATAAAGTAGTAAAAGGATGTTTCAAACAAAATATACAGCTTTATAAAAATACAATATGAACAAAATAGAATGTACTGTAGAGGTCTGCACGGGCCGGTCCGAGCAAGCAGAATTTGAATTATTTTTTCAACGGGCCGGGCTGGCAAAATAATTGAACGAGCCATACGGGCCGGGCCGGAACGATAAAAAAATGTATCGGGCTTACCGGCCCATTATAAAATTTTGGGTAGAGACGATAAAATATGAGCTTTTTTCAATGAATATAGCTTTAACGAGAGTAAGTGTGAATGCACATCACGAGTCGTTACTAGTTTGACAACATCAATACAGAAATGTAACTTGTACTGTGTAAAGATCGGCATCGGACAGTTATATTGTGTGTAACCCAGGCTTAATATTTTTTTAGAAAACCCGTGCCGGGCCGAGATCAGGGTTGCATATTTTTTCTACATATAGACGAGCCGGGCAAGAACTAGACTTAATTGTTCTCAAGTTGTATCGGGGCAAGACAACATGATTTGTAAAATTATTAATAGCGATAAAGAACTTATGTTAACGCAATCTTTGGATATGTATATACTTCTTAGTGGTTCTTAAATTCACTTCTCAATAACGCGAAAGTTTGACACATTTTCTAACTAATTTTTAACTGTAAAAATTAGCTACAAAATTGATAATTCTGACATGAAGGGATTTGGAATCGAATAGCGTTTTTCATTTTTGGTAAATAAGACACTTGTATAACCTTGTTGAGCACTTAAATAATATATATATATATGTAATAAAAAAAAATTGCGCCATTTTGTTCTCTCTTAACTTCAATTCTAAAATTTGTGGAACATATTTCAATCTTAGCTTTGTAATGTATTAACTTGTAACAGCTAAAATTCTTGTTCTTATTTTATTTATTAATAAATTATTGCTTGCTTCTCAAAAAGGCGGGAAGTATTTCGTAACCTTTTTACTTTCTGGAATATTCCAGGGATTTTAATTTTATTTTTTATTTAACATCGCGTGACCGGTGTTAATGCGCGTTGTTAAAGGGCTTGTTATTTGCGAGGAAAATATAGATCCTGCCCGAGGACACGCCTCCTTAGACCAATCAGAGCTGATCATCTTTTGACGTTTAGACTCGATAGACTCGTTTAGACTGATTATAGTTAAAAGAAAAGGTTTTCGTAAAGTGGTAGTTCCCATGTCCCTAAGAAAAAAATTGCTTAGTGTTGCTCATGAACAGTTTGGTCACCCTGGTGTTCAAAAAATGCAAAATTTAATTTCCCCTAACTATTATTGGCCAGATATGACCCAAGACATTACCAAATTTGTTAAATACTGTGATATTTGCAAGAAAAATAAAAAACTTAGACAGAAAAAATTTGGCTTATTACAAGCTATGCCCACTACAGATCAATCTTTTGACTGTCTGTCTGTTGATACTGTAGGAGGGTTCAATCATTATAATTCTACAAAAAATATCTCCATATTATTCCAAAAGTGTCACTACAGAAACTTATACAAATTGTCTAAAACAAATCTTCAATATCAAAATCCCTCAACAATTATTCTGTTTAAGTAAGATTTCAAGTGTACAGTCCCCTCAAAAAATACTAAGTGACAGGAATGCTGTTTTTACTTCTTCAAGATTAAAAAAATTCCTGCGAAATCATAATATTAAACAACGTTTGACCACTGCCCATCATCCACAAACGAATGGGAAATGTGAAAGAGTAAATTAGACAATAGTAACTAGATTAAAATGTAAAGTAATTTCCACTACCTCTAAAATTCCCTGGACTAAGATTTTAACTGAAGTAATTAATGAATATAATAATACACCCCATTCTATTACTAAATTTCCACCTGCTTACTTGCTTTTTGGCCAATTACCCTATGACTCCCCCTTACAACAAAATTATTATCCCCCTGTTCATGAAGCACTTAAAATTGCTAAAGCAAGAACTGATGAATTTCATTTAAAAAAAAAAAAATATTATGATAAAGATTATATCGACCCAAAATTTAAAATAGGAGATCTAGTTATCTATGAAGAATTTCAGTACCCTAATACTAGAAAATTATCACAAGTATTTAGTGGCCTTTATAAAATTCTTAACAAATTAGCCGAAGTAAATTTTGAAATTGATAGGCAAAACCAGCTCAAAAGTTCAGAAATAGTACATGTATCTAAATTAAGGCCTAATTACGCCCCTGATAAATTTAAATTAAGTCATGAGCAACAACCCCCTCAACAACAACAAACTCAAGTAAAAACTGTAGCTTAGACTTAATCTCTAGTTTATTATCATTTTATAATTTTTTTTCTCTCTCTTAAACAGTAAATTACTTCCCATATTTTAATCCAGATAATATCCTGTAATTCTTACAAAATGGCAATGATATCTCTTGACTGCAGCGAGAGTGTCACTTGTCTGGAGATTTTTATATTTGTTTGTTTATGCCGGCGTAGTCGGACAAAGTGAAAATTTCTTATTCTGTATTGAATTACTCTAGTTATAACTTAGAATAATATAATAACAAGTAAATATTAAGTCAAAAAAATTTTTTTCCAACTGAACCTATTTGTAATATTAAAATTAATCTATCAATTATTAAATTAATTATTTGCCAAGTAACAAAATTTTTATCACTTTATTTTAAATTTTTTTTTCTCTCTCTCTCTTTGCTGCTACATTCCAGTCTAAGTACATGTCAATTAGAATTTAATTTGTTTCTTTTTCTCTTTCCTTCTTGCATCTTGCAATGCTTTATCACACCGAGAAAATATTTATTGCGTAATTATTTGACATGAATATTTGACATGAATTGACATGAATAATCTTGTCTTTTATTTTTATTATTTATTAATATTTCTTTTTAAAGAATCTTAGTAGTTTAAAGGTCACGTGCATTCTCAAACATGAACAAAATTTTTATTTATTTTTATTTTATTTTATTTTATCATATTATATTTTAATTTTTTTTGTACATATTTCTACTTAATCCTGCACTCGAATTACAAGATTAAGTAAATGATTACATAATTGATTATATTCTTTATTCTATTCCACTTCTCTCTATATTTCATCCCAAAAATACCTGAGATGAGATAAACGAGATTAAGTATATAATTTAGAATTTAAAGAATGTCTTTTGAAATATTTACTATTACTTATTGAAAGATTTATTTATACCCATTATGAGAGTAACTTATACTTATTATGATATTTATTATTAGTGATATTTTTTTTCTTTATTATGTTTCTTTATTATATTGTTTGTTTATTACATTGTTAAAATTTATTATTACTATATTAATATACTGTAAAATGTGTTACTATATTGAATTACAAGTATAAAGTATTTTCACAGATACCCAAATATTGAACTGTTATAAAGGTGCAAAGGACTCAATCACATAAAAACTGAACTGTTGTAAAAACTGAATTAGCTGATGAAAATTAGACAGTTAATAAAGATATAATTGGACCTCCTTAAAAAGAGGTGTGGACTATACCACTCTAATTCTGAGCCTTAGACGATTTTTGAAATGAACTCTCAAAATTTATGTCTAGAACTTTCTAGTGAATTTCTTCATATTTAGAATTGTCATTATCATGAATGCATTCAACGTTATTTTATTTTTATTTTTCATGTTAGTATATTAAGATTAGTTGTTTATATTTTCAACTTACTTCCTGGTATGTACTGCTAAACAAGATCAAATCTTGTATTTTTATTGATGCCTATTTTATTGTATATAAATATAAAGTCATTCCACGCATCACCTTAGTGTTCCTAAATTTAAATTCTATATTTATATGAAAAAATTATTTAATTTTTCTTTTATTTAGTATCTAATTATTATTACTTATACCAACAACTTCGTGATCTAAGTCTGCATCATCTCCCTTTCTGTGAAATTTGCTTATCTCAGACCTATATTTTCACCCGTCTTTCAGGGAGGGGGGGATTTGTAATAAAATAAAAAAAAAAGTTGCGCCATTTTGTTCTCTCTTAACTTCAATTCTAAAATTTGTGGAACATATTTCAATCTTAGTTTCGTAATGTATTAACTTGTAACAGCTAAAATTCTTTTTCTTATTTTATTTATTAATAAATTATTGCTTGTTTCTCAAAAAGGCGGGAAGTATTTCGTAACCTTTTTACTTTCTGGAATATTCTCGAGTTTTTAATTTTATTTTTTATTTAACATCGCGTGACCGGTGTTAATTTGCGTTGTTAAAGGGCTTGTTATTTGCGAGGAAAAATATAGATCCTGTCCGAGGACACGCCTCCAATCATAGCCATTAGACCAATCAGAGCTGATCATCTTTTGACGTTTAGACTCGAGTTAATCCTAATTGGATTTTTAAATTGATTGACGCGGAGTAGGAGGGAGCTAGTTTGTCGTGAAAATGTTCCTTTCTCATTTGGATTTTTAGGAGCGTCAGAATGCATCTGTCCTTAAAACTATTAAGACGTTCATTTGGTTTGTCCGATAAATTGGAATATCTAATGATGTCGATTATTTCACGAAGTTTGGAGTACTCGATGTGTGCAACGCTTAATGCTGGAATGACTTCGTTTGCCTTATGACTTATAATAAATATGAATTGCAAAGACTGATTGACTTGATTTTTTACGGGGAAATTTCCAATAAAACTCCTTCGTTGCTTGAAAATTTACACTACGGCTACAGAACCTTGCTGTTGATTATTAGATATTAATAAATGTGCTGTATCAACCCTGGTGATGCACTGGAGCTTGTACGGTGTTGTGGAATCTCGCAGTCATCGCCGTTCTCGTTACATATATATATATATATATATATATATATATATATATATATATATTATAAAGGCCAAACGTATCTGTGCGTAAGGCATAGGTCAGTTAGCGAATGGCAACACTTTCCCCTGGAATTCCGATTTTGCAATTTTCGCTACTGCAAATTTTACACTTCTGAACACCGCACATTTTAAATTTTTGCACCGTCATATAGAGAAAAAAAATGTACTTTTAAATGCAATTTGTTTGAAAGCTGTATCTTAATTTCTTTTTGAGATATTATTTTTTTTTATAGTTTTTAGTACCAATTTTGTAATTGTGGCAACAGAATCACTCCATTTTCTCATAAAATTTAAAACAGAAAAAATAAAATAAAATTCGCAACATTTTTCCATGCAATTCAGATTTTGCAATTTTCGCAACTGCAAATTTTACACTTCTAAACACCGCACATTTTAAATTTTTACACCGTCCTATCGAGAAAAAAAATTTAAATGTAATTTGTTTCAAATTACATTTAGTTACATGTAGTTCTGTATCTCAATTTACTTTTAAGATATTAATTTATTTTTATAATTTTTAGTACCAATTTTGTAATAGTGGCAACAGAATCACTTCATTTTCTCTTAAAATTGAAAATAATAATAATAATAAAATGCGTATACTAATTCAAAAATATTGTCTGTTATATAATCCTGTGAATTTCCGTTTTGTTTCGTTTAATAATTTAGATAATTGAGTTTTATAGTATTTTTTTAATTTTAGCTTAAAATATTATTTGTTTGAGAGTTAGACTGACCAATAAGGATGTAGTTTTGACTGTAACTAATTTTGCAGACTTGTTATAAGTCAATGAAACAGTTATTCCTTAAAGATTTTCTTTCGTCGAATTTCGACGGGTTCCACCTCGTATATATAATGCACACAAATTAATAATTTGAAAAAAAAAATTAGCTGAAATTTTAGAATTAAGTTAATTTTATGTAAAATTTAGGACTCCCTATTAGAGGTTTGCACGGGCCCGGCCCATAACCGACCCGGCCCGCAGGCGGGGCCGATGAAATGGTTCCGAATTTTCTTATGGGCTTGGGCGGGCCAGCAGAATTAGAATGATTTTTTCGACGGACCGAGCCGGGACAACAAACAAACAAAATAAACGGACCATACGGGTCAGGCCGGGCCGATAAAAAAAAAAATTGCGGGCCTACCGGCCCGTTGTAAAGATTTATACAGATACGGTAAAATATGAGCTATTTTCAATGAATTTACGATTTGGTCTTTTATGGCTTTCTTAATGTTTCTCAATCTATGTTTACTTCACAACTTCAAAAGTTACGATGTTTTTAATTTTCTTTTTTTTTCTTTTATTCTAAACCATATAAATTTTTAAATAAATCTTTATTTGAATGTTAGAAATCTAAGAATCTAAGTAATCATTAATGTTGATAATGTGTATTTCCTGTTAAATATACTGTAAAATCATTTTACATATATGTATGCAGTATTCTTTAAAGGTATCTTAATTATATGATAAAAATCTGATTTTTTTTAGAAATAATAGAAATTGTGACCTGGTCCGGCCCGGCTTGTTTTCACCGATTTTTGTACGGGCCGGGGCCGTGCCCGGGCCTGGAAATTTTGGCCCGTGCAGCAAATCTTTCCAACAGAATTATGTGTTTCTCGTGTCTAATCGGTAATCAGAGCCTGTATAGAGCAGTTCACATCACGTGACATTTACCGGAGAACAATGAAGAAAGCTGTAGGACACACAAACACAAAAAGCATTGATAAAGGTAGCGATAGTTGTCCTACACGAGCAGCAAAAACCTGTTCGTGACGTCACCTTGCACAGCTCTATAGACCCCTTGCATTGACGTCACAGCAACGGCTGTTCCTTTAATCTGGTGCACATCTGGAGCCCAAACAAAACATTATAACTCCCCGTTTGCCGTTTAAAGCACCTGTGGTCTTTCTGTTTAATTTTGATATTTCTTATTCTTGCATTTTTTTTCTAAGTACTTAAAAAAATGAAGCGCAAATTACTATTTTTATAAATGTGAAAACACCACATTTGCCTTATGTTTGGGCGCCAGATGAAGCATGTGACGTCACGTGCAAGGGGTCTATAGAGAGACTCTATGTCCTAAGGAGATCCCAGTTAGTGCGAGCCGGGCCCTAGTAGTTGCATCACCGATAAATGCGCCGGTTTTCCTGCCAGTATCAGATGGATCTATTGTAGTCTAGAGGCTCTTTTACCTCGCCTCAAGGCATGAGCATAGCAGTCTGTGGTGAGAAAAAAGGGTCCTTTCTGAATCTTTTAAGAAGACAGGAAGTTCCCGGCTGTTTGTAAGAAAAATGATGAACGAATTGACAGCTTTTAGATTAGTACGCCTCATTACAAGACAAGAAGTGATAAGATCTGCCTTGTTCTATGCAGCGATCTTGTTACCAATAGTACCATGTCTTTTGTGAAAATAGTCTCACAACAATTCTGGGAAACATTTTTTTAGTAATAAAACTTGTAAATAAAAAAAAATGTGTGCAAGTTCAGATTTGGAATAACATGAAATCTCTATTTTTGTTCGGTACGGTGCGGGCCCCTCTAACTCCCGGGCCCCTGGACAGTTGCCCCCTGTGCCCCCCACTTTCACCGGCCCTGAGGACATGTACCCTCGGCGTTACCAGAACAGAAGGTGAAGGGGGCGCCAAATTAAGATTTTTTTTGTGTGTTTCATAAAAGAATGCATAAATGTGGTGGTGGCGGGGGGGGGGGGGGCAAAATCCATGCTTGCCCCGGGCGCAAAAAAGGCTAGTTTCGACGCTGGACAATAAAGCACACAAATAGTAACAACTGCCCCCAATTTCCCAGAATAGACTATCATTTTGACAGGTTTTCCCCAGGTTTGGGAAATTTTTTGCATTATCCCCTGAGATTACCCTGATTTTTACAACCTAAAATTTATCCCCTGATTTTCCCAGGAATCCCATATTCCCATGATGAGTATGAACCCTGTTATTTTTTTATGTTTAATTATATATTTATTTTATATAATGAAGGGTGAATATTAAAAAATATGCAAAATTCTCTCAATGCAGCAAACAAATATATGTGTGGTAAAATAGATATTGCATAAAAATGCTTAATTTTAACTTATTATGAATTAAAATGTTTATTAAACTACATGATATTGAGGTGCCCAAAACCAGTACAAATTGAAATAAATTACTTAATGAATTATTACTCACAATCTGAAATATTCCATAGAAAGTTATTATAATTAACAGAAATGCAATTACATTTACTTAAGAATGCTGTTGTTATGATTTAATATGCTTTAATCAGTCAATAAATTATAAAATTTCTGCTTCAACTTTTCTCTAAATGTGGCTAAAACTGGAGCATTCACCCTAACATAACTTTTACTTTTTACAAAGTAGGCCGCAAGAAAAAAAAATAATAACCGATATTGACCGCTGATAACCAACTTTTAGGCTATTCGGTGAAAAATGTTTGAGAAATTCTTGTTTTACTATTAATTTTAAAGCAGGCCTAACTGTAGATGTAAACATTAGTTTACATTTTTGTAACTCACATCTACAATATTTAAAAATTCAATTTAATGATAAAATGAAATAACAATATTTACTTACCTTTTATATTTAAAGTAAAACCATGGCCACGTACACCACAAACCCGATCGTTCGAATCGAATACACACAACACAGATCCGCTCGCCGGTAGCCGCCATTGCAATATTCCCTCCAATTCCAGCGATGTAGGCCCCACCAGTGGCCGAGAGGTTCAGACCTCTCAACTGGTAGACAGCAGGTGCTGGGTTCGAACCCAATCGCGGCTGTCGGCCTAACCGTTCGGAGTTTTCGTGGTTTTCTTCGAACCTTGCGTAAATACGGGTTAGGTTCCCTTAGAAAGACCCCCCACGAAGGGCACTCCCCCCTGGTCCTATATCCCATTAGTGTAGATAATTGGACGTCAAAAATAAACCAAACCAAACCAATCCAGCGATGTAGTGTTGCCGCTTTTCACTGACAAAATTATACACGAATAACATGGCAGGATATCGATACCTAATCGGTGACGCGCTAGAAAATTATCATATTTATGGTCTCAAACTTACACCATATGGAGCATGCATTAGTGGCATGCTGAACAACTGTCACATGTGGGATAGTTGACAGATAAGAGTATTTAACGATTTTACAGGGCCTCGATTTAATATCACTTGTCTTACACTCTATTGGCACCACTTATACGATATAACATTATTTTATCATTAAAAAATGTCGCAATGGTACATGAAAATCGATGTACTTGACAATCATGATAAACTCCACAGAGTAATAACAGAGAATCAACTTTCATACACTGTAATGGCAATTTGTTTAACATGGGATTACGCATTGACAGTAGCGACTCGAGCGGACCACTCTGAAACTACGATCATAACATAAGAGAGGTTGCTAATTCGGCGAAACATCGCTTCCTTGGCGACAAATGATAAAAGAAAAAAAAATGCAGCGACGGCTTGCTGCTTCCTGTTTTAAAATTTATGAAAGAATTATTTTAATATGAAATAACTTTGACGTATTCGTCTTGCAAACAATACATGTGTCTCTTCGTAACATAACGACCTAATAATTTAAACTTGAAAATTCAATAATAATAACAGTAATAATTACGAATCAATATAAGCGCGGAAATCTAAGATCAAATAGCATAAGCACGTGTGCAAAGATAATCAAATCAGCATTCAGCAAGAAGCGCCAAACCAGAATAGGGTTACAGTTAAACAGAAATCACGAGGATAAAAATCGCCAACGCGATGGTTTAGTTTTTAAGTGATCGACTGAGGGCGTTCTTTTCAAGTCGAGTTGAGGCTCTGTTACGTACTCTGTGATAAACTCGACATCACATAGTGACTTTTTTGACAAATCTGTGTTTGCTGGGTATGCTTTGCCAGTCAAGCTGTGTTATCAACAGAACGAGATTTGCAATGCTACTCTTCCTGAATTCCGCCGATTAAAGAATTTGCGAAAAAGACCGATGAGCATAACAAATTTAGAAAAGATGATTCCTCGATTTGAAACTACGCAGCAACAAGGCCAAGGACGCAAAGTGATTAGTCAATAAAGTTGACGAAGTTGTAACTGCTATTGTCGAACAAGAGATGAAAAATGTGCAGTGTATCATCAGTGCTCGGGTAGTATCTAAGCAATATAAAATTGATCTCTTGTACTGTATTTTTTGACATTTAATCATTCAACATTTACACTAATACACTTTTGGTGCGCCAAAATTGCCCGTAGTGGCGATTTTTTTTCCATCGCAAAACAGTAGTCTCATCTGAGAATGATGAGAACTCTCCCAGATTTTCCTTTAATACTCATGATAGCTACACAGAAATGATTTTATGCAAATTAATGCATTTTAATCCGTAAACAATGATAAAATTGTCCCTAATGGTGATTTTTTAATTTTTAATTAATTAATTTTTTTTTCAAGAATTCGAAATCCCATGGTCTACTATGTATACTGATGAAATTTGTTATATTTCGCCCAAAAATTTACTTTGTAAAGAGCTCTGAACACCTCATGCTAATTACTAAACACCCTGTATAAAAAAAAAAAAAAAAAAATGATTATCATCAGTAGCAATCTAAAAGAAAATATTTTTACTGTAGGTTCACAAGATGCCTCGGGGAATTAAGGATTGTATTCTGTAAATATTTGTTGGATCGAATGCAGAGCTTTAATTTGTCCAATTTAGAAGATAAATTAAATTTCCTAACACTAGAATGCTTGGAATGAGTGATCATGTGATCAGCGTTCTCAGACAGATTTTAGACTTTCAAAATAAAATTTCCTACATTCTCAAATCTTGAATAAAACTTGAATAAAAATACTGTATTATCATTGGTTTGCAATAAACATGTAAAAAAAAAGCAGATGGATTGCAACACAAGTGATTTTGTCCAAATAAATGTTTCCAAATTAATTGGTAAAAGTACATTAAAAAAAAAAAAAAAAAAAAAAAAAAAAACACAAATATGCGTAACAAAATGCGGAAAAAAATTATTTTCACAAAATGAAGTATGGATATATAAGTTTTTAATAGCACATAACATTTTTTAAACATTTTTTTTTAACTGAAAGAAATTGTAATAAACCAAATAATAATAATAATAATATAATAACTATATTATAATATAATAATAATAATAATATAATTGTAATAAATCAAATTATAATTATTTAGTGTGTTTATAACATATTTTAAATTAATGAAATACAGATTTTTAAGAAAAGAGCTTTTTGCAATATTCAAAATTAGATATTTCTATCAAATAATATTGATACAACATACATCTATATTCAAATCGTACCGCGAAGATGATGCTCCGCCTACTTCATGTCGCTAGATTTTCTGTACTGTGCTTTTTATTTTGAATAAATTCATGTCACATGATGATGGGCGGAGTTAAAATATAAAAAAAGAGCGAGGGCGGAGTTCAGATGTAAAAATATATTGACAGGTTCCTGGTGTATAATCCGTAATTTAATACTGATAGCTTGATATTTTGGGAAATTCAGTGTTTACTCAAGATTAATTTTTGATGAAACAAAATCAGTTAATTGTTTTAGAAGGCTTGAATATGCTTTAATCTCTTCAGATCTGAGCATAAAATAACTCTACAAATATATATTTATTGCTTTTGCATAATCGAAATGACACCATAGATGACAGAAAGAGTCATTTTTCAGGAATCAGTTCTTCAGGAGATTGGTAATTTAGGTTTACAAATATGGATATAAAAATATTAATCTCCTTAAAACATCAGTTTAACAATCAGTAATATAAATTTACGCTATAGTAAAATTAAGGTCTTTAAACAAGTAAATGATCAGCAAATCCTCAAAATTTTTTATTGTAAAGCATTTAAGTTAAATAATCATGAATATTTTTTAATTTTTCGGCCACAATGTCTTGAAGGTATTTTGGAATTCGGTTGAAAATAATATTTATTTTATGAGGTAATATTAATCAGTGCTGACATCTATTGGTTTTGTTTTAAAGTGAAAAACATTCAGCTGTATAAAAGTGAAGTAAAAATGCAAAAAAATTGAACAGTTTAGTTTTTATGTGGAAAAGAATGGAGGTACACATTTGTGTACCTCAGGTCTGAAGAGGTTAAACAAATTTTTCGCATTCTTATCCGACATTGTCCTTTATTTTTGACAGATAGTCCTTGATTGCAGTTAATCTCTTTTTTAATTATTTGCATAAGGAGTCTATAATAATAATAATAATAATCTTTGGGAAATAATGTTGAACAGATGCAGTATCTTCCCGCGAGCCGCCATTTCGTTTCCCTATTATTTCTAACAAATTACTATTATTATCATTATTTTGCCATTATTTTTTGAGGAAACATAAAATAAATATTTTTAAAGCTTTTTTTCACTTTACTTGAATGTTTTAGATAATAAATGAATAAGTAAATGAAGCTATTTTTACTATTAAAAACTTCATCTTTCAATCTGTGAATTTCCAAAGAAAATTGTCTTGTTTAATTTCATATTATTTTTTTGAAATGTATGATTCAATCATTAAATAACCATTTCAGTTGCATTTTGTAGTTTTAGGTAAATTAATAATGTATGAGAAGTAACAGGGAAACAAAATGGCGGCTCGCGGGAAGATACTGCATCTGTTCCAATAATATAATATATGAGATGAGTATGAGCAATAAGGTACTGTTATACAAAACAGTACTTCGTCCCATTCTTCTTTATTGCGCTCAGATCTGGGGTTCAGCGGCTAAAGCCAATCTGCAAAAAATTCAGGTGGTTTAAAACAACACTCTCCGTGGTATTGTTCACTCTCCTTGGTATCGCAGAAATACTGTTATCCATTCAGACCTTAATATTCCTCCTATTCGTTCTGTTATCAAAAATCAAGCCATAAAGTTTTTTGACAACATTCCTTCTATCCCAAATCCTGCTTTGCATAACATTTCTAATTATGGTGTAAATGCTCGTTGGAGACGACCACGAGCAACCCTACGTCTCCCTGAAAACATCGACCCAGGATAATTTTTCCTAGTTTTTATCTCATTGATAGGGTTTTCCTTCCTGAACGTTCACCATCTCCTAGTCTTTATTTTGTAAATACTTTTGTAAATTTTTGTAAATATTTTTATTTCTATTATACTCTTATCTAAGTTTTTTTTTTTTTTTTTTTGTATGGTGCCCTTATAGGGCCTTTGTTTTTTGGGACCTGGCTTCTCCCCCCCCCCCTCCTTGTTTCTGACGTTATGTTTGTCAGACTTTGGCTATAATTGTTCCATGTATCATTTCTCTACTAGAGATAAGGAGTTGATCTCTCCAGGCACTCTGACAATTATCTCGTCCAAGTCCAATATAATATAAGGAAATAAAATTGAAATAAAGTACTTATTTACATAATTTTGGAGAATTGCTGACTATTGTTATGACTATTATTTATAAGCTGTCGAATAAAATTACTTTATAGGTTCAGGATATTTAATTTTTTAGCAGATCTTTTCATCTAACATTTTTCTATTTTACATACGTCATACATAACACCACACTTCATTACGGTTATAGTCATAATAAATTATCTCTCTGCTTGTAATATGAGGTTTTCTAACAAAAGGAAATCAGATGGATGATTTATTTGGTCTTATATAAAAATAGACCAGGAAGAAAGAAAAGCCTGACCAAACCTCCGGCCCTTTTTCTCCAATTGGAGGACCCTATGACAGGTCGTAACTTAAAAGTGATTCTAGTCGAGATGCTGAAATTTGCAAATGATATTTCGATTCTAAGTAGGACAATTTTTTTTATTTTTGTCAATTTTAGTAATAATAGTATCTGTAATGTATCATTATTTTTTACAAATGAGTTTAAATTTATTTTTTATGTTTTTATTAAGGGAAAATATATGTAAAGATGTGAAATAACCAATCTTGAATTGTCTCCTAGAAGAAAGAAAATATTTAACAATTGAAAAATATTGTTTTCTTTTGAGACACCGCAAAGACTAGAATGAAAGAAACATTAAATTTTACAAGTATTTGGGAGGTAGTTCAACAAAACCTAAGCTTATATGAACATCAGACAGTTAAAGAATATCTTTTTTACGATATTTAAAACCGAAATATTCCTTAAATAATGAAAAATTATTTGTATGTGGGGAAAGAGATTGGAGAAAATACTCTACTGTAAGGGGTGTGGAATTTCACAAAGTTTTTACAAATTTACTCCTTGTAAAGAACAGAGTACATATTTAGCAATTTGCCAAAATATTCATTTATAATAAATTATTTTATCTTTTACACCAGAATAGTTTTGAAGAAAAATTAATTATTATGTTCTTTTGCGTTTTCTACCATCATTTATACTCTTTTGATGTCTTAAAATATAATCAAGCAGCAAATGTTTCTTGATTAATGCATATCAATATTCACAGAGTAGTAACAGAGAATCAACTTTCATACACTGTAATGGCAACTTGTTTAACATGGGATTACGTATAGACAGTAGCGAGACGAGTGGACCACTCTGAAGCTACGATCATAAAATAAGAGAGGTTGCTAATTCGGTGAAACATCGCTTCCTTGGCGACAAATGATAAAAGAAAAAAAAAATACTGCTTCTTGTTTTGAAATTTATGAAAGAATTATTTTAATATGAAATAACTTTGACGTATTCGTCTTGCAAACAATACATGTGTCTCTTCGTAACATAACGACCTAATAATTTAAACTTGAAAATTCAAGAATAATAACAGTAATAATTATGAATCAATATAAGCGCGGAAATCTAAGATCAAATAGCATAAGCACGTGTGCAAAGATAATCAAATCAGCATTCAGCAAGAAGCGCCAAACCAGAATAGGGTTACAGTTAAACAGAAATCACGAGGATAAAAATCGCCAATGCGATGGTTTAGTTTTTAAGTGATCCACTGAGGGCGTGCTTTTCAAGTCGAGTTGAGGCTCTGTTACGTACTCTGTGTCAATATTGTGGTAGGAAGGAAGTAAAACTCTAAAGTGTTGTACACAACTTTCGATGGTAAAAAGATGTGGGTAAAGGGAATTCCGAGTGTAATATAAAATTGTTTATATAAGATTTCCTTATACTATGTAGAAAAAAAGAATTATTTCTATAAAAAAATAAATAAATAAAATAAAGATTAGTTAGATTTTAATGAATTTAAAATCTATCTTAAAATAAACAGAAATTTGGAAACATTAATATTTTTTTCAGAAAATTATTGAAAAGTTTACAGGAAATTTTAACAAAATACAATGTTTATTTTGATTGATATTTTTAACTCTTAAATTACATCTATAAAATATTTATTATTATCATATATGACAATAAATTATACATATAGCAGAAAAAAAAGAGATTTCATCAACATTTACTTTTACATCATTAATCGTTTGTTTTTTTAATTGTTGAGAAAAATAATAAATAAGACAAAAGAAAAAAATTAATAAATAAAGCATAATATTTTCAAATCATAATTATTTTAAGATTAAGCTTTGCGGTGTTACTTAAAGGATGTTTAGAATCATTCAGTTATTTATTTATACATCAAATTAAGAAATAATGTAAAGTTTTTTTTTTTAAATTAAAGAATATTGAGGCTTTTATACTAGGGAGGCAAAGTACGTGTGAATTGGAGGAGGTAATTTATATTGCATAAGGCATCATAGAGGCGTTTGCACAGGAACTTATTCTATGTTAGTGAATTTTTTTTTTTTTTTTTTAAATAAGTATTAAAGATTAATAAAGTAATGTAAGGAGGAGGGACGGGTTGACAAAGTAGTCCTGTGAAGTTATATAATTAATTGTTTATTATTACTACAAAGCAAACAGTTCGAAGGAAAATCTTATGAAAATTGAAGGCTGAGAAAAAAAAAAATCGCTATGTCACGCGCACTAAATGCGCAAGCACCTTACCAATAGGATCAGAGAATCAAAATGATAAAGTGTGATCACTAGACTCGACACTTGTCATTAAATCCGAATTCGCGGTATTTCGGACCGTGCTATTTCGGGCTTGTACCATATAAGCCTAAATTCTGTATTAGATATTCAAAGGTGGTCTCGCAGGATCACCATTTGCATGATTTGAAATTATTGAACACGAGTAGACAATCCTTAATAAAAAAATTTTAAATATATTCTCTATAATATTACTAAAGCTAGTTTTTTTTTTTTTTTTTTTTCTTATATTATTTTACGTTTTTCGAAATTATTGATGCCTAAACATCCGACATTTTAACTTAGCGGTTCCCAATATCTAACTAAAAACACATTACAAATTTTTATAATTTTAAATTACAAAGTTATACTCAAATGTGTGACAAGACACACTTTACCTAATAATTCATTGATAATGAAGTCAGTAGCTCCGCTCACTACAATTCATATTGTATGGATGTTTATAGACTTCCATCTTTCCGAAAAATTTCAATTAATTAATACGCAATGTACTTTTCTGTTTCCTTTTTAATTATTGCCGAAACGTCAGTGAAGGCTTACTTTGGAGACACGAATTTTTTTTGTGTCTGTCTGTCAGTCAGTCTGTCTGTTCCGCGATAACTAATGCAAAAAAACATCCGATTGGCTTGAAATTAAGTGGGTATGTTAGTGAGGCACTGGGATTAAGCTGTATAGTTTTTTGCTAGATTTGATTCATTCGTTCGGAAAATATAGAATATTTTATTTTGCGCAATAATGCTTTTCTATGACAAATCCAATGATTTTCAATTTTTTTTCCTTGAGAAAAAATGAGACATTTCATTAATGGAATTCAATGATAAATGGATATTGAAATTTACCAGTTAAATTATTCGTATTGCTCTGAAATTTCGTCTATGCATTTGTCAGATTTTTAAAGTTATTACTGCAAATTTTGGAGATTTTTTATAAATGTGTTCCAATAATATAAACTAATTTGGTTTAGAGATTTACTTATTTAAAATGTATTTATTTCATTTTCTTTATTTTCTCTTAATGGTTGCTAAGCAACCATTCATCCTGATCCTTATTATATTTTAATTCTATAAATTTGAAAGCGTGGACGAAAATTTAAATGAAATCAACGTCAAAACTGATGAATTAATTAATGTCTTTTTATCTTTGCGGATAAATATAACATAGCCCAGAAAAGAACATACGCTATGTTTTATTAATTTTATTCAAATATTTTCCTTAATAATTCGAAATTTCCTTCTTTTTCATACAGAATCAAGAGCGATTTTTTAGATAAAATTTAACCAATTTCCTTTATCGTTGCCAAAAAAAAAATCTGGAATAATTTTTCAACGGCAATAAGTTTCAATTGAACAATTTCCATTCGAAAAACCAAACTAAGAAAAAATAAATATGACGTCAGAATTAAAATAAAAATAAAAATAGTACTTTGTTAAATATTAAACACGGAAATTTGTTTCTTTAATAAGAATTTTTCTGACAAAAATGGGGCCATAATTAGAAGTATAAAAGAAATAAAAAATAATTATATTTTTAACAAATATTTTAATTGGTAAAATTTGACGTCATAATTGAACAAAAACAGGTATTTTATAGTAGTCGTTAAAAATACAAGAAACATGGATATCAATAACTCATGAAAAATAACGCCATTGCCGAAACTTCAGTGAAGGCTTACTTTGAAGACACGAAATTTATTGTTTTTCATCTGTTAGTCTGTTCTTCTGTATGTTTGTCTGTCCCGCTATAACTGCTACAAAATGCAATCAAAACATTTTTTTTTTCGGAAACAAAGTTGTAAAACACTAGATTACTGAGTTTACACTTACAAAAGTTCCTGATACATCAGATTTAGGTGTTTATGGTTGGCAGGTATGTAGAAGCATGAAGATAATGAACTAGTTGGATGTGTCAATCTCAAAACTTTCTTCTATCTCATAAGTACATTTTAATATTAAAAAAAAATCGTGGTGACCCCAAAGTTACCCACTATCGAATTTCCTCGAACATTTGACCTAGCCTAATGAGATTCTGGTATCCGAAAAGCCTAAAACGCAAAATTTAATTAATATTCTGAGAAAATGAGCTTAGTAGTGCCTCATGTTGGGTAATTTATAGTAAAACCTAATAAGCATCTATTTATGTCGACCTAACAGAATCTGAAATTTGGTGGAATTTTGTCCATTAGTTCTTGAGATATAGTTATAACAAAAAGTTTGCAAAACGTAGCACAGCAACACCATATCTTGGACAATTTATGCCAAAACGTAAAAAAGCGTCTAATTATGTTATGGTGTAAAAGAATCTGAAGTTTGATGAAATTCTGTGCATTAGTTCTTGAGATATAGCTAGTTTAAAAAAACCGTGTAAAATATAGCACAGCAGCACCATCAGTTGAAGGATTTATAACAAAACGTAATCATCATGTAATTATGTTATATGTCATTTTGTAACAAAATGTGAAGTTTGATGAAATTCTGTGCATTGGTTGTTGAGATATAGCTATCGGAAAAATCGTGCAAAATGCAGCATAGCTGCACCACCTGTTGCAAGGTTAATACCAAAATGTAATCAGCGTCTAATTATGTTATATATTCTAGTGTAATAGAATCTAAAATTTGATGAAGTTCTCTGCATTAGTTCTTGAGATATAGCTATCGCAAAAATCGTGCAAAATGTAGCATAGCAGCGCCACCTATTGGGCAGTTCACACCAAAACCTTATCAGCGGCTATGTATCTCAAGGTATCGCGGAATCTGAAGTTTGGTGAAATTTTGTGCATTAGTTCTTGAGATATAGCTATCATGAAAATCATGAAAAACGTGGCATAGCAGCGCCACCTGATGGCCAATTTACACCAAAACTTAATCAGCGTCTATGTATATCAAGAGGTCACAGAATCTAAAGTTTGGTGAAATTCTGTGCATTAGTTCTTGAGATATAGCAATCTTGAAAATCATGAAAAACGTAGTATAGCAGCGCCACCTGCAGGCCAATTTTCACCAAAAACCAATAGGCACTAATTCATATCAAGGTCTAACTGAATATAAAATTTTATTAAATTTCGAGCATTAGTTCTTGAGATAGAGCGCCCACAAATTTTTTGTCACAGACAGACAGACAGACAGACAGACAGACAGACAGACAGACAGACAGACGGACAGACGGACAGACAGACATTTTCTAAAAATAGTAAAAACGTGTTCAGGACCTTCTAAAACGTATAAATCCGTCGAAAACCGGAAGTCGAAAATTTTCATGAATCCAATACTTTCTTCTTGTAAAGATAGAAGAAAGTAAAAATATATTGTCCAAACTGTTACTTATCCTTATAAATCAAAATGTATAAGGAAATGCAAGATATACAATAAACATTAGCACAATTATTAGAAAATGGCAAATTTAAATTAAGTGAGACTACGGGGGGTTCAGGGGGGCTCCGCCCCCCTGAAGAAATTTACCGCTTTTGAAGGCTGAAAACTTCTAATTCTTATTTTATTCTTATAAATAATTAAGTACTATGAAAATTTTAAGTTAAAGTTTCCAACATGTTGAATATTACCCAAAGTGTGTTTAAATATATATATACTAGCTGACCCGCCCGGCGTTGCCCGGGTCCTTATTAACAATATTAAACGAACTTGAAATTTGTATGATTTTATCATTAACTCGTTACATGCAGAAATGCATTGTTTGAAATACGTAGCCACTGACTGTGCGAAAAATCGGTTTTAAAAACAACTAATATTAAGCTCTAAAAATACTCGAAATGAGCAATGAAAAACGCGGGAGGGAATATGTATCCAACGATTGCATGATTTTCGTGTAAAAAAGTTGATATTTACCCGTAAAAATCACTGTTAACTCACGTAACTAATTATTATTTTCACATACAAATCCCATGTGAAATATTTTGAATTTCAAACTAATTATATCACTCTTAAATCCGACTATACCATGAATGAAATCGATACACGATGGTAGCTAAAAGATTGGTATATAGTACTATAATTTCAGAGCTATTTAACAAAAGTAAGTGTTATTTTTAATCAAATCTTTCGTATAGGTTCACTCTGTGTATAAATTCCTAACCTTAAACTTTTATACCGTAACCAGATCCTGTCTGTAACCTAACAGCGACTTAACAGTACCCTACCATAAATTAAATATAACAGAAATGTAACCTAGCCTAAATGTATTCACTTTATTGTAACATATCCTTATTCTAACCATAACATAAATGCAATTTAACTTTAACCTAAATAATATAATAGAAAAAACCATTTTAAAAAATTACTATTTCTTCGTAAAATATGCTTCAGCTGTAATTTGTTTCTTTCAATTCGTTTTATTAATACAAAATTCCTTTCTCGTGCTTTTATTTGAGACATTAAAATTTCAGCGATAAATGGTTTAATATTGCAAACCACGGAGTAAGACACTTCTTACTCCGTGTTGCAAACCTTTTTCGGTTTACTTCGCCTCCACCTATCTTTTTCTCCATGGTGTACAGCAGCTGTGATTTTTAAAAAAATCCTCATTTAAACCGACAGTTTGCCAGTCTATGAATTTTAAAGGTCTGTCCCAGCTTTTTTAATTATTTCAGCGAAAATTTTATGCAACCAATCAACCATAAGAAAATGAAATGGAAAAAAAGCGAAAAAAGGCGATTTTTTATGAGAGTGAGCTTTGGAATTTAATTAATTACTCAGTTAATAAATAGAATTTTGAAATTCTGGGCTTCAGGTGCATCAGGAGAGACATTGGGCTACTCTCAAAAAAATTTTGAGCTTCGTACGTGCTGTAGATTTTGCTAGCCATCGCAGACACACACACAGACACACACACAGACAGACAGAGCGTTTTGTTCTTTTATTAGTATAGATATGTGCAAAGCTGACGTTGAGGCTCCTGATCTGCAGATTTACTAGTTATATCATGATGCATAGTTGTTATCGATAAACCTCATAAGACAGTAAAAATTTCTTTTAATGCTATATTCATATTCAGTGTTTTGTTCATCTGATGAAACCCTACTCGTCTCTGTCGTCTGACTGTCCGTCACAGAGCCCGTACACGAAAACTGTAAATACAAAATCTCCGTCATGTGACCCAATCTTTGTGTGTCAATGAGGTGTAAACATTTAGGCAGCCGATTGAAAATGATACAGCGCATGCGTCCCCATTAAACGGATTTTGTCGTTGGTTTCTATGAGTCTATAGAAGTACTGTACAAAGTTGAAAATAAGGAACTTATTTATGCGAGCCGCATTTTTGCCGATCCCACCGAAGCTAGCATAGGGGAGAAAAATACGGGTTTCTGATTGGTCGAAAAATTGTTTGCAAATACATCATCCTAGATGCTAATGTACACATTAGGAGCGCATTTGGGTATATCATTAAAATAATAATAAGAAGAAGAAATTGCAATTTTTTTTTAAAGTAATATAGAACAATTGAGTTTAACGGCGTTATATGAAAATACTATTGTTTCTAAATAAATTGTTCTGATTGTGTATATATGTGCATATCATGTTAAAAAAATAGAAAGAACAAATGACAATTCTATTTTTATTATTTTCTAAAAGTAATAGAGAAAATTGTTAAACATCCAGATTAACTTCTTTAATTATAAATTCCGAATTACCTATTTCTTTATCTATTAATAAATATGTAAAAACAGAAGGAAAATCCAGCTTTCAAAAGCTTTTCAAACAGAAATTGAGGATTAAATAAACGTAAACTCAAAAATGAAGGAAAGCAAAATTATTCAACCAATCAGAAGCCCGTATTTTTCTCCCCTATGCTAGCTTCGGTGGGATCGGCAAAAATGCATGCGAGCCCTAAGAGCAGCTCATGTTTGTTTATTACTTCTCATTTCTTTTGGAGATTTGAATACAGCCTTTAGAAAAGAAAAACCAGAGAAACAGTTTAATCCTTTGAGGCATAATTTTATAAATGGAGTCTGAAAGCAGAGATACACTGTCTAGAAGTATATAGTGTGTAATACAGCAGGTGAAGCTGCATTAAAAAAAATAACATTTTCCCCAGAAGGCGCTATGATCGATGTTAATGCGCCGAATGAATATAAATCCTTTGTGTTGTCAGATATCTACGATGCAATTTAAACTTCGAGAAACTTATTTTCGAAAGATAAATTTGGCGAAAAACAAAAGTAAAAAGATTTATGTTGTAATACAGTGAAGCATCGTTTATACGACGCTGAAGGGACTACCGAAAAACGTCGTATAAACGATAACGTCGTATAATCGATTTTTGCTTTTAAAACTAGAATTAATTATAAATTTGTAAATTAAACAAACAAAACAAACAAATAACCAATAAATAAATAAATAAGGGGGAAAAATCAATAAGCGATTTAAATATACGTACCTTTATTTATGTTTTACTTTTGATCATATTACGTAGCATTACAAAAAAAATATATCTATGACTGTTTGAGGTGATGCTGATGTTGGGATATAATTAATTAATCATTTCTGCAATGAGTCAAGGACTTAAAAAGTTTTTCCGCTGGTACTGTAGCAAAAAAAAAAAAAAAAAAAAAAAAAAAAAGTTTTTAATGTTTTTATGCACCGCGTGGCCAACTAAAAGTCGCCAATACTAATAACAATTAGATAGATGGCCTATTTTCAATTTTAAAAAATCGAAGAAGTTGACTATCCTTGCAAAAATAATGACCCCTACAATGTAATCTGTTACGTGTAAGCTGATTCTTCCGACTAATCGAACACTAGCTCATATTGGTATCAAGTGCTTTACATTTAAGCATGTTCTTTGGTGTCATTCTTAGCTGATAACTTCCGCCCTTTCTTAAAATACACAAGAAAAATAAACAAAAATAAACCTTACAAAATCGAAAAATCGACGTATAAACGATTTTGTGCGTCGTATAAAAGATATATTTTTACATTAAAATGAATAGGAATGAATTGGGACCACTCTCAAACGTCGTATAAATGTAAACGTCGTTGTCGTATAAGCAATCTTCGTATAAACGATGCTTTACTGTATTTGATGTATTAGGAATGAACGAAAGTTATTATAAATTTGCTGCATTCATGTAGATATATATTTTTTAATTTATCCGACACCACACATTTTTAGATGCTTAATTAACACTCATTTTTACATTTTCAAATAACCAATTTGGGAGTAGCGCCGTCTAAAATGATGTAATATATCGGATACTTTCTAAAGCATTACACGTTACAGATATATGTGATTTCTACACTGTATATTTCAAACATGATCAGTTATTAGATGTCTTACATCTGGGTAGGACTCGTTAGCAGAATATAGAAAAAAAAAAAAAAAAAACATTTCGTACACGCTTTTTGAGGTTATGTTTTGCAATTCCACACTTTTCACAAATTTCATATCTAAAACCATGATATGACGAATATATTCTTAGCTCCGCCCCCAACTTCTCTGTTTATTGAAAAAGAAGGGAGAGACAAAGATTCCGAAAATAATATCCTTATTTAATTTCCGAAAAGAAAATTTACAAAAATCGTTTCCTTATGGTGTTTCAAATTTATACATAAAAAGAATGATTTACAAGTTATCTAAATTTAAAATAATTATACATACACATGTGATCTAAAAAGTATTCATTCTTATCTGAAGCAATCTATGATACATTTAGTAAAAGGATCTATATTTACAAGCCTGTTATTATAAATAAAATTTTATTTTACCATCTTTTAAATTTTGTTCATATTATATGTGAGAAAAACAGTCGAAACTATGACTTTCCACTATCCTATTTGATTTCTTATTTTTTCCAAATAATCCAAGTTCGATAACTTCCTTGATTGCCTATATGATATCCGAAATACTGTATTTTTAATTAACCGAGGGAAAAAAAGAAAAAAGTCATTTTTAATTAACCCACTTAACTGATTTACCTGTATGCCGTACGGACAAGAAAAGTTTGCTTGGTTCATCGCTTAAATCTTTTTGATACCACTAATTTTTTTTATTTACAATTTCATAATACTTAATGACAGAAATTTTAGGATTAAATATTATGAATATTATAGTTTTTAAAAAAATTATTTTTATCCCATTTTTTTTCAATTTATTGTTTATGAAAATAATAATAAGAAGAAGAAGAAATACATAAATAACATAAAATAAAAACGCTTAAGGGAGACCCGTACCCCATTTTCGGCCAAAAATCATCAAAAGTTCAAAAATTTTTTTATCTCAGAAAACGATAAAATACATATTTGCGAATATCCATGCAAAATTTCAGAACTCGGGGACACTTGGAACAGGTAGAAAATGAGCTTTTTTAATTGTACTCACTATAGAGTTTAAAGGACTAGCGGCCATTTAAAACGTGTTTTCCTGAAAATGACTTTTTTCATATTTTGCCTATATAAGGCTCAGTGGTAAAATGATTTAGAAACAAAGTGTTTATGTTTTTAGAATCTTAAAAAAAATTGCAGGAAAAGTAAGGAGAGATTTTTTTTTTAACTATTTCTGAATATTTTACATAAATTGGTAAACATGAGAATCATAAAGAATTTAAAAAAATTTACCATGCGTAATTTTTTTTTTTTTTTTTTTTTTTTTTTAAGTTGAGTAAAATAGAAAATTTAAAATATCTCTCCTTAGTTCTTTTCTATATACTATAACACTATTTAAGATATTTTAGTAATACCAAAATATTGAAAATTGAATGAGGAGTAGTAATTTTAAAAAATGTATTTTTCGACAAAAAAATATCATAAAAATCCCCATAAAAAATATACTTTTTAATAAAAAGTGAATTTTTTTGCTAATTATTCCTTGCAAAAAGATTCTTAAATAGTACACCAAAATTCATTACTTTAAAATCAATAATAAAAATTTTGGGTTTTTTCTTACGGGTCTCCCTTAAGTGATTAAAAACATAAAATTTTATTAACTTATAAATCATGAATATTCTTTTAATTAGGTAAGTATGCGGGAAACTTATCATCTCGTAATTTAGAAAGTTTGATTGTTTTATTTTTTTCTCTCTGTATAAATATATGTAATAATTTTAAAAAAAATTGCGCCTTAATTCTAAATTATTTTCAAATTCTTATAATATTTAACTTATCTCCTTGCTTTTTATAACATCTTAAAATATTTATTTTATTTCCATACCTTTAATCCGCAATTTCTTTCTTTTGTTTTATTCTAAAAATCATCAATCGGTCAAAAAAAATTAATTTCTTAAAATCCCATTTCATAAATTCATTCTTTTATCTGTTGCATAATATCGTTTGAATTTATGTTTTAAAAAATCATACGATGATCCACAATTCTCTTTTAAGCGACGCTAAAAGCCAGAATGCGTTTTAAGCTTCTGAGCGACTGCTAGAAATCTCTCTTTAATCCGCATCTCATGGTTAATCTCATATTTCTAGATAATTAATTGGCAACTTTGGACTTAGCTATAAAATCCTATATTCTAACGCATAATCCTATATTTTATCCTCTGTTATAACCTTGTTACATTGACTTCGAGTCATATTTCTACGTTTTTTGTTGTAGTAATAAAAGTCCTGTCAGCTAATGGGAATAACTTATCTGGCGAAATTTTATCATTATTAATTTTTTTCGTCTAATGTTATTAATTTATATAATATTACAGGAATAAGGTATTTATTGAAATTTGCAAAATTAAAAGTTTTATTTTAAATTCTTAAAGAATAGCAGCATTTTCCATTTCTTCCACTCGGAAGAAATCTGTTTCTCTCCGATGACTCTTTTTCGTGTTGTTTTCCGCGGTTTTTTCCACAGTAGAGTAAACTTCCAAAAGCTGATTTTTTTGGAATTGAAGCTAATTAAACATGCTGTTGAATGTTATTATTTCAAACTAAAGTTAACATTGAAAAAGTTTTTCTCAACTCATACCAGTAAATTTATTTAATAATATGTTATAGTATTTATATGCTTTTTTTCTCAATAATTTAGGATATTGTTTTTCAGATTTCAGATATTTTCAGATATTTTTCAATACTTTTTCGATTTTGGTTGCAGATATTTTTTGCAAAGTTAGTTTCACTTTCAAAACCGGTTTCAAAACTGAAAGTGCTTTTTAAAAAATATATCTGCGACCAAAATCGAAAGAGTAAAAAAGGTGCGCTGTCGGCATGCACCTCAGCTATCCAGTGCAAAAAAAAAATTATTCAAAAATGTGAAAATGCGAAAGAGTTATTAGAAAAATGCTTCCCCATAGGAATAGCATTAGCTCGCGAGCGTTTCCTCGAGCGAGGACAGGGGCCTTAATCGTCGCCCCTGAGGCATTCACGGGCTACATGCTTCGCAGCTTTTATTCAGAATTGTTTGATTCCCACCAGTTTTATGAAATAGTGTACTTGGTTTTATTCTAATTTAACTTGTCACTAATTAAGATGAATATTTCTTTTTCAAAAAAGTGGTGGCAATAATGAGTTTGAATTTTTAAACCGTAATTTAATGAAACCATTAAGGGATTCAATTCATAGCACTAAATAAGGAGTGATTCTTTTGATCTAATAGAGCTGAAATCACAGAGTAATGAATGTTGAGAATTCCCGAAAGAAGAACTGAGATTTTTTGAATGCTTATTTTCGGCTGAGTTATGATTTGCGGCAGCACTTTCGCTGAAAATGATTGGCGAAATTCAGATTTTGAACCAGAAAAGAAGACTAATCGAAAAGTTGACAGTAGTGCTGACATCTATTAAATAGATATAAAAACATATAGTTTCAATGCAAATTCAACATAGACTTCAACTCATCAAGATTTAAAAGTTCAATAAACAGTTCCGTGCATTGTAAAATACCTCTGTATGAAAATATTGGAAAAATGAATTTAAACGATTTTTTTTTCCCATTAACAAGTTCACTTGATTACTGGATTATTTTTATGTATTAAATTTATCTCTTAATTAGTTTAATTGATTTATTAATTTGCGATAAAAGGAAAACTACAAAAAAATTTGTAATTTAAGAAAGCTTTTTAGTATCTTCCTCGACAAGTTGAAGATAGTGCTGCCATCTGTTACGGAAAAATTGAAACAATAGAGGGTTTGAAGAAAATCAACAGCTGTAACCAGATTTAATTGAAAAATATTTTTTGTTTCTAAAATCTTATCGCGAAACTTGAGTTTTTTGTTTCAATAAGGTCATTTTTTTCTTTTCTTTTCAAGTTTTTAACCCAAAATAATTAACTAATAACTTTATGAGATTTAAATTATATTCTTTTTTCTTCTAAAGACATTTGAATAAAACTGACTGATGTTAAAAAATTTTCTTCCTCTATCATTCTTTGTTTTTAAAATTATTTTTTATTAGTGATGACTTACAAATTAATCTAATTTTTCTTACATTTATGCCTTTCGTCTTTTACAATAATTACGCTGCCTTTAAAAATGCTGTTTGTAAACTTATATGGAACTGGAATGTGCACTACACTGTTAAATTTCTGTAGCATAATCGCCATTTATTCGACTGCTTTTAAAGATAAAACCCTTTTAACCATATCATTCAGCGTAACTGGCAATATTATTGACCATTTGTGTTAACCATTTTCAATAAAAACGCTCGAGTGATTGATTGGTTGTATTTGTGGCGGCCAATTATCTGTACGAGGGATATAGGCCCTAATGGGGGTGGAGGGTGGATTTCCTTCCATGAGGGTTTTTCTAAGGGAATCTAATCCGTATTTACGCAAGTTAATTCAATGTTCGAAGAAAACCACGGAAAAATCCGAACAGTTAGGCCGACAGCCGCGATATTGTATAATCCGATATTGTATATAGTATTTAAATAAAGCAAATATTAATGATAATAATGCAGTGTTTGGGGAAAATTATTTTTATAATTTCAGGTATTACATTCATTTAGATACTTTTAATAGTTACATTTACTTTAACAATTTAAATTGTTACAATTATCACATTTATCAGATAAAAAAAGTATGACATTGATTATTTAACGTGAAAAAAAAAAACACTTCATTCGCTTTTAAATCTACATTTTTCTTTATAATAACAAATTATAGCGTTCCTAAATTTTTGCAGATTGCTATCACAATTTAAACCGCTTCAGTCCCTGTGTTCCCTATAGGACACACATATTAAGAATTGTTTTTTAACTTGTATAAATAATGCTAAAAATAAAGAAATTGGTGTGAATTTAGCCAAACAAATAGCAGCAACTAAACCAAATAGCAATTTGTTTAGTTATACTGTTTTTAGTGAAATAATAAAATAGTTTTTCAACAAAAATGCATGGAATTTACAAAAATGAAAGCGTGAACATTTTTTTCTGGCTGCCAAGATATCATTTGTAAAGTTCATTAGCAATAAAAAATTCTTAAATGTATTACTATTTACTTTTGCATTGTTTTAGTAAAATAAATTTAAAAAATCCAAGAAATATTCAAAATAATATGCTTATTGAATCCCCATGTATACTAAAATTTTAAGGGTGTATTTCGATCCAAAGTGCCTTTTTTCCGATATATTTTTAGATTCATTCTTTCTCTCAAATGCACCAAACTTTCAAATTATCTTATTTAGAAACTACACAAGGTGCCGTGATTGTCGATTCTTTGATAACTGTAGAAAATGTTGCAAAAAAATGCTGTCGAAAACGGCGTCTTGGACAAAATTTTCCGAAGCGGAAAGTCTGCGAACGAAAAAAAGGGTCATGCTGAGAAAATAATTGCTTATAAATCAAATTCTAATTAATTCAGCGAAAAATTACTTCATACATCATCTTCTACATCACTTCAAAAATCACCCCAGCAAATTTCATGTTTCTATTTTTAAAAAGTGTGTCTGAAATTAAATCGGAAAATATAGAACTGTTGAAGGTGGAAAAGCATTTTTTCAAATACACCTTTTACCTTCCGTCTACCAGACAAAACACCCATTTATCTACGGCAACACCTAATTTTAATTCCAAACTTGCAAACGGCACCAGTAATCTATACTAATAAAAGAACAAAACGCTCTGTCTGTGTGTGTGTCTGTGTGTGTGTCTGCGATGGCTAGCAAAATCTACAGCACGTACAAAGCTCAAAATTTTTTTGAGAGTAGCCCAATATCTCTCCTGATGCACCTGAGCTTCAGAATTTCAAAATTCCAATTATTAACTGAGTAATTAATTAAAATCAAGAGGTCACTCTCATAAAAAATCATCTTTTCCCCAATTTTTTTCTCTTTCATTTGTTTACGGTTGGTTGGTTGTGTAAAAATTTTCGCAGAAGTTATAAGAAAGCTGAGACAGAATTAAAGAAACCCATGGAGGAATAAGATAAGTGGAGGTGAAGTAAGCTCAAAAAAGGTTTGCGATATGAAACCATTTATCGCTCAAATTTAATGTGGCAAACAAAAGGACGTGGAAGAGATTTTGTATTATAAGACGAATTGAAAGAAATGAATTACAGTTGAAGCATATTTCAAGAGGAAATAGCAAATTTTTAAAATGGTCTTCGTTCTATTATTATTTATTAGAATAAATATTCGCTTTTAAAATGAAGGAAATTGGAAAATCAGCAATAATTAAATATCAAATTAAAATTAAATAAGATATTGAAAACATTTAATACGAATTAAAAATTGTATAACTAAAAGTTTCCTTCATTAATGTAATTTTCAATACTTTATAACGTAGATGAAAAATGTTTATGACTTAATAATTGCATGTAAATAAATATTTAAAATATTCGCGTTTGAAATGAAATAGACGCCCTCTCGCGGACAAAGTCTGAAACGAAATAGAACTGATACTGATACCGTGAGCATCTTCCACTGAAATCGGCCATTTTATAATGTCAATTTTCGTCTGTTTTTTTTTACTCCTATGGAGTCCAAAGTTGCTCAAAAAAGGGATAACACATATTGTTGTGTTCCCCAATGTAAATCCATGGGCAGTAAATCCCCTCAACTAAGTTTCCACAAATTTCCGAACATAAAAAGTGTCGTCCGTAAAGCAACTTCTGATGGCCGCATGGTTTTTGTTAATAGAAAAAAAGAATGGATAAATATCCTAAAAATAGAGAAAGAAGTTTCTAAAAGAATGGTGGTTTGTTCGAAACATTTTGACTTGGATGCATTTACTTTTCCACGTAAGTAAAGAAAATATTTTTTAGCATTATGAAATTCCAAAATACTTTCAAAAGAATTTGACAAGTACAAAAATATGTTTATATTTATTCTTGTGGAGGAAATAATTAGGGATGGGACGAATATTCGGCCACTATTCGGTATTCGGCCCTTTTGCCGAATATTCGGTTGGCCGAATATTGAAGGCTTGTTGACCGAATACTTCGGCCGAATACCTATAGCCGAATATTTAGAGATATCTCGCCGAATATTGCTGAAATCTTGCCGAATAGTGAAAGATATCTTGTCAAATAAATTTAGGATTTGAAGAATTTCATTTCTTGCAATTTTTTTTTTCTCTAATCCAAATTGGTTACTTCATTTATGAAGTCATCCTCATTCTTACTTGTAAAACATAGTTATTCAGATACTAAAAAATATACAGCCTTTCTGTATTTCCTATAAAGGTTGGTGATATTTTAGAAAATGCTGCCCTAGTTGGAGATTTAATTGTACAGGAAATGTCTTCATTAGAGAATGATATATTACAATTCAAGATATAAAAATACTTATCGAAAAAAAAAGAAACACTACCTTATTTTAAAACATTCGAATATTTATTAATGTCTGCAAATTCCATGCACATGTAAAAAAGGCTCTTGTGAAATTCATAACTTATTTTCTATGAAGTGAGAAATGAAAAAATTCATTCACTAGGTGTATTAACGAAGATTTATTTTCAAAGTTAAATATCAAATATTACTATTCCAAATACAACGATACATCTGAAAACAGAACTGGTGTCAAACTAGATACATGTTAGATGACACAACTTGCTTTATGAAGATGGTTTTATAAATATTTAAACATAAATTGTAAATGCTGAACAAAATAATTTTTTTATTCTATAGTTTTCATTTTTAAATAATTATTTGCATAATTACTGGCTTAAATATGTAACATTATTATGTATATATTTTTGATTTACATCTTCCTTCATTCATGTTGTTATCAATTTCTGCTTATCCTTTTAATGCTTGTTGAATAAGTGGAATAATAAAGTTTAATATTGTGTACGCCAGTTCAAATGTCAAAGATTTTGTTAACAATGCATTCTACTTTAAGCATAACCTTTTGCTTTAACGTAATTTGTAATTTAAAGATTGACAACTGATTTCCAAACAGTCTCATTCTTACGAATTTGTTTATTATTAGGGTCACAAACTCTTAATGGTCAAATTTACTTCATTAAAGGTTACTTCAGAAAATATTTCCTTGTGAATTCTGAGAGACAGAGATTAAGAATATTATTAATTTTGGATGCAAGAAAAGATAAAAGTATCATTTGATAGTAAAAGTGAAATGCATTGTTCATATTTTAATGGAAATATTTTACCATCCTGACTTACTGAAAATCAATTTGATGTACATTAAGATAAAAGAATATAATGCAATTTCATAATTTTTTTGTGTTAAAATAAATGTTTCAAATTTCAGAATACATTTAAAAGCACATTTAAGAGTAATAATTATTAATGAGTGCCTGTTTTTTAAATTATATATAATAAAAAAATTTTTCTTTATTGGGAAAAAAAGTTAGTATTCGGCCGCCGAATATTCGGTATTCGGCTATTCGGCCAAATCACTTTTCGTCCCATCCCTAGAAATAATTGCAAAATTTAATCCAAAAATAGTTCTTTATCAAAATTAATTCATTACATTTACGAGTTTCCATTTAAATGCATTTAATTTTGATTTTTTTTTTTTTTTTTTTTTTCACATTTTAGATAAAGCTAAGAATTAATTAATGCAAATAGCCATACGGATTACTATATGCAAGATAGACAATAAGTCAATTTCAATAGCATAAAAATACTTTTCATTAAAGATGCTCTTAAAAATAATACATTTTATATAAAAGTAGACATATCTTTTCTCTTTGTTATCTATTTATTTATTTAATTCAGATATTTGTTTAGAAAGATATTTTGTTGAGATACCTAGTATGTAAGCAATTATTCAAATGCATAATTGCTATTTGCAATTATCCCTCTTTATTATTTTAATAAAGAAGGACAATCTAACTATAATTCGATCACGATAATTTAAAGAAATATTTTTAATTTTAGCTGAAACATGTAAAAGACCCAGGTTAAAACCTTTTGCAATGCCAAGCCTCTGTCTTCCAAAGTCATCTACATATTCAGAAGAAAAAAAAAGAATAAAAGAAAAAAATGGTGCAAAAAGGTCTGCTCGCTATGAAGAAATTAACAGGTATTATTTATATCCTTATTAGTTGATTAAAGAGTATGTCATATCTTTGCTATAACCATCCCCCTCCCTTTTTTAATCAAAAATTTTTTTTGACTTTTTGTTTTCATATTAAGTGAAGTTTCATACTGTATTTGCAAATATTTTTGAAACATTAATTGAAATTTGTATCGTTTTCAATATATAAATATATACAGGGTGTATCTAAACTACTGAGCAAAACTTTGAGGGGTGATAATACACATCAAGACAAACAATATTAAATAGGAAACTAAGTATCCCAAACGTCTTCCGAAGGAGATAGGCGCCATCAAAGTTTAAGATCCAAAATTTGAAATGACTATAAAACTCAGAGAAATTGGTTGATTCGTTTGCGGTTTTCACAAAAACTATTCTTTATGTCAGTATTGTCTTGAAAGTAAATTATAAAGATAAATTTTAAAAAATGCCAATATAGGGTGCTTTAGACTTTGGAGTAATGAACTATTTTTTACCTTATTTTTTGCATATCATTAAATTTTTTTAGAAGTTTAGACATAAACTTAAATTTCGAGATAAAAATCTGTGGTTAAGTAGCGTAAACTGAACTGTGTTCAATGGGAGTGGGTGGGTTCAAATTTCAAATGATTATAAAAAACAGAAAAATTGGTCGATTGATTTGCGGTTTTCATTAAAATTATTATTTATGTCAGTATTGTCTTGAAAAAATACATTCAGATAAATTTAAAAAAATGTCGAAAGAGGGCGCTTTAGACTTTGGAGTAACATAAAACTATTTTTTATCATTATTTTTTGCATCTCATTAAATTTTTTTAGAAGTTTAGAAATAAACTTACATTTTGAGCTGAAAATCTGAACCATTGAGAGTGGTTAAGTAGTGCAAACTGAACTGTGTTCAATGATGGTGGGGAGGTTGAAATTTCAAATCATTATAAAAAACCCCAGAAAAATCGTCTATTCGTTTGTGGTTTTCTCTAAAACCATTCTTTATGTCAGTATTTCTGTAAGAAGTATAATTATTAAATCTTTTAATAAAATGTACATTAAAATATTCAATTAACATCCAATACCATGAAAACAAACATCCAAAATCACCATAGGAAAGATTTAATAAAACTGGACAATATTATTCAATACTAGTTTTTTCTGTGATTTGTAATGAGAATTTATTTTGGCCCAATTATTTACTAGTAAAAGGCATTTATAGGTTATTACTTTTTTTCATTATATTGCTTGAATTTATATCTATGTGCAGGGCCGTAGCTAAGGGGGCGCTATGGGCGGCTCAGCCCCCCCTAAAATATTTTGAGTCCCCCCTGGAAAAGATTCCAAGGTCACTAAGTGAATTTCTCTTCCAAATATCCAAATGAAATTCTGTTAAAAAAAATCTAATTCAGTTTTGTGACCCTTTCACAATTTTACAGAATTACTAAATTGTATCAAAAATAAGTGTTTCAACACTCCCTCAGCCTATTTGTACATATGAAGCTAACATGATGTTTAATTTTGCACCAGTTACACTTAAAATTTTCATCATCATATACTTTTCTTAGCATAAAATGAAGTTATTACTTCAGTTTAATAAGAAACATAATACCTACTATGTGAATATGCACTTATATATCTTTCTGCGTCAGAGAGAGAGAGGGAAAAAAATTTTTATGAGCCCCCGCTATTGATCACTTCTAGCTACGGCCCTGTCTATGTGTATATGTTATTTACTCATACATATCAGTAGAACATCAAAATTAGTCTGAAAATTTATGTAAGTTTGTATAATATAGGGATGCACCAGATACTGATTTTGCCGGATATCCGATTTGCCTGCCGGATTTGGATATCCGGTACTGAATATGTTTTTAGTTATGGTGAATGTTTGTTTATTTCTTTATGCAATCCCATCTCAAATAATAAATTGCAAACATGTTTCACACACCATTACAACTTTTAAACGTATTGGAATATAATTTACAGAAACTATATATCTTTGACTATCAGGGCTTGAAATTCAGGTTTTCCCAGACAGAGTTTTCCTCATAACATTTGTAAATGTAGAGGAGTTAAACTATATGAGAAGGAAAAAAAGGGTTTATTTTACATGCCATTTAAATATTTAATTTATACCAGCATGACAAAATTCCATTAAAATAATTTAAATCAACAACTCAAAATAATTATCCAAATGTCTATTTTAATTAAAAGAAACGAAAAGAATCAAGCCTTATATATATCATATCTATTTTTCAATTGTCATTCAGTGTTATGAACAATTAATAATTGAGTGAGTTGCTAAATGAATATTTTAATTTAGATTTTATTCAATTTTGTGTGGTTTAGAATCTTTTGTAAGTTACACTTTTTTATTTTTATTTTACTTATTTTTTTGTAAAATCTGATAGACACTCATTTTTAATTTACTTGCAAGAATAATACATTTAAATGATTGTATTGTCAATATCCTGCGGTGATTGCATACCACTTACTAGGGAAGTGCACGAAGTGTGAGTCACCGATTTTGACAAAAGTGGTATCGTTGGAAAGATCTCATTGAGAGCAGCAAAAAACTCAATAGAACTACCCGTCGCAAATGAGTCGTTATCAAAATATCCGACAATATATGTGACGCAACTAGTGCATACTTAATGGGGCACCGTAAAAAATTTAGTCTCGATTTTAACTAAAGTGGCATTGTTGAAAAGATATCATCGTGAAGATTAAAAAACTCAATGGAATCATAGGTCGGAAATTAATTATTTTCGAGATATCCGACAATTTGTGTCACATTTTTAATACACACTTCTAGGAAACTGCATTAAGTGACAGAAATTGTCGGATATCTCGAAAATCGCTCGTTTCAGATGGTTTGTTCCTTTTGAGTTTTTTACTTCTTACAATGATATCTTTGCAACGACACCATTTTCATTATAATCAAGAAAACATTTTTTTGTGGTTCCCCGTTAAGTGTATACTAGTTAAGTGACATAAATTGCCGGATATCTCGATAACGGCTCATTTGCAACGTGTAGTTCCATTGAGTTTTTAATACTCTCGATGAGATTTTCCAACGATATTACTTTTGTCAAAATCGGTGACTTATACTTTTTGCACTTCCCTAGTTAATGCAGTTTCCTAGAAGTGTGTATTAAATATATGACACAAATTGTCAGATATCTCGAAAACAATTCATTTCCGACAGGTGATTCCATTGAGTTTTTTAATCCTCACGATGATATCTTTTCAATGATACCACTTTAGTTAAAATCAAGACTAAAATTTTTTACGGTGCCTCATTAAGTATGCGCTAGTTGCGTCACATATATTGTCGGATATCTTAATAACGACTCATTTGCGACGGGTAGTTCTATTGAGTTTTTTTGCTGCTCTCGGTGAGATCTTTCCAACGATATCACTTTTGTCAAAATCGATGATTCACATTTCGTGCACTTCCCTAGTTAGTGGAATTATCGTCAATGTTGTAATTTCTGATATTTAGCTAATTGAATTATGTTCTTCTAAGCAATGGAATTTTAAACCCATATGAAATTCTGAAAAGGGCATAATCAGTAGGTTTCTTCTATTCCATGAGAAATGGTTTATTTAAAAAGGTCATGTCCTAATTTCTGTGAACTATACACATAAACTATTTATTGTTTTTAAATGTGTTTCCTTAAAGTTTGCCATTTTTTTTTTTTCAATCATTTAGAAAGCGGTTCATGTTATCGGTTGAGAATGGACCTTGTGGTGTCTGTATTTTATTTTGTTTATTATTGGTCCAGGAAATCTATGACATATGTAGTATGTGACTCTTTTATTTTGTTTATTATTGGTCCAGGAAATCTATGACATATGTAGTATGTGACTCTTATTACATGAGTCATGTTTCGATCATCATAAAAATAATGTTTTTACTGATTTTCATTAACTCAGTGGGAAACATTAAAACATCTTGCTTTGGCAATGGATGTCCTCATTTTATTTATTTATTTATTTATTATTTTTTTTTTTTTTACGAAATTCTATAAATTTAGAAGAATTTTTATTTGAATAGGAAATCAAAATGTCATTTTTTAATAAAGAAGAAAATGAAAAGTTACAAAATGGGCAGATGCAAATTATCAGATATGAAAAAAAAAAAAAAACGAATCCAAACAGAAACATCGTATGAAAGATTATCTTTTAAATGAAAAAAGAAGTATGATTATCAAGCCCATTGATTACAAAATGTCCAATGATTTCGCAAATGAAAAAAAAATCTAATGCTGAACCATTGATTGTAAAAAAAACATGTTTTTTTTTTTCCAATGTGCAACACAAGATCTAATCTCATTTTTTTTACTGCTGATTCTAGGCTAATTAGATAGAGCTCAGACTCTAGTGACCATTATTGCCGTTTTAGAAATTTCTTGTTTTGGCAAAAGAGACAAAATAAATTAGAAAAAGAAATTCACAAAATACAGAAATCGGCCATAGAAAAAACATCGCTGATTTTGTCCACCATGGCAAAAATAAATTTTTAAAAATAGTCAATTGGTCTGAAAAAATTTGAAGTTTGAGGGAACTTGGGCAGTGGGAAAATATAGCAAAATTCATCAGTCATTTACAGTAAAATATTGTGAAATTTGTCAGCCTGTCACAAGCAAATATCATGAAAATCATCAGCAGGTAACAGAGAAAAAACACAAATTTTTCAGCTGGACACAGGAAAATAATTATTAATTTCAGCAGAATGTCACTAAAACAAAAAGGGAAATTTTCCAATCAGTCGCAGAATAAAATAGCTAAATTTGTCACATTCAGTTGAGAGAAAAAAAATGTGAAATTTGGCAATCGGTCTCGAGAAAAAAGTTGCAAGAGTTTGCGAGGCGAGCAAGCGAGAAAATTGTGAAAAAAATTACAGTTTTTCAATGAAATGCAAAAAACCAATCATGAATTTTGTATAATTGCTGTAAGAGAAAACTGAGATTTGCCAATTGACAGCGGAAAATATCACAAAAATAGTCTGTCAGTCCTGAGATTTGATCGCCATTTAACAAAAGAAAAAAAAATTCAAAAAGGGATTTTTTTTGGGGGGGGGGGGAACAGGAATGTCTTGGCTAGAAGATTTTTTAAGTCACGAATCCAGCCATCCCATGCCAAAGTTCAAGCCCTGTATGTGTATATAATATATAATGCCCCTAATATTAATAATATTGAATAAAAAATGTACTTCAAACATTTAAATATTCTGCTTATTTGTCAATGAAACGCTGATAATGGCTAATAATTACAATGAAATGCTGATAATTGCTAATAATCGCTAATAATTTGTACAATGAAATGCAGATAATTTATAGAACAAATTTTACACATTTATCAATGTTTATTTTATAATTGTAAAGTAATTTCACAAAGAAATACATAGCTTTCATTTATAATGTAAACATAAAAAGGCTTACGAATATACCAATGGTTGAAGAGTTATTTCCAAACATGGGTTTACTTAATGATTTTTTTCATGTTTTAATTATTTAATACTGTTTTACCTTAAGCTACATTTAATTTTGCTTTAAGTTAAATCACTTTCAAATTTATAAGCCAAAAAAAAAAAAAAACTTTTTAATTTTAAATATTTATAATGAAATCATGAAAATAACTAGTTGGATGCACCAATCCCAAAACTCTCTTCTATTCCATATATCTGAATGTTTCAAAAAATATTTACAAATACAGTTGAGTCTCTATATAACGAAATCCATCGTTCAGTCAAAAAATTAGTTGAATAGAAAACGGCAAAAAATTTTGTACTTTATAAGAAAGCATTATCCCAAAGGAGTTTTTATGCAGATGCAGTAGAAGATAACACCAGCATAGATGATGTTTAGTAACAATTCTTCATTCAAATGATCTCTCACAACAAAAAATGTTCCAAGTCGCCACAAACAACAAACATAAACTCTAAAAGTAATGAGAGTTAGTTTAGATAGATGAAAACCTGCTGAAAAAAACCTTTTCTGCAATTGCCCACTCACCCCTTCCTTATTGCTGACTTACTATCCAAACCAAGAAATAAACACCATTTTCAAGACGATAATGGAATAGTTTTATCTTTTAGGATGCTTTGTGATTATTGTAAATCGTTCCAATAGCAAGCAAATGTTTCACTCTTTTCCAAGAATGCAAGCTCACCTTGGCTAAAACAAAGGCAAGTATAACCATGCAAATTTTTTTTTTTTTTTTTTTTGGGGGGGGGGGGTTGAATGCCCTTTTTTAGACATAAAGAATAAGGTAGAGGATGCTATGTAGTTATGACTTATAAACGAGAAATCAATGAAAAAAATTTACTCTACAAATAATTTGAAGCGTTTTCAGAACATATAAAAGAACATTTTTGAAAAAATTCATTAAATGGAGATATATATTTCGCTATATGTAGATTATTTTTAATGTAATCATGAAAAAAATTGACTGTTCCTACAAAAAATTCGTTAAATAGAGAAATTAACTGGATAGAGTTTTGTTGTAGAGAGTCAACTGTATTAATACTACTTCAATATTGTTAGTTCAGTACTATACCAGCATTTATTTTCATCTAGAATTTTTGCTACAGTCAGTTAATTAGATTAAGAATGAGTTAATCTCGATAATGATATTTATTAAAATTAATATTCTTTTCTGTTCTGCTATACATCAGTTGTTTGCGAATAGCCAGTTTTAGAAAGATACGAAGTTCGCATCGCTGCACGAACCGCCAATTCTCTGTAAGGATTATGAAAAATCAAAATTATTTTACAAAAATCATTATTACAGTACCATCTTTGGGCAAACTATTTTCAAATTGGAGGAAGACCAGACAGTCATTCCCAGAAATGTATCCAAAGAAATTTGATTCTATTCTATGTATAACTTCATACAGTATTTGATGGTAGAACAATGAAAATGGCACAAAAATTGCGATTACAGCACCGCCTTACAACGAAATGTTTCCATATTGAAGAAGAACCTGCTGGTTACAGTCAAAAATATGCACAAAATAGTTGGATCATTCTATGCATAACTTCATACACTTTTTGATAGTATGATGGCGACACTGGGACAGACAGATGTTTTGAATAAACATGTTTTTTGGGGATATTTGATCCCTAAAACACGCAAATTCGTCAAAAAAAATTTATTACAATAATTTCTTCTTTGAAAGATAGAAGAAATTAAAAATAGGTTTGTTCAGTTGTGTAATTTGAAAACCAATTAACCCATTGTTTAAATTAAAAAAAAGAAAGAAAATCAGTAAAATCACAGTTTAATTATCAACTTCAAATTTATGAGGATAGAAAACCAACGTTTAGAAATGCATATAAGGTAGAAAACAGCTGTTTCGAATCTATTACCATTCGCTCCCGTAATAGGCGTATGCGACTGTGCTTCCCTGTCGCTTTGCTCACCTTAGCTTTTTCTAGCATGCTGAGTCTTATACTGATGAAGAATCTCGATAGTAGATTTGAAACGGCTGTTTTCTATTCTTTTTCATGCATTATTTGTGCATTTCTCAATGTTGGTTTTTAATCTTTATACATTTTTGCACAAAAGCTTCATTTGCTAATTTTGACTTCAAATTTTGTTTTACAATCTGAAAGTAGATACAATTTTCTAAAAGATGTAAACATAAACTTTTAAATTTGTTACAGAGTTTAAATATAAATAGTTGGAAAGCTGGCAATTCTTTAAACTTTTGAGAATTACCTTTTATTCATCGATAGGGAACTTATAATAATATTTCATCTTTTGCATTATAAACAAAAGATTTTAGCATTGTTTGGGATCAAACGATTACTGTTATTAATATATGTTTGGTTTGTTGCAATCTGTCGGATATCCAGTGATTGTGATTCGGATATCTGATGATATTTCGGATATTGAAAAATCAGCCGGATATCAGATATTGGCCGGATATCCGTTGCATCCCTAGTGTAATATATATACAATTTATTTAGTAATTTGTAATACATTTAAATATTTACTTTCCCTAGATTTGTGTTTAATATATTTTTAATTCATTTGAAAACATAAAAATGTGGGTAGTTTTCAGATGCCCAGGTTCCATTGTTATATATAATGTTGTATATATACCAGGGTTGCCGGCTTTTAGCCGGGTAAAAAAAAGCCTGCTGGCTTTTTTTGGTTTTATCCACTTTAAAAAAGCCGGCTTTTATTTTTAAAGTGCTAATTTGTATCAAATCTATATTAAATTTGGATTGATTTATTTTTAATATATTTTTAATTATTTACTACTATAAAAGTTATAAATTTCTATTTAATTTTTCAAATAAATAAGTCTTTATAACCTCTAGAAGTCAATTGTGAAGGCATTATGTCTGGAAAAAAGAAAATATACTCAAGAAATTTGTTTTAAACTTCTATATTTCATAGTTCTATTTATATTACACATTCTTAAGAATTATATTTAATTGAATTATGACAAAATGAAACACATCAAAGCATTCATGGAAACATTCTTACAGGTCAATATGTAAAGATTAAGTCATAAAATGAACAATGTTGAAAGAGAAATTAGGAAGGATTCAGTATTTGAGGAAAGTTTAATACATAATTACATAAAATTAAAGAACAACAAAAAATGTTCTAATAAAATTTGTTGAATTAAAATTTTGAATAGCTCTTTGTTATTTAAAAGTCATGCATCAATGAATATATTCATGCATATACTAATTGCGAATATGAAATAAATTGTATATTATGAAATATGCATAATTCGAAATACTATTTTCAATAGTGAGGAATGATGTTGTTTTTTATATGTATGATTTTAAATGTTTATAGGGAATAAAACATGACATTTTAATAACTCTTAAAATTAGTTAAGTAATAAAACAGGTAGCTAAGTAACCATAGTCCTCTTTAATTTTATAAAGCAGTAAAAATGGAAAAACAAGAGTATGATTAACAGTCATTGTAAATCAGAAAAAGCATTTAGTATGATTAACAGTCAATGTAAATCAGAAAAAGCATTTAGTATGGCCATTTTATAATTAGCTGACATATTTGAAATTCTGACTTTAAATCACTCCATCAATGTGTTATTCTAGTATTAATGTCTTCATTATTGAAAAATTGGGTTATAAACAAATTTCTCATAATGAATCATAATTAAAATCTCAATTTTTCATTTTAATAAATAAATCTATTAAACTCAGAGTAAATTAAACTTCATTAAAATTAGTTAAAAGACACTTATGTGTAGCTTATAATTAAAAGGCATTACTCTATAAAAGCCAATTATGGCCAAAAAAAGCTGGCTAAAATCGATAAAAGCCAGCCGGCCTGGCTTTTTTTAATTTTAGCCGGCTTTTTTGCAACCCTGATATATACCAGGGTTGGTATAAAAACCAGTTTTTTTTTTGAAAAAAACCAAAAAACCGGGTTTTTTTTGTTTAAACCAGGTTTTTTTGGTTTAAACCGGGTTTTTTCCCATCATTACTTAAAAAGCATTTGCAAGAAAAAAAATTGAGTTTTAGAAAGTCATGATTTTTCTTTTGTAATTAATGTTAAACATTCACATTGGTACTTAATTTTTTTATATAATTAAATAATTAAAGCATATAAATATTATAATTAAATTACCTATAAGTTTAGCTTTCTTTAGGGAAATATTTATTGTTTAAAAAATGTTGAACTACTAATTTATTAGTATACTCATATAAGCCTTTAGATAATAATTAAAGAAATAATTATTATGTAGAACATAATGAGGGATAAACAAATATATTTCACTAAATCAACAAAAAATAAGCAAAAATAGAAAACATTTTCCTGTGCTTAATTTAGAAATCATTTACTGTATCAATAATATCAACATCAACAAATGATTATTAATCTTTTACTATATATGTATATATATTTAAATAAAAAACATCAATATGCATTTTTTAGTGCTAAAATAAATCACATGTGTATCAACATACTTGATTAACCCATTTTAGGCCAAGCACAGAAATTTTATAAAATGTAGCATTATTTTTATTGAAATATGCTTAAATTACATACATTAAGACACAAAAAAAGATTTGTGCATGAAAAATAATATTTTATATAAGAAATAATATTTTATATAATAATATAAAATATTATTTCTTATAATGAATAATATGAATATGAATAATATTTTTATGACTTTTGTTTTATTCTTATTTCATATACAGAATTTGCAACTTTAATCTATTTTAAAAACATATAATTCATTTCAATTGGAATAATAATATATTTTTAAAAAGTCGAATTTGTCAAAGGCGTTTCAAATTAAAACTCTAGCGTATTTTGAAAATTTTTTAAGAAAAAGTGTTTACTCCAATTGAATTACTAATATTTTATGGATGTCTTCAAAAGCCTTAAAAAATAGAAGAAAAATAAAATTCTTGAAAAAAATGTGTCAGAGTGTTAAAAAAAAAAAACCTTTGGCCGAAAATGGGTTAATCAATGAGTGTAATATTTATACATATTGAGACATATGCTTTGAAAAATTACTATTTTTTTTCTTTTTTTTTTAAATAAAAACTTTATTTTTCCTAGTTAAATATATTTAGGTAAACAATTTCTTTATAAAAACAATTCTATTTATTTAATTTTAATTAAAAGCTTAAAATAAAAAGACAAGTTTTGAGGTCTTTTCTAATCCCAATTTATTTCGTATATTTGTCTATACCAGTCCAAATGTTGAAAATATTCTTTCAACACTCACTGAATAGGCTTTTGCTGTTATAAGTTGTATAACTTCAGTAAAGACGGAGCTATTAAATTTCTTGATTTGAATTTGCTGACTCTTCCTTATTTTATATCGGGTAACTTCCTTTACTGCATTCTGCTCAAAATTTTTTTTTTCAAAAGGTGAAGATGGGCATAAAATTTACTATCAGTGCAAGCTAAAGTTATATGGATATTCTAGTTTTGCAAAATTTAATGCATCCTTTTTTTCTTGGTCAGACCGCTTTGACTGTACCACGATATCAAGCATGCATGGGTGTTAGAGCCATTTTATACCTGGACTCAAAACACTGCGGGACTTCTTTACTTATCTTTTTTCTCTTAATATTTTTTGAGAATTTTTCCAAATATAAACTACATCAACAATGGAACAATTATTACTTTAGATATTATCCAGGGCAACTGCAATAGACTTTAACAATTCAAACATATCTTCACATTTCTTTTTAGATTAAAATTAGACATAGATAGAAACTTTTGTATATTTTTATCATTAACATTCCTATTTTCATCACAAATTTTAAGTGGGGTAATTTTTAAGGCAAACATCTAAGGCATCTTGAAAAACAATTCCATCAAATATAATAAGGGAGAACTAATTTGACAGCATTTGCATTGCATGCAATTTATACATTTGGCTCTCGAGCCTGTTCTTGGTGTATTTCTATTTTCCTACCAGATTATATCTTTCTTTTTTCTAGTTTTAGACATCCTTTTATTTCAATGTATATAAGTAGCTTTCTTAAAGTAAAATATAGTACAAACAGAATAAAATCATAAAGTAAAACTCCAATGCAAGAAAAGCAAAAGGTTATTAAAACCAATAGGTACAGAACAGAGAAAATTTACAACCATTCGTTCATTAGCATAGAGAACAAAGAGTAACCAATGGGGAGAATGACTTATGTTATGTCTTCATTAATGCTTTGATATATGATGCAATTTAAATGGTAAAATTGTATCTTAGGCTATTTTTAAAAAATAAAAGGCTTAAAGAAGAAGCAAAACAAATAGCTTTTTTTTTCCTCCATAGCTCACACTAAAAAAATTAGTTTGCCGTGTAGATTTATAGCTAGTAAGAAAAGTTGGGCAGATTAAAAGTGTTTGTCACTTTAAAAATTTATTGTCGTTTAAAAAAGCAAAAAAAAAAAAAAAAAAGGCTGTGCTTGTAGCTTCCGCATAACTTGGATTTTGGATATTTTAACAGGGTGCGTAGCGGTGCTTACAGGTGCTTACAAGGTACTTATTTTCAAAGCAAATTTGTCAGGTCCTTACAAGGTGCTTCTTTTTTTCCCTGGGTGCTTATTTTTTCTCTCTCTCCCTTTGCTTGTTTTAATTTTCGCGATCCTGAACCGAAACTATTTCGATAAAAGCGAAACAACTACAACTTTTCCTTATCTAGAACGGCCGATGATACGTCGTTCGTACCCCAACAATGTTCGTATTGTCCACTTTTAGCTCCTCCCTCATCTTTCAGCCTTTGATTCTCGGAACTCTGAACGTAAGTTCTCCGTTCTGCATGCTTTTCTGGAATTCTGGCGTTGCATATTTTTTGCTTTTATGACTCTCGTGTGAGCGTGTGATTATTCATTATTGCCATTTGAATTTTTTATTATACCAAAGTAAGTTGAATATATCGTCGAACGATCGATCAAAATAAGTTGCGAATATCATAAAACAATTAAAAAAAAATATCTATCAAAAGACAGGGCGTGCGAAGAGAAAACTACGCGCGGAAAAAATTGTAAATTTGACGACCCCTCTACCCAATTTTTTCTTGTAATAGATGAAAAATGACATTGATAGTATAAATTTGGTACACCCTAAATTTCCGTACCCGGCGCGGCTCTCCCCACCTCCCTCGCACAGCGCTGTCAAAAAATCATGAAAATGCTCAAATTTTTATAAAGAATCGCAAAGAAACCTAAAAATATCATAGAAATTCAAAAAATTCGTCAAAAAACCAAAAACATTCATCAAAAGATTATGAAAAAAAAGCAAATTATGTCAAAGAATGCGATCAAAGCACAAATTTTACCGAAAAATCTCGGAATAAAACCACAAATTTCCTCCGAAAATAGCGATGAAACTGCAAATTTTGATCAAAAAACAGCAATAAAACCCCAAATTTCTTCAATAAACTGCGATAAAACCACAAATTTCACCAGAAAACCAAACAAACTGCTGAAATTTCGCCGAATAATCGCGAAAAAATTGAAAAATTCCGTCTCAATTTTTTATTAAAGAAAGCGAAAAAATGCAAATTTCGGCGAAGAAATTTGCATCGCTAAAAAATACTAAGTTTGTTAAAAAATTTGCAATAAAATTGCAATTTTCGTGAAAAGATCGAGACAACGCGAAAAAACCACTCATTTTGTCAAAAGGATCGCGATGAAATCACAAATTTCGCAAAAAGATCTCGAATAACTGCAAATTACGTCGAAAAAAAAAAACAAAAGATCGCAAAAATACAGAAATATCTACAAAAAATCGCGATAAAACCGCAAAAAATTGCGAAAACCAAAAATTTTCTGCAAAAAAATAATAAAAAAAAGTGTCAAAATATTGCAAAATATCAAATTTCTTCAAAGGATTTTTAAAAGGACTTAAATTTCATGAACCCCAGGAGAGAAGAAGAAAAAAAAAAACCCTGAAAATTAACTGATACAAAGTGAAAAACCCTGAAAATTATCAAATGCAAAATATATTAATTTCAAAGTTCATATTCACTCAAAAACAAAATTTGAAACAAACAATTTTGGAGCAGAAAAAACAGCTTTAGAAAAAGCAAGAAATTAAAAAAAAGAAAACAAAAAAAAATGCTGCTACCCCGGGAGCAGAATCTACGCAACGCTGCGACGTACGTCGCAGACTCTGAGGAATGTCTGCAGGTTATTTTTCAACTGTTAAAAATTTAGCAACAATTAAAAAATTTCGGCCCTGAATCCAAAAATTCGACTTAAAAAGTATCGCAAATTTCGACAAATAGTCTTCGAAAAGAAATCAATTTTGTGGGAAACACGTGAATTTCGTCGAAAAATAGCGAAAAGAACGGCAAAATTCCTCCAAAAATCTAGAAAAGCAAATTTCTTAAAAAATCACGAAAAAACGGCAAGTTTTTTCAAAACATTGCAAAAAACGGCAAATTTCTTCAAAAGATCACAAAAACAGCAGTTTTTGTCAAAAAATCACGAAAAAAAGCAAATTTCTTCTAAAAATCGCAAAAAATGGCAAATTTCTGCAAAAGTTCACGACAAAAATGGTAGTTTTCGTCAAAAAAATCGTGAAAAAACGGCAAATTTCTTCAAAAGATCACTAAAACGGCAGTCTTCGTGGAGAGATCGCGAAAGAACGGCAGTTTTTGTTAAATATCACGAAACATCGTCGAATTTTTTCAAAAAATCGCGAAAAAACGGTAAATTTCATCAAAAAATCATGAAAAAAAAACGGAACATTTGTTCAAAAAATCTCGAAAAAACGGCAAATTTCTTCAAAAGATCACGAAAAAGTGACAGTTTTCATTAAAAAAAAATCTCGAAAAAACTGCAGATTTCTTCAAAAGATCGCGAAAAAACGGCAAATTTATTCAAGAGATCGCGACAAAGCGGCAGTTTTCGTCAAAAGATCGCAAAAAAGGGCAGCTTTCATCAAAAGATCACTATAAATCGGGAAATTTATTCAAAAGATCGCGAAAAACTGCAGTTTTCGTGAAAAAATCGCGAGACATCGTCGAACTTCTTCAAAAAATCGCGAAAAAACGGCAAATTTCATCAGAAAAAACGAAACATTTCTTCAAAAGATTTCAAAAATCAGCAAATTTCTTCAAAAGATCGTGAAAAACGGCAAATTTCTTCAAGAGATTGAGAAAAAAACGTCAAATTTCTTCAAGAGATTGTGGAAAAAACGGCAAATTTCTTCAGGTTTTCGTCAAAAAATTGGAAAAAACGTCAAATTTTGTCATAAAAATGCGAAAAAAGGTGCAAATAGCGTCAAAAGTTCGCAAAAAATGATATTGCGTCAAAAGATCGTGAAAAATCCATGTCAATTTTTGTCAAAGAGGACCCCCCCCCCCCCTCTTTCAGAAAATGTATGAGGTGTTAAAAATTGAGTACGAAGACAATTTCTTTTTTTTTTAAGTATACTTTTCTTTTATGTCTATCACAAATACTTGGGAGGTTTGAGTGCATATAATGTAATGCGAGGGATTGGTCTGCAGACTGTTTTTTAAGTTTTTACTTGTGTTGCAGACTGCAGAAAAAAATTCTGCTACTGGGGCTGCTATAAAATCAGTTTTTAAAACAGCAAAAACAGTTTTTGTACAAAAAATTCCACTCCAGCAATGACTTTTTTTTTTTGCAGTCTTTTGACAAAATTTGCGGCTTTATCGCGATCTTTTGAAGAAATCTCGTTTTATCGCGATCTTTTGAGGAAATCTCGTTTTCTTTTTTTCGCGATCTTTTGAAGGAATCGCGTTTTTTCGCGATCTTTTGAAGGAATCTCATTTTTCCGCGATCTTTTCACGAAATTTGCCGTTTTTGTGCATCTATTTGACGAAATTGATTATTTTTACCCGATTTTTTGATGAAATTTGTCATTTTTTCGTGATTGTTTCAAGAAATTTGAGGTTTTTTCCTGCTTAAATGACGAAAATAATTGTTTTTACGCTATTTTTTGTGAAATTTACTGTATTTTCGTGACCTTTTTTCTAGAAATTTGTTGTTTTTTTCGCGCTTATATGACAAAATTGAGGGGGGGGGGGGGGTTGCGATTTTTTGACGAAATTGATCTTTTTTTTCATGATTTTTTGATGAAATTGATCTTTGCGATTTTTTGACGGAATTGATCGTTTTTTCACATTTTTCGACAAAATTTGTCTTTTTTTTAAACGAATTTGCATTTTTACCCCTGATTCTAGAAAGAAATTTGTTCTCTGCGCGATTCCTTAAAGAAATTCATGTTTTTTTCTTTTAATTTTTGGCAAAATTTGCGATATCTTTTAATGTTTGAATTTTTTACTAAGTGTAACGATATCATAAAACCGAAAGGATCAGTCGAAAAGCACGGAAATCCGGGGTACAGCGGGAACACAATCACCCCTACAATGTGTATATGTGCATAAATGGGTACTTCTTTTTCTTTAAAAGTGTGCTTACAGGTGCTTATTTTTAAAACTAAAATGTTGCTACTCACCCTGTTTAATAATGCATAAAATACATGAAAACATTAAAAAAAACCAAATGAAAAAAAACCAGCATGGTTTTTTTAAAAAAACACTTGGTTTAAACCATGGTTTTAACCACAGTTTAAACCAGCGTGGTTTTAACCAAACAACCCTGATATATACATATGTTTATGTGTATATAACATTGACACCCGGCTAACCAAAAGGGGCCAAAGTATGAAATATCTCAGTGGCAGTGTAATATTACTTTTTAAATTAATTTGCAAACATAATTTAAGTGTCTCTTCCAAAAGTAAAATTTAGGAAAAAGGTAAGTTTAAATGCTAACTCTGATCAATATTGCTTACTTATTCATTTATTCTATTACTTTTGCTTTTAAGTTTTAAAAATCTATGTATATTATTTTAAGTACATTCACATATAATTATCAAAGATTCCTGTACATCGAATATTAAGTCAAACTGATAAGCCCCCCCCCCTCTGGATTTTTACAAGAATTTAATAATAAATATCCATGTCAATAAAATATATATTTAAAATTCTAATGCTTTTCAGTTTTATTTATATTTTTGATAACTTATCTATACAATTAAACCATTCAAACAGATGATATTGACCAGATATTATTTATTTTAAGAACAGTTAACTCTTTTTATAATGCAATATACATTTTGATGTAAACAATGAAATGTATAGGTAATTTTAGAAAAAAATGTATAGTAGCAATTTTTTTTTCTTTCTTTAATTTTATACAATAAATTAATTCATAAATAAAAGTAATCTGTGCTCTTTGATTTTTATGTTTAAATATATTTACTCATTCTATTATGCATTATTTGATAATACACATGCTAAACTTGATAACATACATGAAATCGATAAACTTTGTAAAATTCCAAAGTATTATTCAGTTACAAAACTTATTTAATCTGATTACTTTCCATTCTTAATTCATAATTTTGGTTTTTTAAGTATCATATTAGGAAGGGGGAAACAATAATAAATGTTTAATTTGTAGATAATGTCTCGCTGTATAAAAATTCACTACAAATTACTTTTTATTTAGAAGGTACAAAATTTTCAGTTAGGAACTGTTCAAATATAACATTATCAACCTTTTGGTAATTTTGAACCCCACATCCCAACTCTGGTAAGTGTATCGTTATCAAAGAGACTGTTTTCATTTTAGACTAGGGGTGCACAACCTGTGGCCCTCGATGTGTTAACGTATGGCCCGCGAACTTCGATAATTTACAACTGGAAAAAATTGCAATTTTTGTGCTTAGATCGCAAAGAAACGTAGATTTCATCAATGTACTGCGGGAAAAAATAAGATTTCGTCAGTCACTTAAAAATCGCAAATTTCGTAGATCGGGCACGGAAAAATAGCGAATTCCATTGATCAGGTACGGGAAAATAGCGAATTTTGTCGATGTGGCTCGAAAAAAAACTAGTAAATTTCTCTGATCAGGGACGAAAGAAATCACATATTTTGTTTATAAGGCACAGAAAACCACGAATTTAGAGATGATGCTCAGAAAAAAAATTGAGAATTTCATCTTGACGTGTAAAAAAATTAAGATTTCGTCAAAGTTACTTAAAGATCGCAATTTTCGTTAATTAGGCGTGGAAAAATCACGAATTACGTTGATCAGTTTTGTAAAAATTGCAAATTTCTTCGATCGGTTTCGTAAAATTCACAAATTTTCTTGATCATATGCAGAAAGACCGTGAATTTTCTCGATCAGCTTCATTAAAGTCACAAACTTTGTTAATCAGGCACGTAAAAATCGCGAATTTCATTGATCATGCGAAGAAAAATCGCGAATTTCATCGATCAGCTTTGGAAAAATTGCATATTTCGTCGATTGGCTTCGTAAAAGTTGCGAATGTTTTCGATTGACGTTGTAAATATCGTGAATTTTGCCGATCGGCATTGTAAAAATCGCTAATTTTACTGACCAGGTGCGGAAAAAACTGTCATTTTTCTCATTCAGCTTCGTAAAATTCGCAAATTTTGTCGATCATGCGAAAAAAAAATCCCGAGTTTTGTCTATCAGCTTTGTAAAAGTCGCTGATTTCGTCAATTGGCAAAGTAGACATTGCGAATTTCAACGATCTCTTATGTAAACATCGATAATTTTGCCAATGAACTTCGTGAAAATTGCAAATTTTGCTGATCGGTTTCGTAAAAAGCGCGAATCTTGCCAATCATGTGAAGAAAAATCGCGAATTTCATTGATCATCTTTCTAAAAGTCACGCATTTCGTCGATTGGCTTCATAAAAATCGCCAATCTTATTGATCAGGAGCAGAAAAATTGTAAACTTTCTCGATCGATGTCGTAAAAATCGCGAATTTTTTCGATCATGTGAAGAAAAATTGTAAATTTCGTCGATCGGCTTAGTAAAATTCACGAATTTCGTCAATCGGCATCGTTAACATCGCAAATTTTGCCGATCGACTTCCTGAAATCACGAATTTTGCCGATCGGCTTCGTAAAAATTGAGAATTTTGTCAATCATGCGAAGGAAAACTGAGAATTCTATCGATCAGCTTCGTAAAAGTCGCGCATTTCGTCGATTGGCTTTGCAAAAATCGCTGATCATATTGATCAGGTGCAGAAAAATGGCAAATTTTCTCCGTCAGATTAGTAAAAAATTTGAATTTCGTCAATCAGCTTCATGAAAATTATGAATTTCATCGATCAGCTTCATATAAATTGCTCATTTTGTCAATCCGTTCCCTAAAAACCACGCATTTCGTTGGCCAACTTCGTAAAAATCATGAATTTCGTTGGCCAGCTTCGAAAAAATTGCTGATTTCATTGATCAGGCACTTAAAAATCTTGTTGATCGGCTCCTTCTCTCTCCTTCGTTCTTAAAGTTCACATTTTTTTTTTCAACTCTAGCTACTTATGTTTGTTTTCTAGCACTTTTAATATAACAAATTTTATTCTACTGAATAAAGTCTAGGAATATTATTACATAATGAAAATAATCCTTGGTATAATTGTTTTATATACAAACATAAAACTGATATAGCCTTACTAACTGAATTGGATATTTTGACTGGGTAAGGGAATTCAAAAGGGTAACCCCGTCCTCTTCCACTTTGAAACAATATTTTTTATTCGATTATAGGCCACAAATCAACTCCTTTAAATCGAATTTTCTCCATGTTATTGATGTGGCCCTCGACCACCCAGGCATACTTCTAAGCGACCCTTCTCTTCAAAAGGTTGTGCACCCCTATTTTAGACTATATTTCTTTTGTTTGAAGAGAGATACAAAACTGGTTACATTTATTTTCTCCATACTTCGATTCAAATGAAGAAAAGTCAATAAAATATCACTTAAAAAAATACTTAAAAGAAATAGTTTCTATTTAAAAGTATTTTATTACATTGATAATGAGTATAGTAATGTCTTGTTGCACTTCTGCTGAATGGATGAGGGGTGGAGAGGGGACAGAAATTCTTATCAATGAACCAAGTGGACAACATTCTTTCTTTTATTAGTAAACAGAAGTTTCATTTAAAAAGTATTTTACATATAGTTTCCCAAACCGTGATTATATATGCATACACATATGAAGAAAAATAGGAATGTTAGACATTGGGAGTGTTCCATATTTTAGAATTAAATAATTTTATAATAATTTAGTGATTTTATTAACTCTGTACTTTCATAAAAATAGATAACTGACTAAATGAAGTTAACATATTACTTTGAATTAAAGACCATGTTAGAAATAAAAAGAGACAACTTCGATTGAATAAAAAATTTATATCGATATCAAAACATAACCCTCCCTGCCCCCTAGGGATATCATGTGCCAGACATTCCTTCCCCCCTAAAATTATAATATTATGTATGCACAGCCCCTTATTCTCCTTCAGATGCCAAAAAGTAAAAGAATGGGAAGGATAGATATTCATTTAAGTGTTACTTGTTTAAAGAATTACATCATTTTTTTTTCTAATGTTAATTATATTAATGTTAACACATTGAGTGTTATGTCTATCTCTGGTGACTAACAATAAACTTTGTTTAGGCTGTTTCAGTCATCAGTGACTGACAGTCTAAAATGAGATAGAAAACTAAAAAATTATATTGTTTTAAGTAATTACTGAAAATATATTTAAAATTTACTTAGCTTTAATTTTTTACAAGATTATACTTTCTTAATTATTTAAAACAATATATATTTTTAGTTTTAAATCCTATTTTCTACTGTCAGTCACTGATGACTGGTGTGCCCTAAATGAAAACTTCAGGGTTAGTCACCGTGACAGTCACCGTGTTAATATGTCATTTTTACCATTTCAAAGGCCATTTGGCCTATTTTGACAAGGGTATTTTGGCACATAATTAAATTATATACTTAACTTGCATACAATTGTAATTATAAAGAATTTTGGTGGTTTGTCATGTGTTACCGGCTAAATGAAAAAATGTCTTAAAATTATTGTATAATTAAGTTCTAAAAATATTAAAAAATTGCATTGTATGGCAAATACACAATCTTACATATAAATTACTTTTCGTTTCAGAAAGAACGAAATTTTTTTATCTGCAAGTGAGATGCCAAGCACCTCAAGCCTGATAACAGATACCTCCAACCAGCAGCCATGTACCTCCAACCAGCAGCCATGTACCTCCAACCAGCAGCCATGTACCTCCAACCAGCAGCCATGTACTTCCAACCAGCAGCCATGTGCCTCCAACCAGATGCCTGATGCCTCAATCCCGATGCCTAGCATCCCGATTGAGATACCAGTTAACATTCCAATTGAGACTCTGTTCAACTCAAATGTACTACCTAGAATTTCTATTGATATGTTGTATTTGTTTGAAGAAAATGAAGCTTCTTCCACAGTCACTCCTGATGAAATAATTGCTGTTGATGCTTTATTAGACCTCCGAAAAATACCAGATAAGTTAAATAAAGCTACACAAGTATGTAGTGGGGATCTAAGGACCCAACATATTATTAAAGCAGATGACCTTACAGATTCCCAATTAAGTTCTTTAACAGGATTAAGATCCTTGTCCCTTCTAAATTATTTAGCCAAAGAAGTCGGTGCTGAGCTGAATTTTAATAACAAATTTCAATTACCAGTAAGAGAAAGGATAATATTGTCAATGATGAAAATGTATTTAAATCTATCATTTTCATCATTAGCAATATTTTTTGGGTGCACAGTAAAAACTGCTTGTAATATTTTCGGGACAGTGATTCCAATTTTGTCAAGCATTGTAGGCTCACTTATTGAATGGCCAACAAAGGAAGAAATAGTTGCCAATTGCCCAAAAGCATTCAGATTTTTTAAAAATGTCAGAATTGTGGTGGATTGTACGGAAATTTTGGTTCAAAAACCAAGATGTCTGAATGAGCGAATAAAAATGTATTCGCATTACTATAAAGATCTTACAATTAAGTTTATGATTGGTGCTTCTCCTAGTGGTGTTGCAACTTTTGTGAGTAAGTGTTATGGAGGCAAGTCATCTGATAAACATATTTTTTGGCAGAGTAATGTTATTCAAATGCTCGAGCCTCACATAGATGCAGTAATGGCTGATAAAGGTTTTAGATAGTTTTTAAAATGATAAAAATACTAAAAGCAAAGGTCAAATTAATAATCAATAATGCACAATTAAATATTCATTATAAATGTGTTTTTCCTAAATTATTCAAAGAAACTTGCCTCATAAAGGTACATTTCTAATTTACATTAAGATCATAAAATAAAGAAGCTTTATTTCAGGTTCAGTCAGACTTAATAACTAAAAAAGCTTAATTAATACATAAATATATTTGATAACTTTCTGATTACCAGTGATATCAGCAATATCCTGAATTTTTCAGAAATAAATTATTTTTTCTTCATGAAAAAACATGAATTCAAATACCTTAAAAAATTACAAATTAAAAAATATATTGAATTGATATAAAACTAAAAAAGTCAAATTTTACACCTACATCTGAACTGAATGTTTCATTGTTTACATCCATAAAATATGTGTGGATTTTAGAGAGTTGTGGATTTGAGGGAGTCTACTGTATATATATACATGTATATAAATATGTATTTTGTTATTTCATGGCTAATACGTGGATGAAACCGCACACTTCATTTGTAGTTCCAGAGCATTTGGGGCCTGATGATTCTGCTTTTGGAGCTACAAATTCTATTTGCATTCATTTTATTTATTTATTTTTTCAGATTTACTCGTTACACTATTTTTTTATTTTATTATAATTCAATTCTAATTCTTCGTTTTGGTTTATTGTTTTATTGATAAAATCCATTGGTGAATCATGTCTACTTTTAATGGTATTATATATATATATATATATATATATATATATTTACAATGATAGATAAACAAGTAAAAATTTGCTGCAAATATATATGTTTAACAATTGCTATTTATTACATTGTAACTTAGTATTGATATATACTTTAGATACTTTTTATCGTTATTGTAATGTAGATACAGAACTTTTGCCTCTGAAGTGTCTGTCTTTTGAAGTTATTTTAAAATTTCATAATTATGGCATATTAAATTTATATATATCTTTACTTTAATTGAAAAGTAAATGTATCCAAGCCAAAGTGTAACGAGCAAACCATTTTTTTTTTTAATTCTTTCCCTATTTTTAGAACTAATATCCATTCTTTTTTTCTATTAACAAATACCATGCAGCCATCAACAGTAGCTTTTCGCACAACACTTTTTGCATTTGGAAATTTATGGACACCTATTTGTCGGGATTTACCATCCATGGATTTGCTTTGGGGGAACACAACAATATTTCATTTTCTTCTACAAATTGTTATTCACAATGTTTTTATGCATGTATTAAATTATTAATGTCATCTCTAGCACAAAATTTCTATCAATGTAACATTTTCTTAATTAACATCCTTATTTCACCATGTGAATTTTTGATGAAAACATATTTGAATATTTATTCGTGTTTTTAATGACCGAAAAGTGGCGTTGTATAGACCTGATAATCGTTTGTTCCATGCTGTAGCATAGCGAAACCCGTTTAAAGAGCTATTTAAAGTGCAGTTTTTTTATCTTTTTTATTTAATTATGGGAGATAAATTACAAATATCGACAATTTTAGAATTTCTAAGATGCTGGAAAATCTAGTAATTGCTTTAGAGAAGCTGAAGCAATTATTGATTCAAAGAGATTACAGGGTTCCCAGCGTCATGGAAAGTCAGGGAAAATCTGGAAAGTCATGGAATTTCAAAGTAGTCATGGAAAGTCAGGGAAATTTCGAAATATGTATGAAAAGGCAGGGAATTTACAAATATTTTCTGAAAAGTCATGGAAAATTCTGGGAGAGTAAATTGTAAAATGATACAAAATTCATCAAATAATCTTGGAAAAAAATCATGAAATTCATCAAAAAATCAGGGGAAAAAAATTAGAAATTTGAAAAACAATTGCAGAAAAAAAATCACTAGTTTTGACAAAGAATTCTGGAAATAAGTAGCAAATTTCATTGTATACCTGCTTGTTCAGGGAATTTTTTGACATTTGGTCTGGAAAAGTCATGGAATTTTTCGAGATTAAATCATGGAAAGTCAGGGAATTCGCCATTCGTGTTTTGCTGGGAACCCTGGATTAGTAATGTGCGGCATTAAAGAATGCAAAGAAGAAGAAATAGAGATTGTAGGCTCGTGTTTACAAACAAGCCAAACAAAAGGAAATCCCCATATTATTTCAGGTTTGCTAGTAAAGGAAAACAAAAATTTGAAAATAAAAAAAATTTCTTGCTCTTGCAAAACTGGGTCAAGCGAATCATGCAAGCATTGTGTTGTGGTCATGTTATTTTGCCATGAGTAAGTCAAATGTACTTTTTTATATTATAGATCTAAACTTTGTGTATAAAATTTTGATTTTTGATAATTTTAATACAAAGAACCCAACGTTGCATTCATTATAGAACTGTTTATTTATTTATTATAGAACTGTTTATTTATTTATCGGCCTTTTAAACACTGATTTCAGCGGAAGATGCTCATGGTATCAGTTCTATTTCTTTTAGTTCGACTTTGTCCGCGAGAGGGCATCTATTTCATTTCAAACGCGAATAAGGTAATTTAATAATATGTAAAGTGATTTTTATTTTGAAAAATATTAAAATTTGTTCAACTTCTGATTCCAAAGAATATATAATACCTACTGTATATTTGTATGGTTGTGATATATTTGCCTATGTTTACAAATTTAATAATATTTGAAATATAATTTATATAATGTAAAATTTATTTCACACATAATTTCTTGTCATTTGGTATATGTTATAAAGATCTATTGTACTTCTGAGTATTATTTGTTGACTACATAAGAGTAAGAAAAATTTGTTTTTGTGTAAAATAAAAATGCATCCTGAAGAATGTTAATAAAAGAAGACAAAAGAAGAGTTTTTGTGTTATTTATTTTCACTAAGAATAAATAAATAGCAGTTTTAGAACAAATTTATTCATTATTAATTTGAATGTGTGAGAAATAAATATAAGAGAATATGACTTTCAAAACTTTATCCATTTTTTTTCTCATGTTTTCCTTATCGTTCTATTCTATTGGCAAACTGTAACTGCACCATAAAAACATTATCTGCAAAATAAGTTTTATCATGTATATCTGGCATTGTAAAATCCTGTTTCACAATGAAAACAGGGTTTTTTCATGATTTCTACAAATTTGATTTTCTGGACAAAGCAATTTTTTGAAACTCACATTCTCGAAAGCTGTATAAAATAGACTTAAAATTTTGCCCATTCATAGATTAAATACCTCCTATCACATGACAAATCTTAAAAAAAAAAAAAATTATTAAATGACTGTTGTCCATTTCTGCAATTTTTTTTTTTTTTTTTTTGAATAGATTTTATTATGTAATAGACTCAATTTTACTTTTTACATTTTTTAGGCTAAAAATTGTGAAACATATTTTACCAATTATTTTTTTAAGAAACTTCAGAATTTTAAATTTATTTTGTGTATAAATAATCATAATCCAAGCTCATCATAATCCAAGCATTTAAAAAAAAAAAAAAAATCAATTAGGCAGAAATTATGTGGATTTGAAGGAGTCTACTCTATATGTATTCACTAAAACCTTTTCTGAAGAAATATCTAATAAACTGAAATCCTATAAGTTCAAAAAAACTCATATTGAGGTACATCTGCAGTTGATAATATAAGTAATAATAATAAAAATTTCTTTTTTCATAAAGTTTATTTTAATTTTTAAGCTAAAATTCTTACTCATATTTTCAACATCCCCCTCACTTACATTCGATGACTTCTGTTTTGTTCTTCACAATGTGTTTCAAAATTTTCAGATGTTTAATATATTTTTCTCCTCCTTTTCTGTCTATGTTTATTTGCAGTGACATTAAATTATTATGTCAAATTTTTATTACACATTAAACTTTTCTTTCCTAACCATAGCTGTTAATTATTCATCCTGCATACCCCCCCCCCCCCCCAAAAAAAAAAAAAAAAAAGAATATGGTAAATTCAAAAAATTACTTATTTCAGCTTTCTTGATCTTTTTATTTGTGTGGAAAAAAAAAAAAATCATTAATAATGCACATTCTATAAATTATTTTTTAGAAAAACATTACTCAACAAAGGTAGACAATGCATGAAATATTTTACCATGGTCAATATTCTTAATAAATCTTTGGGCTTTTTAGTACACAATATGAATGAAGTGATAAACAAATCCACTTATTTACTCTTGATTAAAAATTGTGAATGAGTGATTAGAAATAATCATTTTTTCCATTTCATTTTTCAGATATAACCGGAACTTTTTTTAAAACTTCTTTGGGAGCTCAGAATCCTTGTTTGTTGTCAATGTTAAAGTTTGCCTTTTTTAATCTGAGCATTTTCTCGATTCAATAAGACGCAAATTTCTGTTTAAAAAACAGTGACAAAAGATTAAAAATTTTGTAAAACGTCCCCATCGCTAAGAGATTAACATACAGTGATTAATATTTAACTTTAAATGATAAGAGTATTTAAATATATATATGCTACACTTATTTTTTTAATTACATTTCATTTTTAAATTATCTTGTTGCAGTTTCACAACCAGTTTTAACATACATTGATGAGTTTAGTTTGGTGATTTAACTCGATTATTTTCGATCCAATTGATAGCTCAGTTCTTTGAATTATTCAATTACCTTTTTCTCTCTTTAACAGGCACAAAAGTGGGAAATGAGAAAAAAAGGTGGAATTTTTTTTCCCTTCTATACAACGGTGCCAAACTCTTACAATTTAAGTGTCATTTTAAAAACTACTTATGGAATAAAATCAAATATAACTGCACATATGGTGCTACTTTTTTTTTTACTTAGAAAGTATTAATAATGCTAAACAAAATATCTGATCAACTGATGTGAGGTACAATCAATAATTTCCCAAAACAAATATTATTTGGAATAGTTTAGCTGTTAAATTCCCCTCACCCTTAAAAGAAATCTTTCTGTTAAATTGACTTTTGCTTCAGAAAAAAAAAAAAAAAATAAATAAATAAAAGAATTACAATTACCTAAAAATGTTGTATAAATGGTACAAATTATTCTATTCCAAGAAAAACTTCCTTTCACTCTGAGTTTTTAAAATCTAAAAAAGACTTAATTCTTGAAAGACATTTAGGACAACTTCATTTAGATGACTTTCAGATGCTTATATGTAGAAGCTCACCTTTCACTTAAGGGTGTATTCGAAAAAACACTTTTCCATCTTCAACAGCTCGAAATTTTCCGATACAATTTCAGACACATTTTTAAACGTAGAAACATGAAATTTGCTGAGAGGATTCTTGAAGGGACGTATGAGGTGCCGAGTGATGTTTTTTTACGCTCAATTCATTAGAATTTGAGTTATAAACAATTATCTTCTCAGTATGACCCCTTTTTTCGTTCTCAAATCTCCCGCTTGGGAAAAATCGGTTTGAAATGCCGTTTTTGATTGCTTTTTTTGCAATGTTTTGTGCATTTATCAAAGAATTGACCTTTTACGGCACCTTGTGCACTTTCCAAACAAGAGATTTTGAAAGTTTGATGTATTTGAGAGCAATAATGACTTCAAAAATAAATCTGAAAATAGGCAGTTTGAATGGAAATACACGCTTAATGCCTTTTTTATGCAAGTATTTGAGTAGACAAAATGTCCAATCACTAAATTTTCTATTCCCCAATCCCCCAATTATCCTTCCAAAATTTTCTTTGCATCAATCCAGAGAATGACCAAAGTTGCTATACAAAAGATGGAATTCCTCCTTTAGGAACTCTTTCATGCCTGCTTTAAACAAGAAAAAGTTGGGGTTAAAATCGGCGAAAAGTTTGTGAATCTGATAGAAGCTTAAGAATCACAGTTATAGCTGACAAAAATATCTTGACACATTACTTCTCTTGAGGAAATCCTGTGCTTAAAAACGAAATATCTTATTAAAAAATATTCTTTCAGGCTTGTTTAAAAAAAAAAAAAAAAAAAATTACATGCAATTAAGATTGAGATGATGAGTTGAGTAGTTAAAAATATTAGCCAAATAATTAGTAATAATAATAAAAGAAGAAATGCACCATTTTCCACACTACCCAAGAGGTGTGATGCTAAGTGCGTTACCCCTTTTGGGACCATTAAGGACCCTGGGCGGGTTCTCCAGGAGACCTATTTCCCATTCAAACTCGTATTCATATTTGGTTGGGAGGAGGAAACAGCATTTATCATCATAAGAATCACAGTTATAGCCAACGTGAATGTTAGAGAGGAAATCCTTTGCTTAAAAATGAAATAGTTTATAAAAAACATTCTTTCTAGCAGGTAAAAAAAAAATAATAATTACATGCAATTAAGATTGAGATAATGAGCTGAGCAGTTGAAAATATTAGCAGAATAATAAGTAAATAATAAAAAATGCATCATTTTCCACACTACCCAAGAGGTATGATGCTAAGTGCGTTACCCCTTTTGGGACCATTAAGGACCCTGGGCGGGTTCTCCAGGAGACCTATTTCCCATTCAAACTCGTATTCATATTTGGTTGGGAGGAGGAAACAGCATTTATCATCATAAGAATCACAGTTATAGCCAACGTGAATGTTAGAGAGGAAATCCTTTGCTTAAAAATGAAATAGTTTATAAAAAACATTCTTTCTAGCAGGTAAAAAAAAAATAATAATTACATGCAATTAAGATTGAGATAATGAGCTGAGCAGTTGAAAATATTAGCAGAATAATAAGTAAATAATAAAAAATGCATCATTTTCCACACTACCCAAGAGGTATGATGCTAAGTGCGTTACCCCTTTTGGGACCATTAAGGACCCTGGGCGGGTTCTCCAGGAGACCTATTTCCCATTCAAACTCGTATTCATATTTGGTTGGGAGGAGGAAACAGCATTTATCATCATAAGAATCACAGTTATAGCCAACGTGAATGTTAGAGAGGAAATCCTTTGCTTAAAAATGAAATAGTTTATAAAAAACATTCTTTCTAGCAGGTAAAAAAAAATAATAATTACATGCAATTAAGATTGAGATAATGAGCTGAGCAGTTGAAAATATTAGCAGAATAATAAGTAAATAATAAAAAATGCATCATTTTCCACACTACCCAAGAGGTATGATGCTAAGTGCGTTACCCCTTTTGGGACCATTAAGGACCCTGGGCGGGTTCTCCAGGAGACCTATTTCCCATTCAAACTCGTATTCATATTTGGTTGGGAGGAGGAAACAGCATTTATCATCATAAGAATCACAGTTATAGCCAACGTGAATGTTAGAGAGGAAATCCTTTGCTTAAAAATGAAATAGTTTATAAAAAACATTCTTTCTAGCAGGTAAAAAAAAAATAATAATTACATGCAATTAAGATTGAGATAATGAGCTGAGCAGTTGAAAATATTAGCAGAATAATAAGTAAATAATAAAAAATGCATCATTTTCTACACTACCCAAGAGGTATGATGCTAAGTGCGTTACCCCTTTTGGGACCATTAAGGACCCTGGGCGGGTTCTCCAGGAGACCTATTTCCCATTCAAACTCGTATTCATATTTGGTTGGGAGGAGGAAACAGCATTTATCATCATAAGAATCACAGTTATAGCCAACGTGAATGTTAGAGAGGAAATCCTTTGCATAAAAATGAAATAGTTTATAAAAAACATTCTTTCTAGCAGGTAAAAAAATAATAATAATTACATGCAATTAAGATTGAGATAATGAGCTGAGCAGTTGAAAATATTAGCAGAATAATAAGTAAATAATAAAAAATGCATCATTTTCCACACTACCCAAGAGGTATGATGCTAAGTGCGTTACCCCTTTTGGGACCATTAAGGACCCTGGGCGGGTTCTCCAGGAGACCTATTTCCCATTCAAACTCGTATTCATATTTGGTTGGGAGGAGGAAACAGCATTTATCATCATAAGAATCACAGTTATAGCCAACGTGAATGTTAGAGAGGAAATCCTTTGCTTAAAAATGAAATAGTTTATAAAAAACATTCTTTCTAACAGGTAAAAAAAAAATAATAATTACATGCAATTAAGATTGAGATAATGAGCTGAGCAGTTGAAAATATTAGCAGAATAATAAGTAAATAATAAAAAATGCATCATTTTCCACACTACCCAAGAGGTATGATGCTAAGTGCGTTACCCCTTTTGGGACCATTAAGGACCCTGGGCGGGTTCTCCAGGAGACCTATTTCCCATTCAAACTCGTATTCATATTTGGTTGGGAGGAGGAAACAGCATTTATCATCATAAGAATCACAGTTATAGCCAACGTGAATGTTAGAGAGGAAATCCTTTGCTTAAAAATGAAATAGTTTATAAAAAACATTCTTTCTAGCAGGTAAAAAAAAAATAATAATTACATGCAATTAAGATTGAGATAATGAGCTGAGCAGTTGAAAATATTAGCAGAATAATAAGTAAATAATAAAAAATGCATCATTTTCCACACTACCCAAGAGGTATGATGCTAAGTGCGTTACCCCTTTTGGGACCATTAAGGACCCTGGGCGGGTTCTCCAGGAGACCTATTTCCCATTCAAACTCGTATTCATATTTGGTTGGGAGGAGGAAACAGCATTTATCATCATAAGAATCACAGTTATAGCCAACGTGAATGTTAGAGAGGAAATCCTTTGCTTAAAAATGAAATAGTTTATAAAAAACATTCTTTCTAGCAGGTAAAAAAAAATAATAATTACATGCAATTAAGATTGAGATAATGAGCTGAGCAGTTGAAAATATTAGCAGAATAATAAGTAAATAATAAAAAATGCATCATTTTCCACACTACCCAAGAGGTATGATGCTAAGTGCGTTACCCCTTTTGGGACCATTAAGGACCCTGGGCGGGTTCTCCAGGAGACCTATTTCCCATTCAAACTCGTATTCATATTTGGTTGGGAGGAGGAAACAGCATTTATCATCATAAGAATCACAGTTATAGCCAACGTGAATGTTAGAGAGGAAATCCTTTGCTTAAAAATGAAATAGTTTATAAAAAACATTCTTTCTAGCAGGTAAAAAAAAAATAATAATTACATGCAATTAAGATTGAGATAATGAGCTGAGCAGTTGAAAATATTAGCAGAATAATAAGTAAATAATAAAAAATGCATCATTTTCTACACTACCCAAGAGGTATGATGCTAAGTGCGTTACCCCTTTTGGGACCATTAAGGACCCTGGGCGGGTTCTCCAGGAGACCTATTTCCCATTCAAACTCGTATTCATATTTGGTTGGGAGGAGGAAACAGCATTTATCATCATAAGAATCACAGTTATAGCCAACGTGAATGTTAGAGAGGAAATCCTTTGCTTAAAAATGAAATAGTTTATAAAAAACATTCTTTCTAGCAGGTAAAAAAATAATAATAATTACATGCAATTAAGATTGAGATAATGAGCTGAGCAGTTGAAAATATTAGCAGAATAATAAGTAAATAATAAAAAATGCATCATTTTCCACACTACCCAAGAGGTATGATGCTAAGTGCGTTACCCCTTTTGGGACCATTAAGGACCCTGGGCGGGTTCTCCAGGAGACCTATTTCCCATTCAAACTCGTATTCATATTTGGTTGGGAGGAGGAAACAGCATTTATCATCATAAGAATCACAGTTATAGCCAACGTGAATGTTAGAGAGGAAATCCTTTGCTTAAAAATGAAATAGTTTATAAAAAACATTCTTTCTAACAGGTAAAAAAAAAATAATAATTACATGCAATTAAGATTGAGATAATGAGCTGAGCAGTTGAAAATATTAGCAGAATAATAAGTAAATAATAAAAAATGCATCATTTTCCACACTACCCAAGAGGTATGATGCTAAGTGCGTTACCCCTTTTGGGACCATTAAGGACCCTGGGCGGGTTCTCCAGGAGACCTATTTCCCATTCAAACTCGTATTCATATTTGGTTGGGAGGAGGAAACAGCATTTATCATCATAAGAATCACAGTTATAGCCAACGTGAATGTTAGAGAGGAAATCCTTTGCTTAAAAATGAAATAGTTTATAAAAAACATTCTTTCTAGCAGGTAAAAAAAATAATAATTACATGCAATTAAGATTGAGATAATGAGCTGAGCAGTTGAAAATATTAGCAGAATAATAAGTAAATAATAAAAAATGCATCATTTTCCACACTACCCAAGAGGTATGATGCTAAGTGCGTTACCGCTTTTGGGACCATTAAGGACCCTGGGCGGGTTCTCCAGGAGACCTATTTCCCATTCAAACTCGTATTCATATTTGGTTGGGAGGAGGAAACAGCATTTATCATCATAAGAATCACAGTTATAGCCAACGTGAATGTTAGAGAGGAAATCCTTTGCTTAAAAATGAAATAGTTTATAAAAAACATTCTTTCTAGCAGGTAAAAAAAAAATAATAATTACATGCAATTAAGATTGAGATAATGAGCTGAGCAGTTGAAAATATTAGCAGAATAATAAGTAAATAATAAAAAATGCATCATTTTCCACACTACCCAAGAGGTATGATGCTAAGTGCGTTACCCCTTTTGGGACCATTAAGGACCCTGGGCGGGTTCTCCAGGAGACCTATTTCCCATTCAAACTCGTATTCATATTTGGTTGGGAGGAGGAAACAACATTTATCATCATAAGAATCACAGTTATAGCCAACGTGAATGTTAGAGAGGAAATCCTTTGCTTAAAAATGAAATAGTTTATAAAAAACATTCTTTCTAACAGGTAAAAAAAAAATAATAAATACATGCAATTAAGATTGAGATAATGAGCTGAGCAGTTGAAAATATTAGCAGAATAATAAGTAAATAATAAAAAATGCATCATTTTCCACACTACCCAAGAGGTATGATGCTAAGTGCGTTACCCCTTTTGGGACCATTAAGGACCCTGGGCGGGTTCTCCAGGAGACCTATTTCCCATTCAAACTCGTATTCATATTTGGTTGGGAGGAGGAAACAGCATTTATCATCATAAGAATCACAGTTATAGCCAACGTGAATGTTAGAGAGGAAATCCTTTGCTTAAAAATGAAATAGTTTATAAAAAACATTCTTTCTAGCAGGTAAAAAAAAAATAATAATTACATGCAATTAAGATTGAGATAATGAGCTGAGCAGTTGAAAATATTAGCAGAATAATAAGTAAATAATAAAAAATGCATCATTTTCCACACTACCCAAGAGGTATGATGCTAAGTGCGTTACCCCTTTTGGGACCATTAAGGACCCTGGGCGGGTTCTCCAGGAGACCTATTTCCCATTCAAACTCGTATTCATATTTGGTTGGGAGGAGGAAACAGCATTTATCATCATAAGAATCACAGTTATAGCCAACGTGAATGTTAGAGAGGAAATCCTTTGCTTAAAAATGAAATAGTTTATAAAAAACATTCTTTCTAGCAGGTAAAAAAAAAATAATAATTACATGCAATTAAGATTGAGATAATGAGCTGAGCAGTTGAAAATATTAGCACAATAATAAGTAAATAATAAAAAATGCATCATTTTCCACACTACCCAAGAGGTATGATGCTAAGTGCGTTACCCCTTTTGGGACCATTAAGGACCCTGGGCGGGTTCTCCAGGAGACCTATTTCCCATTCAAACTCGTATTCATATTTGGTTGGGAGGAGGAAACAACATTTATCATCATAAGAATCACAGTTATAGCCAACGTGAATGTTAGAGAGGAAATCCTTTGCTTAAAAATGAAATAGTTTATAAAAAACATTCTTTCTAACAGGTAAAAAAAAAATAATAATTACATGCAATTAAGATTGAGATAATGAGCTGAGCAGTTGAAAATATTAGCAGAATAATAAGTAAATAATAAAAAATGCATCATTTTCCACACTACCCAAGAGGTATGATGCTAAGTGCGTTACCCCTTTTGGGACCATTAAGGACCCTGGGCGGGTTCTCCAGGAGACCTATTTCCCATTCAAACTCGTATTCATATTTGGTTGGGAGGAGGAAACAGCATTTATCATCATAAGAATCACAGTTATAGCCAACGTGAATGTTAGAGAGGAAATCCTTTGCTTAAAAATGAAATAGTTTATAAAAAACATTCTTTCTAGCAGGTAAAAAAAAATAATAATTACATGCAATTAAGATTGAGATAATGAGCTGAACAGTTGAAAATATTAGCAGAATAATAAGTAAATAATAAAAAATGCATCATTTTCCACACTACCCAAGAGGTATGATGCTAAGTGCGTTACCCCTTTTGGGACCATTAAGGACCCTGGGCGGGTTCTCCAGGAGACCTATTTCCCATTCAAACTCGTATTCATATTTGGTTGGGAGGAGGAAACAGCATTTATCATCATAAGAATCACAGTTATAGCCAACGTGAATGTTAGAGAGGAAATCCTTTGCTTAAAAATGAAATAGTTTATAAAAAACATTCTTTCTAGCAGGTAAAAAAAAAATAATAATTACATGCAATTAAGATTGAGATAATGAGCTGAGCAGTTGAAAATATTAGCAGAATAATAAGTAAATAATAAAAAATGCATCATTTTCCACACTACCCAAGAGGTATGATGCTAAGTGCGTTACCCCTTTTGGGACCATTAAGGACCCTGGGCGGGTTCTCCAGGAGACCTATTTCCCATTCAAACTCGTATTCATATTTGGTTGGGAGGAGGAAACAGCATTTATCATCATAAGAATCACAGTTATAGCCAACGTGAATGTTAGAGAGGAAATCCTTTGCTTAAAAATGAAATAGTTTATAAAAAACATTCTTTCTAGCAGGTAAAAAAAAATAATAATTACATGCAATTAAGATTGAGATAATGAGCTGAGCAGTTGAAAATATTAGCAGAATAATAAGTAAATAATAAAAAATGCATCATTTTCCACACTACCCAAGAGGTATGATGCTAAGTGCGTTACCCCTTTTGGGACCATTAAGGACCCTGGGCGGGTTCTCCAGGAGACCTATTTCCCATTCAAACTCGTATTCATATTTGGTTGGGAGGAGGAAACAGCATTTATCATCATAAGAATCACAGTTATAGCCAACGTGAATGTTAGAGAGGAAATCCTTTGCTTAAAAATGAAATAGTTTATAAAAAACATTCTTTCTAACAGGTAAAAAAAAAATAATAATTACATGCAATTAAGATTGAGATAATGAGCTGAGCAGTTGAAAATATTAGCAGAATAATAAGTAAATAATAAAAAATGCATCATTTTCCACACTACCCAAGAGGTATGATGCTAAGTGCGTTACCCCTTTTGGGACCATTAAGGACCCTGGGCGGGTTCTCCAGGAGACCTATTTCCCATTCAAACTCGTATTCATATTTGGTTGGGAGGAGGAAACAGCATTTATCATCATAAGAATCACAGTTATAGCCAACGTGAATGTTAGAGAGGAAATCCTTTGCTTAAAAATGAAATAGTTTATAAAAAACATTCTTTCTAGCAGGTAAAAAAAAATAATAATTACATGCAATTAAGATTGAGATAATGAGCTGAGCAGTTGAAAATATTAGCAGAATAATAAGTAAATAATAAAAAATGCATCATTTTCCACACTACCCAAGAGGTATGATGCTAAGTGCGTTACCCCTTTTGGGACCATTAAGGACCCTGGGCGGGTTCTCCAGGAGACCTATTTCCCATTCAAACTCGTATTCATATTTGGTTGGGAGGAGGAAACAGCATTTATCATCATAAGAATCACAGTTATAGCCAACGTGAATGTTAGAGAGGAAATCCTTTGCTTAAAAATGAAATAGTTTATAAAAAACATTCTTTCTAACAGGTAAAAAAAAAATAATAATTACATGCAATTAAGATTGAGATAATGAGCTGAGCAGTTGAAAATATTAGCAGAATAATAAGTAAATAATAAAAAATGCATCATTTTCCACACTACCCAAGAGGTATGATGCTAAGTGCGTTACCCCTTTTGGGACCATTAAGGACCCTGGGCGGGTTCTCCAGGAGACCTATTTCCCATTCAAACTCGTATTCATATTTGGTTGGGAGGAGGAAACAGCATTTATCATCATAAGAATCACAGTTATAGCCAACGTGAATGTTAGAGAGGAAATCCTTTGCTTAAAAATGAAATAGTTTATAAAAAACATTCTTTCTAGCAGGTAAAAAAAAATAATAATTACATGCAATTAAGATTGAGATAATGAGCTGAGCAGTTGAAAATATTAGCAGAATAATAAGTAAATAATAAAAAATGCATCATTTTCCACACTACCCAAGAGGTATGATGCTAAGTGCGTTACCCCTTTTGGGACCATTAAGGAACCTGGGCGGGTTCTCCAGGAGACCTATTTCCCATTCAAACTCGTATTCATATTTGGTTGGGAGGAGGAAACAGCATTTATCATCATAAGAATCACAGTTATAGCCAACGTGAATGTTAGAGAGGAAATCCTTTGCTTAAAAATGAAATAGTTTATAAAAAACATTCTTTCTAGCAGGTAAAAAAAAAATAATAATTACATGCAATTAAGATTGAGATAATGAGCTGAGCAGTTGAAAATATTAGCAGAATAATAAGTAAATAATAAAAAATGCATCATTTTCCACACTACCCAAGAGGTATGATGCTAAGTGCGTTACCCCTTTTGGGACCATTAAGGACCCTGGGCGGGTTCTCCAGGAGACCTATTTCCCATTCAAACTCGTATTCATATTTGGTTGGGAGGAGGAAACAGCATTTATCATCATAAGAATCACAGTTATAGCCAACGTGAATGTTAGAGAGGAAATCCTTTGCTTAAAAATGAAATAGTTTATAAAAAACATTCTTTCTAACAGGTAAAAAAAAAATAATAATTACATGCAATTAAGATTGAGATAATGAGCTGAGCAGTTGAAAATATTAGCACAATAATAAGTAAATAATAAAAAATGCATCATTTTCCACACTACCCAAGAGGTATGATGCTAAGTGCGTTACCCCTTTTGGGACCATTAAGGACCCTGGGCGGGTTCTCCAGGAGACCTATTTCCCATTCAAACTCGTATTCATATTTGGTTGGGAGGAGGAAACAACATTTATCATCATAAGAATCACAGTTATAGCCAACGTGAATGTTAGAGAGGAAATCCTTTGCTTAAAAATGAAATAGTTTATAAAAAACATTCTTTCTAACAGGTAAAAAAAAAATAATAATTACATGCAATTAAGATTGAGATAATGAGCTGAGCAGTTGAAAATATTAGCAGAATAATAAGTAAATAATAAAAAATGCATCATTTTCCACACTACCCAAGAGGTATGATGCTAAGTGCGTTACCCCTTTTGGGACCATTAAGGACCCTGGGCGGGTTCTCCAGGAGACCTATTTCCCATTCAAACTCGTATTCATATTTGGTTGGGAGGAGGAAACAGCATTTATCATCATAAGAATCACAGTTATAGCCAACGTGAATGTTAGAGAGGAAATCCTTTGCTTAAAAATGAAATAGTTTATAAAAAACATTCTTTCTAGCAGGTAAAAAAAAATAATAATTACATGCAATTAAGATTGAGATAATGAGCTGAACAGTTGAAAATATTAGCAGAATAATAAGTAAATAATAAAAAATGCATCATTTTCCACACTACCCAAGAGGTATGATGCTAAGTGCGTTACCCCTTTTGGGACCATTAAGGACCCTGGGCGGGTTCTCCAGGAGACCTATTTCCCATTCAAACTCGTATTCATATTTGGTTGGGAGGAGGAAACAGCATTTATCATCATAAGAATCACAGTTATAGCCAACGTGAATGTTAGAGAGGAAATCCTTTGCTTAAAAATGAAATAGTTTATAAAAAACATTCTTTCTAGCAGGTAAAAAAAAAATAATAATTACATGCAATTAAGATTGAGATAATGAGCTGAGCAGTTGAAAATATTAGCAGAATAATAAGTAAATAATAAAAAATGCATCATTTTCCACACTACCCAAGAGGTATGATGCTAAGTGCGTTACCCCTTTTGGGACCATTAAGGACCCTGGGCGGGTTCTCCAGGAGACCTATTTCCCATTCAAACTCGTATTCATATTTGGTTGGGAGGAGGAAACAGCATTTATCATCATAAGAATCACAGTTATAGCCAACGTGAATGTTAGAGAGGAAATCCTTTGCTTAAAAATGAAATAGTTTATAAAAAACATTCTTTCTAGCAGGTAAAAAAAAAATAATAATTACATGCAATTAAGATTGAGATAATGAGCTGAGCAGTTGAAAATATTAGCAGAATAATAAGTAAATAATAAAAAATGCATCATTTTCCACACTACCCAAGAGGTATGATGCTAAGTGCGTTACCCCTTTTGGGACCATTAAGGACCCTGGGCGGGTTCTCCAGGAGACCTATTTCCCATTCAAACTCGTATTCATATTTGGTTGGGAGGAGGAAACAGCATTTATCATCATAAGAATCACAGTTATAGCCAACGTGAATGTTAGAGAGGAAATCCTTTGCTTAAAAATGAAATAGTTTATAAAAAACATTCTTTCTAGCAGGTAAAAAAAAAATAATAATTACATGCAATTAAGATTGAGATAATGAGCTGAGCAGTTGAAAATATTAGCAGAATAATAAGTAAATAATAAAAAATGCATCATTTTCCACACTACCCAAGAGGTATGATGCTAAGTGCGTTACCCCTTTTGGGACCATTAAGGACCCTGGGCGGGTTCTCCAGGAGACCTATTTCCCATTCAAACTCGTATTCATATTTGGTTGGGAGGAGGAAACAGCATTTATCATCATAAGAATCACAGTTATAGCCAACGTGAATGTTAGAGAGGAAATCCTTTGCTTAAAAATGAAATAGTTTATAAAAAACATTCTTTCTAGCAGGTAAAAAAAAAATAATAATTACATGCAATTAAGATTGAGATAATGAGCTGAGCAGTTGAAAATATTAGCAGAATAATAAGTAAATAATAAAAAATGCATCATTTTCCACACTACCCAAGAGGTATGATGCTAAGTGCGTTACCCCTTTTGGGACCATTAAGGACCCTGGGCGGGTTCTCCAGGAGACCTATTTCCCATTCAAACTCGTATTCATATTTGGTTGGGAGGAGGAAACAGCATTTATCATCATAAGAATCACAGTTATAGCCAACGTGAATGTTAGAGAGGAAATCCTTTGCTTAAAAATGAAATAGTTTATAAAAAACATTCTTTCTAGCAGGTAAAAAAAAAATAATAATTACATGCAATTAAGATTGAGATAATGAGCTGAGCAGTTGAAAATATTAGCAGAATAATAAGTAAATAATAAAAAATGCATCATTTTCCACACTACCCAAGAGGTATGATGCTAAGTGCGTTACCCCTTTTGGGACCATTAAGGACCCTGGGCGGGTTCTCCAGGAGACCTATTTCCCATTCAAACTCGTATTCATATTTGGTTGGGAGGAGGAAACAACATTTATCATCATAAGAATCACAGTTATAGCCAACGTGAATGTTAGAGAGGAAATCCTTTGCTTAAAAATGAAATAGTTTATAAAAAACATTCTTTCTAACAGGTAAAAAAAAAAATAATAATTACATGCAATTAAGATTGAGATAATGAGCTGAGCAGTTGAAAATATTAGCAGAATAATAAGTAAATAATAAAAAATGCATCATTTTCCACACTACCCAAGAGGTATGATGCTAAGTGCGTTACCCCTTTTGGGACCATTAAGGACCCTGGGCGGGTTCTCCAGGAGACCTATTTCCCATTCAAACTCGTATTCATATTTGGTTGGGAGGAGGAAACAGCATTTATCATCATAAGAATCACAGTTATAGCCAACGTGAATGTTAGAGAGGAAATCCTTTGCTTAAAAATGAAATAGTTTATAAAAAACATTCTTTCTAGCAGGTAAAAAAAAATAATAATTACATGCAATTAAGATTGAGATAATGAGCTGAACAGTTGAAAATATTAGCAGAATAATAAGTAAATAATAAAAAATGCATCATTTTCCACACTACCCAAGAGGTATGATGCTAAGTGCGTTACCCCTTTAGGGACCATTAAGGCCCCTGTCCTTGCTCGACGAAACGCTCGCGAGTTAATGCTATTCCTATGGAGAAGCATTTTTCTAATAGCTCTTTCGCATTTTGACATTTCTTAATAATTTTTTTTGCATTGGATAGCTGAGGTGCATGCCGACAGCACATCTTTTTTACTTTTTCGATTTTGGTTGCAGAAATATCTTTTAAAAAGCACTTTCAATTTCGAAACCGATTTTGAAAGTGAAACTAACTTTGTAAAAAATATCTGCAACCAAAATCGAAAAAGTAAAAAAGGTGCGCTGTCGGCATGCACTTCAGCTATTCAATGCAAAAAAAATTATACAAAAATGTCAAAATGCGAAAGAGTTATTAGAAAAATGCTTCCCCATAGGAATAGCATTAGCTTGCAAGCGTTTCTTCGAGCGAGGACAGGGACCTTAAGGACCCTGGGCGAGTTCTCCAAGAGACCTTTTTCCCATTTACACTCATATCCAATATCTACCATAACTGCTGATTAAATGCAAAAACCTTGTTTGAATATTCAAATGATATTCACCACACCATCAGTATTAGCAAAGCCCCATAAAAATGGGCAACATATATAAGTTTAGTATAAAATGTTTGTTTTATTTAATGGCAGAATTCTATAATTAAATAAAGCAAAAATAATTTTAAAATATCATAGAATATTAAATAATTAAAAATTAAAGTAATATCAAATAAAATAACAATGTTAAATAATTAAGAATTAAAATAATTAAATAATGCCCCCCCCCCCCAAAAAAAAAAAAAAAAAAAAAAAAAAAAAAAAAAAAAAAAAAAACCTGGATGGATTTGGTCATTGGCTGAAATTTATTAACTTAATAATGAATATTATTTGAACATATAACCAAGGTTTTTGCACTCAACCGGTAATTGTAGTAGATAAGGAATATAAGCACAAGAATTTTAATCAGGATTTTTTCACGTGGGGCCCAGCCCAAGAAAACTCAGTCTGATTTTTTTCAGGCTGGGCCTACTTGGAAAAACCCATTGAGTGTTTTTTCAAATTTTCTTGTTTTCACAATATTAACATTATTTAATCTAAGATATAAGAATATAATAAAGAAAAAAGAATGCAGGGAAAACCTAAAGTATAAAAATTTTAACAGTTACTTTCATTTGAACCTTATGTTTAACAATTAAAAGAAAGAAGAAAAAAAAAGGGGGGGGAATCCAAAATATGAAATTAAACTTTGACAATTACTTATCTGATGCTTATATTTAACAAATAATAATAAAATAAAATAAAAGCCAATTCGAGTACTTAAAAAAAACTTGATTTAAAGAAATTTCTAAGCAAAAATTTAGATATGAATTTGAGAGAGCATTTTAATAAGTTTTCTTAAAAAAAAAAAAAAAAAAAAAAAAAAAAACTCAATAACATTGAAAAAAAATGAGATTTGACATTGATTTTAACAAACTAAAACTGGCAATATATGCTTGAAATATATATCAGTCAAGCAGGGCAAGAATTTTAATAAAAAATTTTCATCTTTTTCGACAATAATTTAAAAAAAACTTTTATCATATGAGCTGTATATAATAAAATCGCACTGCTGGCAACCTATTAAAAATAAGCCCAGCTGGACTTGGCCATAAAATTTATGTTTTTCTTTCAAAACATATTTTGATTGATGATCCAACTTCAAAAAATCCAAATGTTCTACCAACTCTGTAGCACTTTTATTCATGCCTAGAATTGGACTTTTGACTTCTAACAATCTCATCGTATTGGAATCATCAATAATTAGCCCATCAGGGCTAAATCCAAGAAATGGGTAATCAGGATGCACAATCAAGCCACTCTTCAGAATTTGTGTTTTAGAAACCTCACTATATTTTATAAGTGCATCATTTTCACTTGTTAATCCATATGCTGTGCATTCGTTCCCTTTAAAAGTACTGAAATACAGATTCTGCACTTTCTTGGGCCAATCAGGGTTTTTATTTTTACTATAAGTAAAAAGCGAATAACACGTACTGCCAGTTATTCTCTTGTTCCTCTCTTGAGTCCAAAGACTTGAACTTTGTCCAAGAGTATCAATTGCTAATTTTTTAGCAGTATCTACTGTTACCTAGAAATTACAAAATTATTTTTCCATGTTAGATCCCATTAAAAAAAAAAATAATCACACTATTAGTAATACTAATGATTCATTAAAAAACAAATATACATAATCACATAATACTAACTGTTTTACACAAATTTTTTGTTTTTTTATTTAGGCGCTAAATAAAGATATGAATTTAAATTATTTATTCCTTTTAGTTACATTTCTACCTGTATCAAAAGATTATGTGTTTTCACTTTAAAGTATGAACAAACAAGTCATAATAAATAACTCCTTCAATTTGAATAATCTTTCATCTCAGTATTATCAGTTATCGATTCAATTTTACAAATGACAAAAGAAAATTTCAAATTTAAGATTTTTCACTTACTATTACATTTTTCATATAATAGTTCATCACATCTGTATTTTTAAATGACATGATGCATTGAACTGATGGAATACATTTCTTATGAAAAATATCTTCAAGTATAGTTGTTAAAGGCATCAATGTAGTTTTCTTGTCTGCTACAGATGTTTGAGACCTGTTAAAAATAAACAAATGTAATTTATTAATACTATTCTTATTCTAAATTCATTCAATAATATTTAGGTCCTTTTAATTTAATACAAACCTTTCTACAGAATTGTCATTTTTTTTCTTTCCACATCTGGTGTCGTTTTTTGAACTTAGCATATGCAGAGTCTGGAAACATCTCCCGTAATTCTTCACAAATTCTTTTTTTTTTTTGATTCCGGTAACTTATGCTCCGGCACTGGTACAACATGGCAATAATCTTGTATAGGTATGGGTTTATCATCTTGAAGGTGTTTTTCTTTGTTATTCTTCCAGTAGCATTCAATATCAGTTGGGGAAAGTCTTTCCAAACTTGATATTTCATGCCTTGAAAAAAGAAAAAAAAATTTTTTTTTTTTTTCTTGCTGCATCAAAAATTTATGAATGTGAACTCTGGATGCTAAGTTACCCCCCTCTCACCCAAATTTATCTTTTGGATTTGAAAAATATAAATAATTATCATTTAAAAGGTAGCCTTAAAGCAAAGTAAATAAACCTTTAGACCAATTGTAAAAATATATTATAACTAAAAGCTTCGAATTAATGAGACTAAAATATTTCAATTATACTCAAATTATTGAATGTTGTAGAGCAATTAGAAATATTTTCAGAATATCAGAATTATTTTTGACTCTCTAAGTTTTGCTAGTTAAATGTGTATGTACAATAAACAAATTGCTTGTTTTGTAAGATTATTGCCACATTAAATTTAATGTTAATTAAAGTATTTAGTTAAAGTTAGTAAAATATATATCAGTTTTTAATGATCCTTCAACTTGAAAAGTAAATTCCTAACAACAATCGATTTTCTACTCAAAAATAAATAATAAATAAATAAATAAACAGTTCTATAACGCATGCAACGTTGGGTTCTTTGTATTAAAATTATCAAAAATCAAAATTTTATACACAAAGTTTAGATCTATAATATAAAAAAGTACATTTGACTTACTCATGGCAAAATAACATGACCGCAACACAATGCTTGCATGATTCAACACAATGCTTGCATGATTCGCTTGACCCAGCTTTGCAAGAGCAAGAAAATTTTTTTATTTTCAATTTTTTGTTCTCCTTAACTAGCAAACCTGAAATGAAATGGGGATTTGCTTTTGTTTGGCTTGTTTGTAAACACGAGCCTACAATCTCTATTTCATCTCCTTTACATTCTTTAATGCCGCACATTATTATTCTCTTTGCATCAATAATTGCTTCAGCTTCTCTAAAGCAATTACTAGATTTTCCAGCATCTACAAATTCTAAAATTGTCGATATTTGTAATTTATCTCCCATAATTAAATAAAAAAGATAAAAAACTGCACTTTAACTAGCTCTTTAAACTGGTTCTATGCTACAGTGTTACAGCATGGAACGTAAACAAACAAACGTAAACAAACGATTATCAGGTCTATACAACGCCATCTTTCGGTCATTACAAACGCGGATAATGATGAAAACATTCTTTTAAAATCATGTATGAAAACTTAAGTAATAAATATTAATCTAAAATATAAATTTCTGACTGCAGACGATTTTAATGTACTAACAAAATAATGTTATATTTTCAAGCAAAACGTTAAAATAATTTTCTATATTGATATTTAAAACACATATGATAAAATAATTAATAAATTTTTACCGGTGAAGCGATAAATTAGTTCTTTTTTTAAAAACGAGAGAAAAAAAAATACAGGTTTAAACCTGTTTCAATTGATAGCGAAATTTTAAAATGGAGGGCCAAAATCACAGTCCGGTGAAATCCAAACACCTCATTGGTCATTGAGCCGCGTCCTTTTCAGGGAACAATCTCTTAGCAGTTGGGTAAGTGTTGTCATACTCCTTTTTCCGAGAAAAAATCGTAGCGGCAGTTTTGAAGTAAATCTTATCTCTTTTCATTTATAATCTAAATTTTTCACTCTCATTTTATAAAATGGCATCAAAATATCTTAATTGAGTTAATTTCGATGGTTTATCTTAAATAAGAACAGACGGTAACAATCGCTTAAAAAATACTTTCCCCCTCACCTTTTTCAAATGGAGAAACAAGTTCGTGATTTTCACCCTTACCACTCGACCAATGGGGTGGCTGGATTTCACTTGACTGTGATTTTGGCCCTTCATTTTAAAATTTCGCCAATTGATAGGCGTGTCAAAGCACGTGCTTTTGTTGGTACTTAATTGGACTTAATGTAGGGTTACATCTTAAGCATCATCTCCAGAGATAATACCTCCACTCTATTAATTTCTTTTTACTCTATGAAAGAAACCAATTTGAGATTTTGACATTTCAAAAGCGACTGTTTTTTTCCCAAAGACCTTTAAAATTCATAGACTGGCAAAATGTCAGTTTAACTTAGGATTTTTGAACATAGCTATTACGTCAGATCGTTGGTACTTCGTACATTAGAATGTATTTGTGGTTGGCTATGTTGCAGTTAATATATGTATATGTATATATGAGGCTTTTTTAGCAGTTTTTTTAAATCATTGATTAAATTTGAATGCATTTATTTAAGTTAAAATTTTATTAAGACTTTAATTTGTTTTTAAAACAAAAATGAAATGGCTCTTTGACGTACAATTTTTCGAATAGGCAGACGATTCATACACAGTAATAAATTATCAAATAGCAAAATAAATTATATATAAAAAATAGTCACTAAAAGAATAGTAGCAAAACATAATGTTTAGGCGTATTAACACATAACCCGATCCCAACCAGAAAAAAAAACAGACTATACTCCGATCCAAGCAAGACAAAAATTTCATGAGCATAAACGCGACCCGAACCTAAAAATTCCATTTGAAAAAAAACTATGGATTTGATATTTGACCCGAATCAAATCTGAATCCCACAAAAATATTCAAATGAAGCATACCCCAATTCGATCAAAGAAAAATAATGTTCGTGTATATGCAACCCGACCCGAACCTAAAATTTTTCTCTGAAAAAACCCAAAAAATGACCAGAACGAAACCTGAAATCGATAAAAATATTCCAAAGAACTATAACCTGATAAGAGCAAGACAAAAAAACTTCCATGAACATAAACCTGACTCGAACCTAAAAAATTCCATTTGAAAAAAAAGCCTGAAGTTTTATGCAAACTACATCTGAATCCGATCAAAATATTCGAAAGAACCATAACCGGATTCGAATAAGAGAAAATAATTTTCGTGGACATGAAACCGATCGGAACCTAAAATTCCATTTGAAAAAAATACCTGAAATTTGAATCGACAAAAATATTCCACAGAACCATACCCGGACCTGAACAAGACAAAAAAATTTCCATGAACATGAACCCAATCCGAACCTAAAAAATGAACTAAATCTGAATCTGACAAAAATATTCCAGAGAAGCATATCCTTATTCGAACAATGCAGAATAATTTCCGTTGATGCGCAACCCAACCTGAACCTAAAAATTCCATTAAAAAGCCGAAATCTGAATTGAACGACATCTGAACCCGAAAAAAATATTCCAAAAAACCAAAACCCGATCCGAGCAAGACAAAATAATTTCCCTGGACATGAATCCAACCAGAACCTTAAAAATCAATTTTAAAAAAAATACCTGAAATCTGAATCGAACCAAATCTGACTCCGACGAAAATAGTCCAAATAACTATAACCAGATACGAACAAGACAATATAATTTCCATGGACATAATCCACATTCCAAACCAAAAAATTTGTAAAAAAAAGAAAAAAAAAATCCCGAAATTTGAACCAAACTTAATCTGAACCTAACAAAAATATTTCAGTGAAGTATAACCTCATTGGAACTAGGTAAAATAATTTCCATATAAGTACAACCCGACCCGAACTTAAAAATCCCATTTGAAGGGAAAAAAAAAAACCCCACGAAATCTGAATTGAACCGAATCTAAACTGAACACAAATATTCCACACAATCATAACCGTATCCGAAGAAGACAAAATAATTTCCATGAACATGAATCCAATCCGAACCTAAAATTCGGATGTTCTACAAAACATAATGCGCTCCGTAGCGGTGGAAAGAGAAACTAAGTACTTAGCGCGAGATGGTTAAAATATTTTGTTTATAGTTAATGTTAAATTAGAACTAGGTTACGGTTAGATAACAGTTAGGTTGCAATTACGTTCCGGTGACCCTTTTGTTATTTTATTTTCCGGTTAGGTTACAGTTAGGTCATGGTTAAGTTACAGTTAGGTTAAGGTTAATTTGCGGTTAGGTTGTGGTTAGATTATGGGTAGGTTATGATTAGGTGACGGCCAAGTTACATTTATGGTATATTTAACTTGCAGTTAGGTTACTGTTAAGATACAGCTAAGTTACAGACAAGTTATGATTCCGATACAATTAGGTTACGGTTAGGATTTTGTTCATATATAATGTACACTGTAGTATGTATGTAATGTATATTAATATAATGTACACTGTAAAAAATTTGACCCTTTTGCTGTATCATCACTCCCCCGCTTTTATAGAATATATCTCTTTTGACCTATGACAATGCTCCAAAATAGGCTGAAGTAATCATTTTCTATAAAAGCGGTGGAGTGACGATGCAGCAAAAGGGTCAAATTCTTAACAGTGTATTAACACATATTTTCAGTTGAAGATAAAATCATAAAAATTTCAAATTCGTTTAACATTATTATAACGGACCCGGGCAACGCCGGGCGGGTCAGCTAGTATTTTAATATAATTTCGCTTTTACAATGAAAGCTTAAATTAAGGAATTAGTAATATCTAGACAAGTCCTTTATAAATTCCGGTGTCAATCGACAATTTCTCATTTTACCATTGACACCAGAAATATTGCTGTCGAGTCCAATGGACCCGTCTGGTAGACGGAAGGTTAAATGCAACAAATGAATTATATATATACATATATATGTACATATAAAACCATTAAATGTAAAACAATATGTGAACCATTGAATTTACCGTTGGTGAATGATCCCTACTGTTTATTGCTATTTTAAAAAGTTTAAGTAATTCAAAAATATGTTGATTAAATAGAAATAGATAAAATCTGATTTTGTGAATTTTGCATTATTAGCCGACTGTTGGACACCTTTAGACAGGTGTTGCGGGCGATCTTGGCTAAAAGTCTAGCCTAATTATTAATTTAATATACATTATTATTTAATTTGGTCAGATGGGATTAATTTATATGAGATTAAATGAAGAATATATTTATTGTGAGTTGAAAGTTATATTGTAAATTCTTACACAATAAGAGTTTCTTCGATAAGAGACGGTTTTATCCAAGGTGGAAGAAATCTCCAACACTACTTTTTTTGGGTGAAACCTGCTACTGAATGCTATTAATGTAAACTAGAATTAACATTAAAAAAGTTTTTTTTTTCAACTCATACCAGTAAATTTATTGAGGTATATGTTACTGTATTAAAATTGCGTTCGTGTGCCGCATATTATTACCTTGTGTGTTAATTTAAGAGCGAGTGAGCGCCTCTCCGGTATTAAGTTCTCCTCGCTATGTTTCTCAAAGTTATTCAATGGTAATTTCATATACCATTGGATTCGCTTAGAAACTAGTTCCGTCTAGAGAGGCACCGAAGAACACCTGGCATCGTTGCCATATGAGTTGCCAAGAAATTTTAAGCTTTTTTCTTGCTAAACTAAATTTTCCCATTTTATAATATGTATATCAACAGACAGATCAAATACAGGGCTGTTCAAAAGTATTGGAATACATATTTGGCTATATACCCTTATTTCCCTAATTAACAAAATTTTTTTTAAAGATTTCATGAAGTGTTGGAAAGTGTACATAATCTATGCTTAACGCATGATTTTTCTTGTTAAATTAGCTATGCATTTTTATGCTGAATTATATTTAGCAATACTAAAAGATGTTTACTGAATACTGATAAAACGATTTACAGGCAACGCAAAAGATTAGATATATGACCGTCAAAGGATGATAATTTTTGGAAGTGTGATTTTACTAGTTTTAAGAGTATTTTGGTCTGAATTAAATTTAAGTTAAATAGTAGTGTGAATGTAAAGATAGCAGATAAAATACAGGGTATTCAAGTAAGTGCCCGTGTACAGGCACAAATTGCTGAAAGAAAAATTTCAATTTATTAATCGTTTGCTTGCTAAACTAGATTTTCGTATCATATCTAACTAAAATAGCAAACATAGATCTATATTTTATTTCGATTCTAACAGTTTTTTTACAAAATCTTCATACTTATAAATTACTCTAAGAAATAAATGACATATAAATACAATGTACACTAGGGTGGAGCGAAAAAAAAAATTTTTTGAAAATAAAAAACGGGTAGGTGCCAAAAGTTGCCTTTATACTAGTACATCAACTGCGTGAAATTTTACCGCTGAAAAAAAATGGCTTGAGTCTGCGCTTTTGCTCCAAAAATCGAAATTTTGGGTAAAATTTGTCATTTTTTGACATGTTTTCAAAAAAAATTAAAAAATTCCTACAGAGCTGGTTAGTATTTAAAAGTGTTGCTTAGACCTGTATATTTATCTGCTTAACATATTTAAACTATAAAACAATATATGTAGTCTGTATAATTGGAGCAATTCTGACAACTTTTTGTGAAAAATCAGCGTTAATCTCTCTATTGGAGCATACAACGAAATGTTCTTTTGAATGCATTTCTTACGTAGCTGCTTTCAAAACTACTGTGTATATAACTCATAGAGGTGGTTTCATTATCCCACCCGTCTCAACCACCCAATCATCTAGGCCCGGTGTTTTATTTATGTATTGAATTGTTATTTTTTCCCGAAGACGAGTAGGGGAGACTGGGGTACAATGGTCCACTTTTGTAAATTTTGACTCTTTACTCTTAAAGTATTGATTTTTTTTCTTTTGATCAAGTACATGCATGTTACCTATACATTAAAGTTTATACTGCATCAACTCAAAAATAATAATTATGCATACTTTTTTTAAATATTCTTTTAAATAGCAAGTGACAAAGTGGACCATTGTACCCCAATGCCGGGGTACAATGGTCCACAGCATGGGGCTCTATGGACCACTTGTAATTTGAATAAAAATATATCATTTATCATCAATAGTTCATTTTTTAACAATAAGAAAGATAAACTATATCATAATTTGTTTATTCACATTTTATTACTCATTTTTATTTGTTTATTCACATTTTACTATTAATTTGTATTTGTTTATTCACTCTTTTAGCTCTAACTAAAGTAACATTTTTTTTCTTCATTTTTTTATCATTAAGTCATTATACCGGTCGCAGATTGAACAATTAGGTTTATTATCATCCACAATACATTTTACAGCCTGTTCCATAACTTCATGTGGCACAGAACTTGGTTTTCATAGGCTTGTTTCTTGGCATTGCTAAAAGAAATATGAAAAATAATATGTATCTTTTTTGTACAATGATGCCACTTAAAGTTAAATATAAACCTTTATAATAAGAAATATATATATCTAAATATATGACTAAGGAAAAAATATAATAAATTTTTCCTGTCTACTTTACATCATCTGTATTTTTTAATGAGTTTTACCTTATTTAATTATATCCAGATACAAACTAATTAGGTAGATATAATTTTCGTTTTTCTTATTCTACTATTTTATTTAAAACTAACTTATTATGGATGCATGTATGCATAAGTGCAGGAATATTGAATTAACAAATTATATGAAATTTAAAAAAAAAACCTCAAATGCACAAAATATTTTGTTTACTAATTTTTGGTGTTCAATTTGGGTTAATTTTTTAATTTGAAAGCTTATATTATATAGATAAATATTTCAAAAATGCATTTCAAAACATGAATCATTAATTAATTCACACACAGAAATAAAATAATTAATTCTTAATTTGGGCTAATTTTTATGTTTGAAAGCATATATTATACAGATAAATATTTCAAAAATGCATTACACAACATGAATCATTAATTAATCTACACACAGAAGTAAAATAATTTATTAATTCTGAATTTCACATATAATATTTAACTTTTAAAAACATGGGATACAAAACTGGCGTACAATGGACCATGGTCCATTGCACCCCGGTTTCTGATGGTCCATTGTACCCCATATGGAAGTTTGACAAAAACTTGATGATAAAAAAAGAAATTTAGAATTCTATTTTTTTAGCTATATTAAATATAATAATGTATTGTCTTACCTTTTTATTTTGCCACACAATGTCTTTCAAATTACAAATCTGTAATAAATAAATGAAGATATGTTTCACTGAAAATATTTACTTTTGCCTTACTCCTCCTGTGTCAAATCAATTTTCAAGCATAAAATGGCTAAAATGTCAGCTATGCACATGGTTTCAAACTTATTTTTACTACTTCATGACTGCCATCTATATACTAAAATATGAAGCTTTCGAAAACAGAATTAATATCAAAAATAGGGGGTGGACCATTGTACCCCGTGGTCCATTGTACCCCAGTCTCCCCTATAGTTGAAATATCTGAAATCATCTTTGAAAACAAATCATTACGTAAAAAAAATACAATTGACTGAAAAAATGTTGTGATAACAGAACTTCCAATCATTATTCATCAACTGAATGTAAGTTTGATAAATATAATAGATGGCCGAATAGATCCCTTTAATAATATTCCCGTGCATTACTCTGCTTGTCATTCTTTTTTTTTGTATAAATTGTAAAAATATACATGAAGATAGTTACAGCAGCATGTGGATGCAAAGAACTGATGAACAAGGTGGAAGCATCGAAAACATGCCAAATTTTTATAAAGAAAATCACAAATCAATGTATAAATAAAACACTGTACTAAGACGATCGAATAGTTGGGCCGGATGGTATAGGATATATAGCCACCTCCACGAAGCATGTCCAAGGTAGTTTTGAAAACAAGAGCTGTATTAAAAACAACAATTCGTTATATGACCCAATAGAGTGGTAATGCTGTTTTCTTTCTAAAAGTTGTCTGTTTTGCTCCAGCTATAGGGAAAAAACATATTGTTTTATAGTTTAAATATGTTAAGCAGATAAATATAAAGGTCTAAGCAACACTTTTAAATACTAACCAGCTCGGTAGAAAATGTTAAATTTTTTTGAAAAAATGTCAAAAAATGACAAATTTTACCCAAAATTTCGATTTTTGGAGCAAAAGCGCAGACTCAAGCCATTTTTTTTCAGCGGTAAAATTTCACGCAGTTGATGTACTAGTATAAAAGCAACTTTTGGCACCTACCCGTTTTTGATTTTCAAAAAAAAATTTTTTTTTTCGCTCCACCCTAATGTACACATATATTTCTTACTTCCTAGTTACAGAGGTTTTACGAGAACTCATTCCAATTTAAGTGAGCAGATTATTTAAATTTTGTATAATCTGTTTTAAAGAAAGGAAGTGATATCTACTAAAAAACACTTTTCAAAAGTAAAACAAGTAAGAAAAATCATGTGTTAAGCATATATTATGAAGCACTTTCCAACACTTAATGAAATCTTTAACAAAACTTTGTTATTTAGGGAAATAATAGTGTATAGCCAAATATACCAAAATATGTATTCCAGTACATTAGAACAGCCCTGTATTTCATATGTCAGTTCATATAATGGGAAAATTTAGCTTAGCAAGAAAATATCCAGTAGCTTGAAATTTCTTTTTCAGCAATTCATACTATTAGATCGAAACATACTTGAATACTTTTGTTCAGCCCTGTAGTTTACATTGTACCTTTATTATACGGCAGCATTAGGCTAAAAGTTATTGTAAACTAAAACACTTTTAAAACAACTGAAATCACATTCTCATAAATCATCATTCATAGGCGTCCATGTACCGAATTATTTGCGTGGCCCTGTATATCCTTTTATCTATATTCTGCAAACATTTCTCAGTAAATTGAATGCAGCTCAGCGTAAAAATGCACAGCTTATTTAAGAACCACGTTTAAATAATTTACGCTCATATTCAGTAACGTTGGTGAGTTCTTTTGGGTAGCCCTGTATATGAACTATAACATTTATACACACCATATAATGTGCATATATTTAGCGAAATATAAACGCGAATATCATAATTAAAATGCATTTCATCCCTCCATCAGTCATCATCGGACACATATACGGTACTTCGGAAAGAATATACTATTTGAAATCTTTTGTATGGCCCTGTAAATGCTATGTACTTCATATTATGCAAGACAGTAGCGTATAATTTATATTAAGCTTCAGTGACATATATCAAATTTATTATACATGAAAAAGCTTAATATATTTAAAATATGTCAAACACAATTCCCCCTTTTACCATTATCTAATGGAATTCTTTTGTGTGGCCCTGTAAATGAATATTAGAAAGTTAGTTTCACTTTCAAAACCGGCTCCAAAAATAAAAGTGTCATTTAATAAAATATCTGCAATTAAAAATCGAAAAATAAAAAAGATGCAATATGAAGAGGCACCTCAGCTATCCAATGCAAAAAATATATGCTTATAGAGATATTATTTAAAAATGTCGAAATGCAAACCATTTATTAGAAAATTACTCTCCCCATAGGAATAGCATTAGCTCGACAGAAGTATTAAGCCAATACAGTCTTTACGACTAGAAGAAAAGTTCAGACATGCTACAGGCTCAGCAAGGAAAAAGCTGAACTTTTACGACCTCACAAACTTTTGGCGAAATCTTTTTTCTGCAATTTCTTAACAAAATTAGCGTTTTTACGCGACTAATTTACGAAAATCACACTTTTCTCCCACAGCTTTTTTAATGAAATTTGCATTTCTCCAAGATCCCTTTATCGAAATTCGGGGGGTTTTCTCACCCCTTTTCGTCAAATTTGCGTATTTTCCGCAATCTTTCGTCAAAATTTGCGTATTTTCCGCGACCTTTCGACAAAATTTGCGTGTTTACCGCGATCTTTCGTCAAAATTTGCGTGTTTTCCGCGATCTTTCGTCGAAATTTGCGTGTTTTCCGCGATCTTTCGTCAAAATTTGCGTGTTTTCCGCGATCTTTCGACGAAATTTGCGTGTTTTCTGCGATCTTTCGTCCAAATTTGCGTGTTTTCTGCGATCTTTCGTCAAAATTTGTGTTTTCCGCGATCTTTAGTTGACATATGCGCATTTTCCGCGATATTTCGTCAAAATATCCGTATTTTCCGCGATCTTTCGTCACAATTTCCGTGATTTTTCGCCAAAATTCGAGCATTTTCCGCGATCTTTCGATAAAATACGAGTATTTATCACGATTATTTGACAAAATTAGAGTGTTTTTCCGCAACCTGTTCACGAAAATCGCTTCTTGTTGCTGATCATTTAACAAAAATAGCGCAATTTAGAGAAGAAGCAAAGCGCAATTAAAAACAAAATTTTACTAAAATATTACTGGTGCCATTTGCAAGTTTGGAATTAAAATTAGGTATCCCAGACCGGGCACAGTGTGCCGGAAAGGGTTAATTTAGCGCGGTTTGTACTCGCGTTTTTGTTGTATTTCATCCTTACCCCCCCCCCCCCTACATATAAATGTCAACAAATTTTAATGCATATTTGCATCGATCCCAGGGATAATAAAATTCGTCGGCGAAAAAGCGGAATTCCGCGTTTCCGCGGAAAAGTAGCATGTCTGAAAGTTGGATAATTTTGCATTACTTAAATTTCTAGGATGTGTTTTATTAAAAAAAAAAAAAAAAAAAAAAAAAAAAAAAATTTCTAAATATTTCTTAAAAACCTAACCATAAGTTTGAAAATGCCTCACATTTGATTTTTCCATACTTATTTCAAACTTTCTGAATGAAACAAAGGCGTTCATTTAAGTTAGTCTGTTAGGTTTGGTTGATACTTGTCAATAAATTTCTGAACACCTTTTAAATGTGAACATTTAGGAATGTGTCCTTATAGTCCACTCTCCCTTAGTTTCCCCTGTACTGTAATAAATAAAACTCCTTAAGGAGCCTCAGGGGTTGAAAACTTTAAAAAAAATCGATTTTTTATGATCTAGTTTGATTATTCAATTAATTCTTAACTCAATGCAAAAAACCGCAAAAAAATATTCGCATTTTTAACGCAGTTATAAGCATTTATATATGAACACATTCATAGCCGCACCCACATAATTTCAACTTTAAGTCGCGTTTTCTCAAAGCTTGATTTTTGACGACTAACACCAAGATTAAAAAAAACTATTTGATGGAATGGCTTAATTTTTTTTTTTTTTTTGCATGCATATAACATCATTATCTATAGAATGAATTAATATAGTTTAGATAGTTTAATATTTTGAGTATTTTTAATGAAAAAAAAAGTTGTATTTTTTGGGATTTTTTTAATTTTTAAGTTTCAGAGTTTTTTTAATGTTTTTTTTTTTGAGTGATTGTTATATCCTTAATTCATTCTATAGATTAAAGTTTCCAGATCATTTTAAAGCAAAAATTAGGTTCTTAAGTCAATTCAACATTAAGATATATTGGTATTGGTGATATAACATATCAAAAATTGTGTTATATAAATTTTGCTATATTTTTTATTATATTACATTGAAGCACTTCATTTTATAATTTTATAAGACTACAAACGTACCTTTAAAATATCAGACAGTTTAAATTATTTACACTGAATACTTCTGTTTTTATATGGATTCGAGAGCTCTGTTTACATGTTTTTCCGTATCGATTAACCCCGGAGCCCCCTTAAGTAATTTACAAAATTAAGATATAAAAATGTTTAAGTTAATGTAAATTAATTTTGCTTTAATGTATGTATCTATAACAGAAGATTTTACCATTACTTCCAACAATAATTTTTTTTTTTTTGTTCTTCTCTTCAGATTATCCATTTTCATAAAATGCCTTTGATGTAACAGCTCTTAATGTTTTCTTTTAAAAAGTTTAAATGCAAAAACAGTTTATTTTTCAAGGAGTTGATGAATTTATTTATTTATAATTTTTTATGATTTCATTCTTGGATTCTTTGATTTGAGTTCCCAAGCTTTGCATACATTAATAATTGTTTCCTTTGTTAGTTGTGCAAGCGTTAGTTTTAGGCATGGTGACTTCACTTCGATGTCGTTGTGAAGTCACATTGTGACTTTGTGACCATCTATTGTCGATGTGACGTCACGTGACGTCGATGTGAAGTCGTTATGGCCGTTTTAGAGCTCGCTTGTGACGTCACATTGTGACCACTTTAGGAAGCCACTGTGTGACAAGTTTGTGAAATGTTTGTCATTTTTGACTACTTTGACATTAACATTTTGACGAAACTGTGACAAAAGCGACTACATTTAAATTGCCAGAAACATGTGTTTAAAAATAAATAACATGTTTTGGAGAATATTTGTAATTTTCTAAAGATTTTTAAGAAAGTCACATCTCAGTCACAATGTGACGTCACTGAGTGGTAGCATTTTGGTCACAGATGCGATGTGACCAAAGTGAAGTCATTGTAACCATGCATGCTATGAGGGTATGATGTAGCGTTACATAAATTATATCAGTTAAAATGCTCTCTAAAACTGGAGATACACTGTTAAAAATCTTGCCCTACTTTAAACCAAACTTTTCAGTAAAGTTAGAGATAGTTGTCAATAAATATCTTTGAGTAGACCATTTGTAATGAGACAGAAGTGAAAATGGTATTAAGTTTCTATCTAGTTATTCCTAATCTGTAATATATTGTAATGCAAACGTGTATTAGAACATAATTAAAAAAATTTGTAGCGCCATTTAGTGGTGAAATAGTAATCAGTGTGTATAAATATTTTTTAAATTTAAGACTTTTTTTTTTTCAAAAATTAAATATTGTTTGTTTTTGCTGTTTTTTTTTTCTTTGATGACTAATCTTATTTGATAATTATGGTTACTCCAAGTGTTTTTATTTTATCTATTTCAATGCATCTTTCTTTTAGGAAGAAGAAGGTGTATTTTAAAGTTTGAGATTGTTGTTCAGATATATCTATGAGTACACCATTTGTAATGTCACAGAATTAAAGATAGTATTAAGTGTTTATCTAGTTATTCATAATCTTTAATATATTGTAATGCAAAGGCGCTTTAGAACACAATTTTGAAAAATTGTGATGTCATATACTGGTGAAAGATTAATCAATGTTTAGAAATATTTTTTTTAATTTAAGAATTTTTTTACTTAATCTTAAGTTTTCTTTGCAAGTTTATTTTCCAATTTTATTTGACAATTATGGTTATTCCAAAAGTTTTTATTTTATCTATTTCAATGCATCTTTATTTTAGGGAGAAGGGAATGTATTTTAAAACGTAATTTTGTATTCTTGGATTTGATAACAAAGGACACATATTAAGATCTAAAATTTATTAAGAACATACATTAATTAGAAATAGAGTATAAACTACGCTAAAATCAAGGCATGTATTATAATTACAAGGAGTATACTATCAGCTCCAGAATGTGCATTCATAATAATATGCTCATGTTGCTATTCAAGCTCTATAAATATAGTATTTGCAATACACTTACATTTAACGTCTAAATTAAAATATATATATATTAAATGATATAATAATATAAACTAAGGCAGACTTGAATACATTTTTTAAAAATAAATAAAATTTAAATACAAAAAATAAACCAGAAAAAAATTTAAAAATACAAGAGTAATCTTTTCATCAAGCTACACGCAGGATCTCATCAATACAAATAATTATTCATTGCATAACAAACAATGGAACAAATTAAAACAGTTACTGTTAGTTATTATTTTTTAGAAAAAGATAATATTCATTCGGGAATGCATAAGCCTCATTCAGAATTAGCGATCGTAAACAAGTGAACCAACCTTCGAGGAATAATCTGCCGTCGAACAATTAAAGAAAGTAATTGTTAGATTAATTTCTTTCATTATCATTCATTCATTTTTATTACATTCATTCCGAGTAGTAGATGTCTAACATTGCATTCAAACGAAGCACAATCCGCAGTTTGCGAATGCCAGTATCTTAAAATCAGGTTGTAGCAGTTATAACAGCAGATTACTAACAACTCAGCCTTTTTTAAGAGAAAGTCAAAATGGTTTACAGACAATGCTTGCATTTATACTTTTTATTTCTGTTAGAAATTCTTTTCTTTTCCTTCATTATAAAATTTATTAAGGGTTAGTGTTTGCCTAGTAGAAGCACGATCAAGTAAAAAAAAAAAAAAAAACTTTAAATTTAGTCAATACTACATAAATAATCTTTAAAAATGAAGCAGTTCACGTAAAAATTCCTTATTACGTTTACATGAATGAACAGTCGAGAAAGGTTTCTGAGACATCCCTTGTTACACGAGAATTACCTATTTTGTATGATTTCGCAAGTGAGTATATAAGTTACATTTGGCAGAAAAGCTTTTGTTGCACACCTCACAAGAAAAAGGTTTCTCTTTAGTGTGAACTTGTAAGTGTTGATTTAAAATAAATCTACGAGAAAACCCTTTGTTACATACCTCACAAGAGAAAGGTTTTTCGTTAGTATGAATTCGCAGGTGTCTGTCTAAAATATGTTTTCGAGAAAACTTTTTGTTGCATATCTCACAAGAGAAAGGTTTTTCTTTAGTATGTACACGCAGATGACAAGTCAAAGAAGCTCTGTGAGAAAACCCTGTGTTACACACCTCACAACAGAAAGGTTTCTCGTTAGTATGAACTCGTCGGTGATCCTTTAGGTGAGTTATACGAGAAAACCTTTTGTTACACACCTCACAAGAGAAAGGTTTCTCTTTTGTATGAGATCGCAGATGGACATTTAGATCGTATTTTTCAAAAAATCTTTGGTTACACATGTCGCAAGAAAAGTGTCTCTCTTTAGCGTGAACGCGACGACGATGCTTATTTAAATGAGGGCGATCAGTGAATTCTTTGCTGCAGTATTCACAAATAAATGGCTCATGTTTAATATGAAACTGCTGATACTTATCTGAATTAGACATCACAGAATATCTTTATTAAACACCTTATTAGTGAAATGCCCATACTTCGTGTGATCACGAATATGCCTTTTAAGCTAGCTTTGTCAAATTCTTTTTTCAGATCTCACAAAATGAAAATTTTTTTTATCATCATGTGTACTATGGTGTATTTAGATTAGATTTCCGAGCATACAATTTACCAGAGGCTTTACTAACTAAAGTTTTAAAACAAAAATTAGTTTACAATGTTAAATCATTTTTGTGAAGAAATATTTTATTTTATATAATCTATTTCCAAATTATCTATTTCAGTTGATCTTATTTTTTCTTATTCTGAAATAAAAAGAATTTGTACATTTCAGATAAAGAATTTTTAAGGTTAAATCGAGAAATGATCAGTAATGGTAAAATAGTTTTTTTTCCCTATTTATACATTTAATATAATTTCCCTTCTAACTGAAATGTAGAGAATTTTAATAAAGTCAGCACGTTTTGCAAGCAGAAATTTCTCTAAATAAAATGTTGACACTGTAAAATTGAGATGGAACAATGATATATGTGTTTAAAGCTCCTTAAGTTCTTTCTTGACTGATGCATTTAAAAAGTTCTTTTACGAATGACAAAAAAGGGTAATCATACTAAATTGTACTGAAAGTTTAATTTTTTTCCAGTACTTATTGAGCCACTTCTTTCATGCGAAGTTATATGTAATGGTGAAAAACATTAACAGTCTTTAATCAAGATATGATATCATAAGTACTTTCATAGTGTGTTCAACATTAACTTCAGGAACATTTGCATCTAAAATATAAATAAAAACATTTACACTATATTTTAAAAAATATTCACTATGTGTACAATACATATTTTTTTACAAATTATTTTCATTACTACAATTTAATTAAAAAATTTAACATAAGATTTCCACAAAACTTTTAGTAAAAAGACAATTTAAATCTTCATTTTTCTAGTTCTTTTCCCCTTTGTTTATATACAGATAATAAAAATCTAATATTATTATATGATTATTAATAAAAAAGGCTAATCATCCGATTTTGCAAAAATATAATATTTTAACTGAATTTGGAGTGCTTTTTTTTCAGCCTTCATTATGTCAGTTGTAGAGATAGAAATCTGTTTAACTCTCTAGTGCCCGATTATTTATTTTTCCTTTAAAAAAATACATTTGATTCCTTAGCAGTCATAGGGGAGAATAGGGAAGGATGGGACAATTTTTACAAAAATATAATTTGTATATTATGTTTCACTGGTAAAAATGAAAATTTTCAGAATAATTATAACATCTTTAAATATTTATTCATCTTTAAACATTTTTAAATATTTAAAATTTGTGGATTTGATGATTATAATAAAAATTTAGGATTAATAAACTAGTTAAATTAAAAAGAAAAATGTCGTATCCCTCCCTTGTGTGAGTCAGAAATTGGATACGTTTCTAAAATGAAAATTCATACTTAATTTTCGAAAATGTGATGAATTAATGGCAAATGTAGTGTGACATTCACATTAATAAAGTTTATTGTAAATCACAGCATAAATTTTATATTATAGGCGTTTTCAGCCATGACATCAGTTATGACGTTTATCTTGGAAACTGACTCCAAACAAACGGTTGCTATGCTGTATTTTCTATTTTATTTATATATTATAGCTACATTTTTTAGCTGTATATCACAGACAAGAATTTAATGCTTTCTATGCAATAATACCAATCTCTACGATTTATATTTAATAAGAAATTAAGCATAGCAACCGTTTGTTTGGAGTCAGTATCCAAGCAAAATGTCATGACTGACGTCACACTGAAAGCATGTATAGGAGAGTGTTGTACCATGAGACATTGGCAATTTCTAATAAACAATTGGCAACAATGATCTTTTGTTTATGTCTAATAGTGACCTATAACCAACTGATATCATAGTAATAGATAACATCAAAAGTATTAAATCAACGACTTAAAGAAAAAAAAGAAATTATCACTAGTCCAAAGTAAATATTCTCCTCAATTCAAATTTAATTTTTAACTATGTAATTTTACAAGAAGTCAACTGCAATTTTTTTTATATAAAGGAGAAGATTTTTAAATGTTTTGGCTATAAGAAAATAATGATAATTCTTCTAAGTTTACCATTATGTTGATTTCATTTAAACTATGTGTTGACTGTACCTTGGGAAAGTAAACTATGTTGTACCTCGGCACATAGTAACAAATTCATGGTTTGCAATAATTTGCATAAATAAGAATATTTTTTTTACTTATTTTATAGAAAATTTCACAAAACATGTGAAATACAGTAAAGAAAGCAACTCAATTTTATTTTTGATATATTTTTATAATGAGAGAATTTGCAAATATGAATCTGGTAACTCCTGATAAACCTTTTTCATTCCATATGATGCAATGTTCTAAAGAGCACATCTTCTAATGTATTTTACTGTGTTGATAATCATCGATAACCTAATAGTCATAGTTTGATTCTTACAATGGAGAAATGCCGGGAAGTTGGAATTATTTTGTTTACAATTCCCAGGTATACTTCTTCCTTTAAACTATACCCACTAAACCGCACTGTACTTGGGTGTATAAAACATAATACAAGTCTTTTGCCAATGAATAAATGATATCAGATCCCGGACAGATAATCACAATATGTTGTAGCAGAAATGCATTGTAAAAACTTTCACACCATCGAATTATCGAATATTATTAAAGGTTTTGAAGTAACAGGCATTTATTCAATCACTAAAAATGTATTCAATGAGGATACATTTTTAATAATATGAAAATGGTAGACTAATTGCTAAGAAAACAACTGTAGAAAGAAAATGAAAAGACCACCTTCAGAATGAAATTAGGAGTTTTGTATCTGTTAATGACAAACTTATTTTATCTGACACCAAAAAAATGTGATAATGTTCATTATGATCATATCACAGATGGGTTAGAAGTAAGAAATGAAGAAAGTAGGTTACTCTCTTACTAAAGTATCTGGTAAAAAGTTTTTCTCTTCCATGTATCTGGCGTTAGTTAATGTACTTGCCAATAATGGAAAATTGAGTTTAATTCTCTATTTCCTTGTAAAATAGAAGTTTCATTGACACAAAAATATTATTCTACAAAATATTGTATTAGTTACTAGAGAAAATTAATTAGTTATATGTCAATAGGCTGAGTTATATAATATGTCCCAAGGTACAACATAGTATGTCCCAAGATACAACTGGGTGTTGTACCTTGGGACAGTTTGCCTTCCCTACTTTAAATGAGTGACTATTTTTTATTTTTAAATTGCCTGAATATCTAAAAATGTATTAATGTTGGTGTATTGAAATGCTGCCTCCAAAGTTTAAATTGGATTATAATCTTTAAAATAAAAAATTAAAATTAAATGCGAAAACTGTCCCAAGGTACAACTACAGTGGTGGTCAGAATTATAAAGACAAGCAAAAATTGCCAAATCTTGGTTATACTTGGCAGGAAACTTATGCAAATTTAATGGCTGAAAACCAATGAAAAATAAAGATTATTTTTGTATGTTTCTATGGAAATATGTGGTAAATTCATATTCATGAAATTCATTATAAATTTATACAGCCATCTGATATGGACAAAATTATAAGAATAACTGTATTTGTGTGTTCTAAAAAGAAAAATTTGCAAGTTTTCTTGCTCTGCACACGGAACTTCCAGACGATATAAATGTGTAGGATCGTATTATTCTGTTTTTCAATCATGCCGCAAGGTGCAAAGCTTTTGGTGTTTCAGAAAGGAAAATTAGATGCATTACAAAATTAAGGACTTTCTGCATGCTAAATTGCTATAAAGTTTAATAGATCAAGGACGGTTATTTACAATTACCTGTAAAATACCAGTAAATATGGACGGCAAAGACATACAAGCAGGCCATCTTCTGTTTCTGCATGGGGGAAAATAATGATAATAAGGAGAGCTTACTCCAAAAAACGGGGAAAAAACGTGAATTGAACTTAGAATGCAAGTGCTCGAACTGTTCGATGTATTTTACAAAAAGAAAGAAAAAATTTTGCTATAGTAAACATGGATCAAGACCGTCTCTTTCAAAAGTTCACGAGAGACTGAGGATGGAATTTGCCAAAAACTGCAATACTATGGGAAAAAAGTGGAATTCTGTCTTTTCTGATGAGAAAAAGATTAATTTAGATAGACTCGATTGATATCGCGACATCTAGTATGATTTCCGTAGAGAAAAAACAATTTTCTCAAAGCATGTATTTGGAACTGGAGAGGTTTCACAACTGGTAGAGCTATTCCAATAGTTTTTGTGCAGGGTAGGAGGAATTCTGAGAGCTTCATTGATGTTTTGGGTGATAATCTTTTACCAGAAGCACCGTTAATAGCGATTGGAGGCTAATTTTCCAGCAGGACAATGCTTCGGTTCATGTTTCCCAAACTTCAAACTCGTGGTTTTTATGCTAATTTCGTGAAACTACTAGATTGGCCGGCCAGATGGCTTGATCTGAATCCAATGGAAAATCTGTTTGGTATTCTGTCACACAAATTATGCAAAAATGGTATATAATCTCAAAACAAGCAAGAACTCATGTCTTCCATCGAAAAAGATCACTCAAAATTTTCCAAGAACGTTCTTAAGGAATTTTCAAACTCCATGACATCAAGACTGATAAAAGTGTTTGAGAAGAAGTGGGGAGATTATTAATTATCAGTGTGTTTCAGGCAAAAACATTCATTGTCCTTATAATTTTGTCCAATTCTTACAATGACATATTTGGTTAATTGTGACAAAACATTCATATTTTGCATTTTTCAATGTTTTCCATTCTACAATGATTTCTAGCATAAAAAAGCATTTTGTGTATAAATATCACTTTATTTAGCTCAGAAATAATTTTTTTTGTGCAATTTTCAGTTGTTCTTATAATTCTGACCACCACTGTAGAGGTTTGCAATTTCCTGGCCCGATCCATAGAAAAAAAAAAAAAAAAATTCTGCCCGGGCCGGGCCGAACGAAAACATATTGGCTCAGCCCATAAAAAAAGTTACAAAATCGGTCAAAACCCGGCCCGAGTGAATTTTTACAGAACATTGATCTTTACACTTACAGAAGAATTCAGACAAAAAAAACTTAGTCCTTTTATATACAGTAGACTCCCTCAAATCCGCACAGCTTGGGACCAGAGGTTTTGCGGATTTTAGAATTTTGCGGATTTCTGGTCATTGCTTTGTTTACATTTTTTAAAAAGTAATTTGAATGTAATTAATAATGAAATCAAAAGTTTAATGAATGCTTACAATATGCTAAAATATTAAAATAAGTAATAAACTAAAATAATAAAAATTTAGATAGTTTTTAAAATGATAAAAATACAAAAGCAAAGGTCAAATTAATAATCAATAATGTACAATTAAATATTCATTATAAAGATGAAATGTATTTTTCTTAAATTATTCAATGAAACTTGCCTCGTAAGTCATAAAAGTACAGTATTAATTCACATCAGGATCATAAAATAACAAAGCTTTATTTCCGGTTTAGCCAGACTTAATAACTAAAAAAGCTTTATTAATACATAAATATGTATAGTAAGATTGTGATTACCAATGATATCAGCAATATCTTAATTTTTTCAGAAATAAATTATTCTTTCTTCATGAAAAAACATGAATTCGATAACCTTAACAAAAATTACAAATTATAAAACATATGGCATTGATATAAAACTGAAAAAATCATTTTTTGCACCTACATCTGAACTGAATGTTTCATTGTTTACATCCGTAAAATATGTGCGGATTTTAGGAGTGCGGATTTGAGGGAGTCTACTGTATATACATATTTATAATCTCCATTTATGCAAAAGTGCGGTAGACTGCGATATTTATGCTTTTAATGAACATTTGTTTGTTGAATGTAAATGTTTCAGTTATCATTAGTATTATTAATCCATATTCCATGTAATGAAGACGTAAAAATCTAAAAAATGGTGTATGGTAAAAGTAAAATCTTCTAAGACGGAATCAATGTAAATGTTTAACATGTTTTTTCTTGCGTATTATTGTATTCATTTTACACGGATGAACAGTTTAAAAGAAATTTGCAGTTTTCAGCTTAAAAAAAAAAAAATCCGTCATAATTATGTTTTTTATTTCAAGTGTTTAACTCTATTTTAATAAGCCTAGTACTCTATGATTCTTTAAAAAGAATAAATTCTAATGTTTAATTTTACGTAGAATGACGACTTAAAAGTATATGCTTTTTTTGCAAGAATTTTTTGACCTAGCCAAATTTTACTGATTTATGAACAGACTTTGCATCGTCGAGAAAAGGTTTTTCATACGGGATGATTCAACAGGAACTGATCATTTTGGTCCATGAAGACTAGGAAGAATAAAATCAGTCTCGGCTTCGTACGGAAAAAATACGTTAGGCGCGGCCCAATACTACAGGGAAAAATTAAGGCCCGAGGCCGGCCCGAAAGATGAAATTTTCTTTCTCAATCCTTTTTTATTTCAACACAATTGGTGTAAAAAAGTAAGTTTTATTTCTTACTCTACTCAACTCCAAAACAAGATAGTCTTATAAATATAACATACCAAAAAATTGCATATCATTAAGCATAATTATTTGGATAGAGATATCGTTGGGGAAGGGTGGCCATGCTCCCCCCCCCTTAGAGCAAATTAGAGAAATAGCTTTTTGCCTTTTAGACCTAACTTAACTGTTCATATACAAAAGACACATTGTTGAATTTACAAAATATTAAGTTAGTTATTACTAACTTAATAAAACTATAAATAATAAATTTATAAGGAATAAAATTATAAATTTACATTAAAATCTGAGTAGTTATTTACTTTTGATATTGTAAAATAGCCTTTTTAAGTTACTAACTCATAGTTGCTTGCAACGAAAAAGATTTATAGCAACAAGTATAAGGCAATGATTATTCCATCTGGTGGAAGAATAATGAATAAAAATTAAAGCTTATTTTAAGAATAATACCAGATGTATGATCCCTCCCAGTGTTCTTTTTCTCACTAATCTCCCTGCATCAAAGAAAAAATTATTACTCTTACATTTTTCAGCATTTTAAATGTTATAAATATCAAACAAGTGATGGAGTTGTCTTTCGAAGAAGTATCACTCTTTCTTTCTCTCTTTCCTGCAGTCGATAGCTTGCATAAAGAATAATAAGTTTGTTTCTCTTTTTAAGCATATTTTTTATGTCAAAGTTGAGATTCTATCATGATGTACTTGACTGTATTTAACACCAGCTGAAGTATTATAAAGAGTTTAAATGCATAAAATGTTCTTTGGTTGCTAAACAAAGTTGACTCTCATTAGGATAATTCTTTTTGAGATAAGGATAAAATAATGATAATGAACTTTGTTCTTTTTGAATGGAAGTTTTTAAGTGTTGTGTTTCTTTTGCTCAATCCATAGTTAGTTTTATATCACGTAGTCAATAAATCAAATGTTCGCCTTTCATTTAATGAGGAGCTGGAATGGTTTTATTTCTTCATTGAATTTGAATTTCATTTAGCCTTTTATGAATATTAATAGCATATAAACTTAAGCAAATGAAATTAAGTTTCAATATTAAATTATCTTATTAAGTAAAATCTACAGCAGTGAAATAAATTATTAAAGCATTTAAGTTACATTTTAAAAGCTCTTTTTTATTAATGTAAATATTTATGCAATAAGTCGAACTCAATCAAAGATGTGAATGTTTTAGTTTGGACTTCTAAAAGAATTTCTGGTCCACTTAATAAATGTTTAGACATATTTATTAGCTTAAATTTCTTTGCTGTTTTATACATAAAAGTTTACTGAATAATTATTCTTGGAGCTTTTCACAAACTCTTCATGTTCCAGCGTCATTTTAGCCGTGATTGATATTTTTTAAATGTTACAAACAAAATTAAATTGATGTTACCTTAGTTACAATTTAATTAAACATTACCACTTGTAATATTAGTGTTGGTTTATTTTAATGTAACATAATGATATTAGTTGTTCTAGTTAATATAGATATTTAGAATTATAATTTTTTTTGGTTAAATAAACTTGTTATTTTTATAACTTTTATCAACTTTTACCTCACATTTTGCACATTACCTTTTAGTCTCTGTTCATTTCATGTTTTTCTTTAAGCTTCCTATGTGAGTAATGGCTTAATATTGGGTTTTTAGAGACTCTAATACTAAAAGTGTTTCCAACTTGCATTTTAGGAATCACTGCTACCTTTTTTAAGCCCCTGATTTTACTTATGTAACCATCTATGAGTAAAGTTTATCTGTTTTTCAAATTTCTACGTATATATATATATTTTTTTATGTAAAATAATTTTATAATATCTTATATATCTATATAGTTTTACCGAATATTTGCGTTTTTCAATTGTTTATCTTTTTACTGAATAGAAGAAAATTAATATTTTAATAATCTGAACATAAAATACAATTTATTTATCTTTCATAATGATAAATGACTAAAAAATTTTAATGTTGTATTGTTTTTTATATACATATTTAAAAATATGGCTGCCAGATTTGAAATATGAGATTGTTAAATTTGAGAGATTACTTTATGTTTTTTAAAATCTTGTTTGCTTATGAATTTTCTTTTGATGAATATAATTTGGGATAGATTAATTAGCGTTTTATAAATTTAAAAATTTTGACATTAGTATTTTTTTAATGTTATGATAGTTTGGAGGAGAAGAGGAATAAAGTATTGATAAAATGTGCATTTTTAAAAATATTGTATTAGTTTATAAATATTTATAGGGTAACATCCCCAGTAATTGGCAGGCACCAGTGATTGTCACATCCTACAAAAATGTCCTAAAATAAGATTTACATCCAATATTTTAAAAATGCAAGACCATATACCAGTTATATGCTCATTTACGTTAAAGATTATAACTTTGATTTATGCTACTAGAAATCAATTGTGCCTAGGAAAGAGAAACAATTATGGTTTGTATCAAATTAGCCATTTTTGTTGCAAATTCTTCTTCTCTGGCTTAAGAAAGGCATGCATTTCAGTTTATTATTATCTGGTATATAATATATTTTAAATTTTAACTGACAACAGTTTTGTTTAGTTGAAAAGGGTTACTTTAATTGTGTAAAAGTCTAAGTGCCAATTACTGGTGACTACAACAACTTTTTATAAATATATTTTTATAAAAATACACTTTCAAATATTTTTGCTTTTAGTGGGCAAAATAGATGCACAGATATGCACTCTTTGATTTAAAAATATTTGCAAGTAAATATTTTATTTCTTGGTAATGAAAATAGAAGTAAGTTTAAAGACAAATTCTTAATGTGGCAATTACTGGGGATGTTACCCTATATCTGCACTGTAAATTTATTATTAATTTTCATAACTGAAAACTGGTATAGGTATGGTGAAGATTTTGCTACTTATTAGCAGACATGCAAAACTCACATATGCACAAAATTCTTATGTACGCATATACATACATATATTTTTCAAAATTTCTTAACATGAGAGTAGTTTAATATTTCAAAACCTTTAATTTAAAAACCTTAAAAAACCAATTAAATTAACGAACATATCCATGATTTTTTTTTTTAAACAAACATTTCTTTTAGTTTAAATTTGATTAAAAAAAATTTTTCTTATAAAGTTTTTCTTAATAATTATTTTGGATAAATTAATTAACTTTTTTCAAGTCTTTTAATTAAAGATTATGACATAGTATTTTCTTTCTTACTCTCTTTCTCTTTATATATACATTTAACACTATTTAGTTTTCTGAGTTTGTTATTAAGCAACAAACTCTCCACAATACACATGGTAAGTCAATTTTATTTAATAATCAGATTAATAAAAATGTTCATTTTCTGCTAATCTTTGAAAATTTTTAAATGATTGAGGATCATAAAAATTTAGTAAAAAATATCTAAATAACTTTTTTTTTTAATCATATCACATAAGACCCATAGTAATGATTTTTACTGATCATAGATGGCGCCATTCCTTTCCTCAAACAGCTATAATTTGGATCAGGATATTAGCCTTTTGATATTTTAATACAAATATACAGAAATTTGAGCTAAAAATACATTAATCACACTTATGCAATTGATACATCTTGTATAAAGATATTCAAATCAATGGATAAAAGCTTTAGAAAAATTATATTTGGTTTAATATGAAGTTTTAAAGCATGTCTCTAGGCGTTTAACACCAGGCGATTGTTTTCCAATTGATTTTGTGACCAAAGCAGATGTCAAGACATGAATGACGTCACACTTCGACATGTGTCATACTAAAACTCATCTCCTGACTTTACTGAATATACAGTGCCATCTGTCTATCTGATTATAATTTGTTTTTGGGGTATTTTTTAATCACTTCTAAAAATACCCTTTGGCGGCATATTGCTGAAATTTCAGGTTATTTTCATCAGTGATTCTTTTGTTGTATTGTTTTACTTTCCTACTTTAAGAAAAAAAACACCCAGATATAAATGTGTTAAAATATGGAGTGTCATTTTCTTTTATTTTGGGTTTTGATTGAAGTGTGCTGGCTTTCAGGTTAAAAGATTTGTTTTGTTTTGGGTGCACCTAGACCCCAGTTCTAGGCAATGAAAAATTTTGAGAGTGATAAAATCTAGAGGTACATAATGATTTAATAAATCAAATAATTATATACTTTGATAAAATAGAAATGATTGCAATAAATGTTATGTGATACAAATAATCGAAAAAATTAAAAAAAGGTCAGATAATTAAGAACTTGAATTTTATCCTCCCTCTCCTCCCAAAAGATAAACTATCTGAAAAAATTACATCCCTTAATTTCTAGCCCTAAGGGGATGAGTTTTCTTATGACAAAGTTGTACAGAGCTAAGAAGCAATTAACAAATAAATTTTATTTATATCAGGTATTTTTAAAATTAGCAAAAGTAGTCATTAATGAAATATGTCTCACATTAAGAACGTTTTAATAGTATGACTTTTGAATATTGTTTGATAATTATTAACTTCTATACACAAACATTTATTCAAAGCAAACAAGTCAGACATTTTTTTAGAGTTTAAGCTTTTGAATTTTTGTTTGAGTCTGACATTTGATGGTTAATTCGGCCTCCGGAAGGTTCAAGATGAATAAGTAATAAATAATCACATTTAATACAATTGAAACAATTCCATTGTATTAAATATGATTATTCATTACTACCCGAAATATAAATTATCCTATAGAGTTGTGCAAGATGATGTCAGAAACTTTTTTTGCTACAGTTATAGGACAACTATCATTACTTTTATCAATGCTTTTTCTATTTGTACGCCTTACATCAATTTCAACATTTTTTGTTGGAAACATGTGCTGTGCACTGCTTTATTCCTTCAGTGAGGCAGAAATTAATTTTATCATTTCTTTAATTTAAATCACAGTGAAAACCCATGATAAAGAATTAAAAAACTTTGATAAGAATCATCAATTCTAAATTTCAGACATTGAACTGTTTAACAAAATGTGTAGATATGTATATATATTATTAAGATATTACATAAAAAGGATTGTTTGATTATTAACATACATGTAATATAAATGCATATTGAAATATATTTCAAGTATCAAAAAATTTCTCTAATTTAGAATTATAGATTAAGGAAAACTTTGGATTGCAGAAAATTCCAGGTAACAAAACTTTTGAAACTAGAATGCCTTTAAATAAATCATAATACAATTTAACTTCTTTGACATGAAATCACTGCAATAACTGTTCACAGAAAATTCCATATCACAAAAATTTTGAAACTAGAAGGTATGTAGATAAATAATATAATGTGTTATAAATATGGCAATACAAAAATACAAGGAACTTGATATTTGAAAAAAAAACTAATATCAAATGATTTAAAATATATATATATACATCAAAAATTATATATATTTAATACTGTGTTGCTAAATGATGTAAATAATAAAAAACAGTAACTATATGATTATTTTAAATTATGATTTCTGATTTATAAATGCTCAATAAATAATAGAAATCACAAGAATAACAGCTATATCATAAAAAATATTGAGACTAATTTCCTAAAACCTAAAATAGTTATACTGAAAAATTTAAATAAAAGATAAAATTAATTAAAAATATAACTTTATAATTACATTAAAACATTTAAGATAGTGATATATAAGGCTAATGATTAAAAAGAATAAATATATAGTAACTACAAATGTTGAAATAAAACACAAAAACTAAAAAGAATTAATAGCAAAATCTGATTTTACAATGTTTTGGTGCCATTGTCCTATATTTGCAGGAATAAGAATAAAATTAACATTAATCCTGTATTTTTATAACTTAATATTTAAAAAGACATTCATATTAATTACAAATGAAATTCAGAAAGTTCTCAAAATTTTAAAACAAAAGAAAAATGCTGTAAATTAGATTGTCCCTTTTCTTAATAAGTTTCAGAAATTCATTCAGGAGTGTGCTATTGGCGCCATCTACGATCTTTAATTGAAATTTAAAAGAATAAACAACTGAAATGTCCGAATTAAAAAAATTCTGGAATAGATATGTCCAAATTAATATATATAAATTAATATTAATTTTATGCTGTACCAATAACTGTTATTAATCTAGAAAGAAACTTGATAACTTTAAATAATTAAATATTGTTAAATTTTAATTTAAAATGTGTAAATTATATTTTAAAACCTATCAGAAACATTTTATAAGGTCTCTCTACCTGCTGTAAATTGTGGAAAAAAAAAATAACTTTAACCGTCCAAAAAAAAAAAAAAAAAAAAAAAAAAAAAAAAAAAAAAAAAAAATCAAGATTCTTAAATACTGAATAAATAATAGAAATCACAAAAGTAACAGCTATAACATGACAAAAATTGTTTATAAAACTAATTTTGTAAGAAAATGTTATAATGAACAATTTAAATTTAATTTAATTAATAAAAATAACTGTTTTATTACATTATCATATTTAAAATAATAAAACACAAGAATAATATTATGAAAAGTTTGATACATAACACTGAGGAATTTTGAAATATGTCATGAATTTTAGTGATTGACCGAATCAGGAATTTCGCCGAATACCGAATATCAATTACTCGGTCAAAGTGTACACTGAATATTCGGTATTTAGCAATTGAATACTACTTTAAATTTTATTAATAAATATTTTTGCATAGTTTGATATGTGATAGTGGTTCAAACATTGTCAAAGATGCAAATAATATGAATATAAATAGTAAATCCTGTTTTTTACATAATTTATAGCTAGTTGTGAATGTAGGATTAGGGTCTCAAAGGGCAATTATTGATATAATTGCTAATGCAATGACACATTTTAGTCACTCCCCATTGGCTTGTTCACGTTTTAAAAACATAAAAGTGAATGAACTGAATATAGCACCTAAACAACTCATTAAAGATACCGTATTTACTCGTGTATAAGACGCACCTTTTTTCCTAAAAATCAGGGCCAAACTCCTAGTTGCGCCTTATACATGGAATATTTTTTTACTGTACGATACACATATGAAACAAGGAATTATTCAAAGAAGATATTAAAACTCGGAACTTAATTGAAGTATTACTTTATATTTATTTCACTCCTTGCAGTTTTTTATACAACAGAGCTAGTGACATTATCTAAACACTAATTTGCAATTCCCTTTACCGTCTCTCATTCCTATATTTCCCGTCATTCTCTTACAACCCAAAGTCTAAAAATGCATTTTCGTCTTGTTTTCTAATCTGGTGTAATGTTTGTTTCGACTTTTTTTTACTGAAATTCATTTGGTCATTCTTCATTAGCGTATCAAATTTATGGTGCCCCTAATATACGAGATTTTAAGAAATCGCCATTTTTACTTGTAAAGTAGGGGTGTGCCTTATACACGCGTGCGCCCTATACATGAGTAAATACAGTATTAAGATTAGATTGAATAGCACCTATTATATGTTGGATCATTTATTGGAACAGAAAAAGGCTTTTTTTTTTTTTTTTTTTTTATTTATTTATTTATTTTTTTTTACCGAATTTGGTGGGATTATCAATTTTAAAGTTGATCAGTGGTCTATGATAGAAAGCATTCTTAGGCTTCTTCAATCTTTTGAAGAAATAACAAAGATTATAGGTAACAAAAATTCTTTAATTTCAGAAGTAATGCCTACTGTTTCTACATTGAAACAATACTAGGAAAAAAGTGATAATGTAGAATTTTTTGGAATGGGAACCGTGAAAGAAGCATTAACAAAAGGACTCGCAGAACATTTTTCAAAAATTTATGATGAGTTTTATTTTTTAACCACTATTTTAGATCCCAGATTCAAAACAGCTTTTTTTAAAGATTACCAATAAAATAAAAAATAAAATGCAACAAATAATAAATATATCCTCTCAAACTGAAATTACTAAGTCAAGTCAATCGTAAAGTTTTGATAAAAAAAGGATTCTCTCTCACAAACTGTGCATTCATCATTTTGTTGAGATTGCTAAAGTGAAAAAATAGAAAGCAAAAATCCTTCTACTGAAAATGATAGCCTCACATCAGACATTAAAACTTCAGACGAATTGGCTGCATACATAGTATTACCACTTATATCAAGGAAAGACAACCTGTTACATTGGAGTAAAAAAAGAAAAGTATCCAACATTATTCAAGTTAGTTAAGAAATACTTATCTGCACCTACCAGCAGTGTTTACAGTGAATATTTATTTTCCGAAGCAGGACAGATTTATGAACAGAAAAGAAACAGATTACAACCAGATAATGCTGAACAGCTTTTATTTTTACATCATAATTTGCCCATATTAAATTTCAATTACAAATAATAATATAACCTTTTGTAAATTGTCGCTTATGTTATAACTCAAGCTTAGTATTAAAATAAATAACATTAAATGAGCATTAGCCATCATGTATTTTTAGAGTAATACTTTACCTATTTTTTATAAATTACTTAAAAGTATTTGGCCGAAACCGAATATTTGGTTTACATGCTGAATCACCTAATACCGAATCAACTATTCGGTATTCGGTCAATGAATTTAACACGAAACAAAATACCTACATTAAAAAATATCAAATTTTTCATTTTTTGGCATCATATACACTTTAGGGGAAAAAATGACAAAACTATGTAAAATTATCCTTTTCGGATGCAATTTTTTTCCATTTTCAGAACAAAATTACTTTTATTTTAATAATGATAATTGTAATTATCCAAATTTGACTTACCGAAGTTTAAAGATTATCTCATTGTCTGAAATGTAACAAATGTACTCATTCTAGGCACTATTCCCTTCATATTTATATCAAAAAAGGCTAAGGAAGAGTTCTTGAAGACGCTTGGAAAACAATGTATTACAACTGGATTTGAGAGGTATTAAACTTTCCAATATTTTCTTGCATTTTGTCACACATAATGATTTGTACAGAAAAGTAATTTAAGGATTGTTCATAAATGATGTCACACTTTTTTTTCCCCCAATATATTTTACCCTCTCCTCTCAATTGTCACAATTCACCATATTCTGTCTCATTCGCTTATCACGGTATTTTACATAAACATATACTTGCTGTTCAGAGACAAATCACTAAATTACAGATCATATGTCAAATTTTGTTTTTAAATTTTAACTATATATGTTTTAATCCCATTTTTGAGCATAAACATTAAAATTATTTCTGTACTTATTTTGTATGAAATAAGGAAAGGGCATGTTTACAAACAAACACTTTTGTCAACCAATCTACCATTACATTTTTTTTCAAAGCGATCATTGCAGGAATCGTCTTGGCAACGTAAGCGAATCGTATCATCGCCTACCACAGAGCTTCCAAACGTAGACCAATCAAATTCCCGGAGCTCATCCGTACAGCATCAGTCTTTAAAGAACGGACAGGTTTTTCTCGCTTATCCACAGTAATTTGTCCACAGTGACATCAGCTGCCCTTTCCTTATAAGATTAAGGTTTACAACAAAAAACATAATTAATATAAAATAGCAATAAAGTGTTTATATGAAAGAGCAATTGAAATGAGTAGTGTTTTTGGAATTTGAAATAGAATTTAATACACTTAGTACCTTTACTTTATGAACACTAAATGCCATGATTTCAAAATAACTTCAAAATTTAATCTGCTCACTTTAAATGCTTTATTTCAACCAAAATGTGTGTTGTCATGCTTCTTACGTTTTCATGACTCTTTGTCAGGGTTGTTAAATACCCGGGTTTTTTTTCAGAAAAAACCCAACCCACTGTGTTTTTCAGGGTTTTTCGGGTTTTTTCAGGTTTCTGCGGATTACCGTAATTTCGGGCGTATGCGCCGCACACGCTGTAAGCGCCGCACCTCCGAAAATGCATTAAAATAAAACAAATATTCATCAGAAGCGCCGCACCGCCGTATGCGCCGCACTTACGAAAATACATCAAAATGTTAAAAATTGCGTTATATTCAGTGTTTTTTCGCTTATTTTTAACATTTGTAATATAAATCCAATTTTAAATTTAGTATATTTTGTAAATTTTTATGATAAAATTAAATTTGAATTCTTGCAGCCTTTATTTCGCGATTTTTAATACGTTTTTTATAGTTTGTAACGAGGTTTGCAGGGTTTTATCGCGATATTTGACAACATTTGCAGGGTTTTATCGCGATATGTGACGAAATTGCAGTTTTTTTGCGATACTTGAAAAAATTTGCGTTTTTTATGGGGATGAATCATGTAGTGAATGAATCATGAATATTTGAACGGATAATGAATCATGAATTTTGTTACTTGAAGCAATACTTAAAAAAAATGCGTTTTTAAGAAAAACGTAAATTCTGTCGAAAAAGCGCAGAAAAAAGGAGAAATTTGTAAAAAACAAAGCATAAAAAGAATGAAATCTATTAAAAAATCTCTAAAACACACACATTTCATCAAAGATTCATGAACCATTCATTTCATCATGATTCATACCATTATCATTCGCCTTTGAGACCGGTATGTATCATGATGAAATGAATGAATCATGAATCTTAGATGAAATGTTCGTTTTTTCGAGATTTTTTAATAGATTTCATACTTTTCTTTCAAATTTCTCCTTTTTTCCGAATAAATTTACGTTTCTTTTCGTTTTTTACCGTTTATTTATAAATACGACATATTTCCGTTTTTTCTAAAAAATTTTTGACAATTCTTTTGGGCATTCTTTTTGGCGCTCCTTTGAGAAATTCACGATTTTCTCTCGATCTTTTGACACAATTTGTGTTTTTTAGAGATTTTTTGACATATTTCGCGTTTTTACTGCAATCTTTCGTCGAAATGTGGGTTTTGTAGCGATACTTCGGCGAAATTCATATTTTTTTGCGATCCTTTAAATAAATTTGCGGTTATTTTTCGTGATTCTTTGGCGAAATTAGCGTTTTTTTTTTCAGCGATTTTTTTATAATGGGGACTAGCGTTTGATTAGGAAAGGCCGATTAACGGGATTTTACGATAATAAAATTGTAGTTTTTCAAGTGATCCTTTCATGAAATACACATTTTTTTCTTTTTACATATTCGCGCTTTTCCCGCGAACCTTTGATAAAAGTCGTGTTTTTTTCTCCCGATCCTTTGATAAAATTCTTGCTTTTTCTGTGAATGATTGACAGAAGTTAAGCTATCATTTGTCGAAATTCGCGATATTTTTTATGCTTCGCATTTTCTTCCTGATGATTGACTTTTCAGCATTTTCAGAAAAATTCCGATCAGAATCACCTATGTAATGAATATCGCTGTAAGGAAAAAAATGTACACCGTATCCGCCTCCCCGGCAGAAGCGCCGCAGCAAGCATAATTTTAACTTTTAAACTCGTATGCGCCGCGGCGGGTACGCCCGAAAATACGGTATTGGAGGTGGTTTAGTATGCTTGAAAAAATATTTACTTATTACTAAATTTAAAATAGCTAATTGATTAGTACAAATATACAGTAGACTCCCTCAAATCCGCACAGCTTGGGACCAGAGGTTTTGCGGATTTCTGGTCATTGCTTTGTTTAAATTTTTTAAAAAGTAATTTGAATGTAATTAATAATGAAATCAAAAGTATAATGAATGCTTACAATATGCTAAAATATTAAAATAAGTAATAAACTAAAATAATAAAAAATTTAGATAGTTTTTTAAATGATAAAAATACTAAAAGCAAACGTCAAATTAATAAACAATGTATAGTTAAATATTCCTAATAAAGATGAAATGTGTTTTCCCTAAATTATTCAATGAAACTTATGTCATAAAGGTACATTACTAATTCACATCAAGATCATAAAATAATGAAGCTTTATTTCAGGTTTAGCCAGACTTAATAACTAAAAAAGCTTGATAAATAAATAAATATATTTGGTAAGATTGTGATTACCAGTGATATCAGCAATGTCTTTATTTTTTCAGGAATAAATTATTCTTTCTTCCTGAAAAAACATGAATTCAATAACCTTAACAAAAATTACAAATTGAAAAATATATGGAATTGATATAAAACTGAAAAAATCAATTTTTGCACCTACATCTGAACTGAATATTTCATTGTTTACATCCTTAAAATATGTGCGGATTTTAGAGCGTTGCGGATTTTAGGAGTGCGGATTTGAGGGAGTCTACTGTATATTATGTTATATAAATTTTTACTATTACTTTATTATATTTAATTATAAAGTAATAAGGCTAAAAGTTTTATAAAAAAATCTAAGCAACATATAAAACTGAAAATTAGGCTAAGCTGGATTTGCATTTGGCAAAAATTAATGGGAAAAAAAATCTTGCCAAGCTTGGCGATAAACCCTCAATTCTGGTCCCTGTCAAAATGATGCCAAACCCCTTATTTTGGCAATCTTAGGAGCAGTTTTCACGGAAGCTAGAGGGAGGTTGAGGTGAGGGAGGGAGGGAGGTTTTTCTCTTTGTGCCCGTGCCTGTGATGCATTTTGATTACGAACTGCACAGATTTTTTTTTTTTTAACTTCTGTGCAATCGAGGTATTGAAATTCAAACTTTTGAACTATCTAACGGTGCTTTACTGTTTTAGAAATTGTCCCTTTACTGTCGATTGTGAGATACAACTCCAAGTAAAAGATGATGATACTTAAGGACAGATTAGGACGTTATCCTTTGCCCAATGGGCATTTTTTTATTTTTTGTTCAAGTGCATGGCCTTTTTTTTTTTTTTTTTGGATAATTCATTTTTGACTCGCAATAAAACCTGTCGAAACTGCAAATCGGACATGAGAACAACGGCAACGACATTGGTTTTTCAGCAAAGATCGATGTTTTGGTTTAAGATTTTTTATTATCTTTTTTGTATTTGTGTATTTTTATTTTTGTAATCTCCACTTGCACCCTGTATACAGATATTTTTAAAATTGTTTTCTTTGGAATTTAAATTATTTTGCTCGTTTTATTTATATGTAAATATTTTGTTGTTGTAACCAGTTTTCTGATTTTTAACTATTTGAAAATTCCAAGAAATCTACAAAATGTAAGTACTATTTTTGTCATTATTTTTATTTTATTTTCTGTTTATTCGTGCAAAGAAATTGTTTTCAAAATGATTGCAATTTTGAATCGGTAATTTTTACATGCACCCTGTATATAGATTTTTTAAATTTTTCTTTGGAATTTAAACTATTTTGCTCGTTTTATTTATAGGTATTTTTTTGTCTTTTGTAACCCTCTTTTTGTTCTTTCACAACTAAAAATAAATCTACAAAATGCAAGTACCATTTTTTTTTTTTTTTTAATTTTGAGCCTATTTGTGTTAAAAAGTTCTTTTCAAAATTATTGCAATTCTGAATCAGCAATGAAATTCGTTTTTAAATGGCCCCCCTGAACCCCCCGGTTTTTTTCGCATTCTCATATTCCTTTTTTTCGCATTCCCGGTTTCTCACGCATTTTCAGTTTGGCTATCATTTTCGGAAACGACTTTTTAGCGCGAAAAAAGTTGCCAAGTTTATGGTGCCGAACGATAACACAGCTGTTCCCCTTATTATTTTGTATAACTACACTAATAAAAGAAAAGAGTTGATAAACACTAAAGAATAAATGAAATGTTTAGATTGAAAAATACGATATATAACTTACCAATTTACCACACCCTACGTTTTCAATCAGAGCAAAGTCAAAATGGCGAAATGACGTCAGAAATTACTTCGATTAAAAATAAATGTTCGATTAATCTTTTATTTTTCCAACATATCTTATGAAGCATACTTTAAACTTATAGTCTTTTCTTACACTAATCTGATATCTTATAATTGATTGATTGAATCAGAGTCACGACTCGATGATGGGGTTTCTTTTAATTTGCAGTTATAAGCAAGCGATTAAACAACATTTAACATAATCGAATCAGTAATCGAAATAAGTCTTCACTTCGCCATTTTCTGTTATGTATCTGTGAGTGACAATTATATATATATATGTATATATTTATGAATTTGAATGCTCGTTCGTACATTTTTACTTTGTTTTATTTAATCTTTTCCATATATATAATTCAATAAGCTTTTGATTATTTGTTATTTATCAAAAATATGAAATCAACTTATTTCGCTTGAATCCAGAAAATTGGTTGTCTCCTTACACTGTCAATTAATTACAATTAATTTAAATCGCTGCTGTTTCATATTAAATTAACGTAATAAAATTAATGACTTTTTAAAAAATCTTGAAAATACATGATGTTTGATGTGTATTTCAATTTTTCTTCTTTCAGTTTCGCTGAAGATGATCTTAAATTTTTGCTTTTATGTTCTAAAATATATTCTGAACCTTCCGTCGGGCGCGCAGTTGTAAAAAGTACAACATTCACTTTCTTTTTTCTTTAAAACAAAATCCAAGTAGTAGTGGGTGTTAATAATCGTTTGCATTTGTTTATTAGATCTCTCTACCCAGTTTCTGAAAGTTATTTGTATTTCAGACTGCGCAATTAGCTGCACCTGTCATTTTAATCTCTTAACAGCGCTAAACTGCCCAAGGTTTATCTGTAAACAGCCTTCAAAAAAGCAAATCTTATGCTTGATATGGGAAGCGACTATTATCAATGAAATATAAGACTCTTTCTGTAAATCCGAACTGGCTTAATTCTTGTTTAGTAGTTCATTATTAATTTTTATTCTTTGTGATTGTAGTAGCCAGTAGTTTTTTATACATCTAAACTTCTGTTTTAATATATTATAAGAAAATAAGTGTATTGCGGAATACTTTAATAAATTGTGATCAGAGATAACTTATATTTGTAAGTTAAATTATTTGTACAATTAAAATAAAGCAGCAATAATTGATTGTTTTTCGTCTGTTGTACAATTTACAACATGCCCGCTCATGTCATGAAAATTTCATGCCCAGCGAAAAGTTAAAGGAAATTTGTTGCTGTAAAAATATAAACTGGCTTGTTTCACATTGGTGTAAAGTTTTCAAGATTAATGGAAGGGCTCTGTCAGTGGCTTAACCACGGTGGTAAGTGTGTTCCCCCCAGGAACAAAGAATTGTGTCTGTGCGCCATTTTACTTAGCGTAAAAGAGTAGGGTGCAGTAAGTTATACATTCTAATCTTCAATCTAAGAATTTCTTTACTTGTATGGTATTTACAGTAGACTCCCTCAAATCCATACTCCTAAAATCCACAACTCTCTAAAATCCGCACATATTTAACGGATGTAAACAATGAAACATTTAATTCAGATGTAGGTGCAAAATTTGACTTTTTTAGTTTTATATCAATTCCATATATTTTTTAATTTGTAATTTTTGTTAATGTTCTTGAATTCGTGTTTTTTCATGAAGACAGAATAATTTATTTCTGAAAAAATAAAGATATTGGTGATATCATTGGTAATCACAATCTTACCAAATATATTTATGTATTAATCAAGCTTTTTTATTTATTTAGTCTGGCTAAACCTTAAATAAAGCTTCATTATTTTACGATCTTGATGTGAATTAGTAATGTACTTTTATGAGGCAAGTTTCATTGAATAATTTAAGAAAAACACATTTCATCTTTATAATGAATATTTAATTGTACATTATTGATTATTAATTTAACCTTTGCTTTTAGTATTTTTATCCTTTTAAAAACTATCTACATTTTTATTATTTTAGTTTATTACTTATTTTAATATTTTAGGATACTGTAAGCATTCATTATACTTTTGATTTCATTATTAATTACATTCAAATTACTTTTAAAAAAATGTAAACAAAGCAATGACCAGAAATCTGCAAAACCTCTGGTATCAAGTTGTGCAGATTTGAGGGAGTCTACTGTATTATCTTTATTTTGGTTATTTGTATAGTTTTAAATAAACTAACAATCACAATTGATTTATTTTGTTAAATTTCATCTAATTTATACTTTATACAGGCAAATAAATTCTATAAAGTGAATAGTAATATTATAATATTAATATTTTCTTGTGGATTTTAATGGACAATCTATCATTTTTAATTAAATGATGAAATGAAATTTAATTATATGACTTATGTATACACTGATGTATATGTAATGATGCATATAACTTATGTATTAACATCACCGCAGCAAAAGTTGCACTAATGTGCCGATAAAGAGCAATCTTGTTGTTCACACCCACCCAAAAAAGTTAAAAAAAAAAAAAACACTAAAAATGGTGGCAAAAAATCAGCCAACAACAAAGCAACAAGGAATCCAAAAGATAACTGTGTGTGCAAGCAATCAACAAGATTGCTTTTTATTGGCGCATAAGTGCAACTTCTGCTGTGGTTGCGTTAATATGTAAGTACCAATGATTCATTTATATCATGTTTGTGATATAAGTCCAGTCAATGTTTGTCATACATATTCACTCCAGTCTTAGATATTCTTCATCTCAGTTAATAATGGACTTTTTTCTTTCAATCACACAGTCACATTTGATAATTTGCGCTGGCATCATTGTCAAATAATATAGAACAGAGCAGACAGCTGAACGAGACTCTTTGCTTCATTTTTATTTGGCACTAAGCCAACTCAATGGATAAGAAGCGGAAGGTAGATTTATTTTATTTTCATTTATTCTTTATTTCTTTTCAGTTTTTTCTTCTTGTTTTCTTTACATTTCAAGACAATTCATTAACTCCTAGTTTCTATACGTTATGCTATTTCAATAACAATTTTATTTTACTTGATAGGTGTAACAAAAAATTAAAAACAAATATTGACATGTATTGATTCCATCTTATAATAACCATAATCATCATAATAAAATAAAAATAAAACTACAAATCGTTTCATGGTAATCATAATAAAATAAAAATATGAATCGTTTCATGGTAATTTAATTCACAAGATTTCAAGAAATACAGTAGACTCCCTCAAATCCGCATAGCTTGGGACCAGAGGTTGTGCGGATTTCTGGTCATTGCTTTGTTTACATTTTTTAAACAGTAATTTGAGTGCAATTAATAGTGCAATCGGAACTATAATGAATGCTTACAATATAATAAAATATTAAAATAAGTAATAAATTAAAATAATAAAAATTTAGACAATTTTTAAAATGATTAAACTACTAATATTAAAGGTCAAGTTAATAATCAATAGTGTATGATTAAATATTCATTATTAAGAACAAATGTATTTTTCCAAAATTATTCAACAAAACTTGCCCCATAAAAGTACATTACTAATTCACATCAAAATCATAAAATAAGGATTTTTTTTTTCAAGTTTAGCTAGGCTTAATAACCAAAAAATCTTGATCAATGCATAAATATATTTGGTAAGAAGATTGTGATCACTAGTGATATCAGCAATATCTTGAATTTTTTCCAAAAAAAAATTATTCTCCCTTCATGAAAAAAGCATGAATAGAGTATTATTAAGGAAGTTACAAATTAAAAAATATATGGAATTGATACAAAACTAAAAAAATCAAATTTTGTCCCAATATCCAAACTGAAAGTTTCATTGTTTACATTCATAAAATGTGTGCGGATTTTAGAGAGTTGCGGATTTCTGGTTTGAAGATTTGAGGGAATCTACTGTACACCTTTTGCATATAAACATTTCAATTTTTATTTTAATAAGATTATGATTCTTATAAGATGGAATCCAAACATGTCAATATTTGTTTTTAATTTTTCGTTAAACTTATCAAGTAAAATAAAATTGGGTACTACTACTAGGTTATCCCTTCGACCAAAAAATTATTGCCAAACTATAAGATTAAATGCCAAAAATGGATGATTGTGAATTATTACATTCAATCACATTAAATACGATTCATGTGTTTAAAATGTCATTAAGGGATTTTTTTATTTTTATTAATATTCTACTAATTATTTGTTTTTTCATTATTTAAAATAAAAATTATGTCAATATGTATAAATTGGCGATTTGTATAATTTGGCAAAATTCGTCGAGGGGACAACAGAGTAATACCTAAAATTATTTATTGAAATGTTTATATGTAAAAGGTGTATTTCTTAAAATCTTGTGATTTAAAAGATAACTTTTTATATTATGCTATGGTTATTAAAATAATATGCTGCAGACTCTCTCAAATCTGAACAGCTTGGATCCAGAAATTTTGCATATTTGAGAGTTTTTTAAATATTTGGTCATTGCTTTGTTTACATTTTTTAAACAGTAATTTGAATACAGTCAAAGTTTTATAATCCACACACTCATAATCTGCAATTTTCTATAATTCACGTTACTTTATGAATGTAAACAATGAAATAAACAGTTAAGAAAATTTACAAATTAGTGATCCAAAAACGATTTTTTTTAAAACAAATAATAAAATAAATGAAAAAAAATCATAATAAAACATTTTTTTTAATATAACCCTTTTATTTTATTAACAGGAAAAAACAAACTGTATTGCAGAACCTATGTAATTATTTTTATTTAAATGCATATAAATTTTTTAATAACTTAAAAAATGCATTTTTTGAGATAGCCTATTAAATTAATTTTTAGTTTTCATATTTTTTTCCATATTATACCAGGGTTGCCACGCCACCTGGAAAACCGGGAAAACACAGGGAATTTCAAAATACCCTCTCAAAACAGGGAAAATCCAGGGAATTTTTCAAAAATCCTAAAAAACCTGGAAAACACAGGGAATTTTTTTCCTGTTATATCCAAACATAATTTTTTTCTGCTTTCAAAATAACATTCTAATAAAATTCGCGGAAGAAATAAAATCCTGGAAAAGCGGAGCGAAAATTCACTTTAAGCGGCTCTTCCATGTGTCTGCCTACACCCCTTCTTTGCCATGCGAATAGTTGAATCCACAGAGCACCTCCTCTCATGTCTTCCATCTGCGACTGCGCGTAGTGTTCTTTCCCTTTCTCCTCATCTGTTTCTCCCGTGTCCCGTCGCGTCAGTTCAAAACAAGCATGAGATTCTTTCGCGGATCCGCGATTTTCCGCTTTTTTGTCATTTTTAGCTTTTCCGATTTTTTTATATCATTCAATGTCCGCGTGAAAAAAATAGAATTTTCGCGAAAAAAAAACGCGATTTTCTGCTTTTTTGTCACTTTTAGCCGTTCCGATTTTTTTTTTTTTATCATCAAAAGACCGCGTGAAAAAAATAGAATTATCGCGAAAAAAAAAAACGTGATTTTCCGCAAAATATCACGAGAAAAAAGCAATTTTCGTCGAAGGATCCCAAGATCGCGAAAAAATGCTGTTTTCATCACAATATCGCGAAAAAAATGCTGTTCTCGTCAAAAGATCGTTGAAAAACGACGATTTTTATCAAAAGGCTGCGAAAAAAACGGCAATTTTCGTCATAAAGTCGAGAGAAAAAACGTCAATTTTCTTCATCGTATCTCAAAAACCGGCAATTTTCTTTATCGAATAGCGAAAAAAAAACGCGGTTTTATTTAAAAAAAGCGAAAAACAGCGATTTTCGTCAAAATAAACGTCAATTTCTGTCAAAAAATGGCGATTTTTGTCAAAAAAAGCATGAAAAACGCAGATTTTTGCCAAAAATTGCCGTTGACAAAATTCTGACAAAAATTGTCTTTATTTTTTTTTTATTTTTTTTTTTTTTTAACAGAAATTTTTTTGAAAAAAAAAAAAAAAAAAAAAAGCAGAAAATTTTGTTTTTTGCAATATTGTCTTCAACAACTTTTTTTTTGCAGTTGATTGATAAATATTTCAAAGTATTTTTTAGATGAATGCTTGAGTATTGCTCTACTGTTTTTATTATTATTAACATAAAATGTGGGATTTTAATAATAAGTGTAATAACTTTAAATAGTTATTTTTATTTGTTCACATTACATAATGTATTATATTTGCTCAGTTAGTTGGGTAATGGGAAATTACAAGGTGGTTAACTGGCATACATACACGCATATATTTTTGCACACTCAACATAGAATAAACGCGTTGCAGTACAGGGAAAACACAAGGAATTTTTTTTCACGATTAGAGTGGCAACCCTGTATACTGATTATAGAATTAAAACACCATCTAGGAATTTAAAAGTGATGCATAATCCATAATGCTCTATAATCCATAATATATTATAAATGTGAAAGTGTGTTCGAAAAATTGGAATGAACTTGGCTTCAAAACGGATGGATTAATGTCTTTGAATCTTTACATATGTATAGATTATAGGAGTGGAATGAACATGGGCTAATTTTTATTTATTTTATTCAAATATTTTCCTTAATAATTCAAAATTTAATTATTTTTCATATAAAATCAATAGGCATATTTCAGATAAAATTTAACCATTTTCCTTTCCTGTTGCCAAGAAAATAAAAAATTGGAGTAATAATTTTTCAGCGGCAATGAATTTTTAATAAAAAACTTCCACACGAAAAACTATAATAAAATAATTTAAAAGAAAATAAATATGACGTCATGTTTGAAATAAAAATAAAAGGTGTATTTTTTATAATATATTTAACAAGGATATTTGTTTAGTTAATGGGAATTTTTGTGTAAAATATGGCGACATAAATTAAAAGTAAAAAGAATGAAAAAAATTATATTTTTAATAAAATGCTTCACTTATGAAAATGTGACGTCATAGTTGAAATAAAACAGGTACTTTATAGCAGTCGTTAAAAATACAAGGGGTATGAATATCAGTAGCTAATGGAGCGAGATAAATAATGACATCATATTTAAAATGAATCTGAAATATTTGTTAATTATATTAATTAATAAGTTATAAGTTACATACAAATGAATATTTTTATTCAAAACTCATAATTATCAATGGAAGAAATTTTTTGTTGGGAAAAGGCGGAAAATAAAACTACTGATTAATATATTTTTGGCTTGATTTTTTAACACTTTCGAACAAAGTTGAAAAGTTATTATGCTTTCGCTTTGTCTGTCTGTCTGGTTGCTTTCTAACTTTCGTAAATATACTCTGATTTCCATGAAATTTTTGGACGTTCTTAACGTTTACCTAGCATGAATACCTATTGAAAATAAAGTTTCTACCATGATAGTTTATTTACAGGGATTGTCAAAAAATTTCCTTACATTACGGCGTTATGGGGAAAATCGTTTTAATTAAATTTAACGATGTTACACCCTGTGAAACATATTCAAATTTATATGCATTTACAAAGTGCACTAAAATATGCATTTTGTAAGGTATGTAGTGAAAAGGACACTTATTCATTTACAGGGTTACACAGAATTCCATTGCATAAGAATAAAGGTAGGAACAGTTTCCGACATACTTTAATTATGGTAAATGATTTCATGTATAATCAAATTGATATACGTTGCTGAGGCTTAATGTGAGTTATTTCATGCATAATACGAAGTGCATATCATTTACAGGGACACACAAAATATTTCAAATATTATATATTCTTTCGAAGTCTGTATATGATGGATGATGACTGTTGCATGGATGAAATGTATTTTGAATTATGATATGTGCTTTTAAGTTTCGCTAAATATATGCATATCAAATGGAGAGTATAAATGGTAATAGTATAAATAGTTAAATTTAGATATACAGGGTTACACAAAAGATCTCGGAAAGGTTACTGAATATGAGCATAATTTACTTATAGGTGGTTTGTAAATAAAAAATGCATTTTTATTTTGAACTGCATTTAGTAAACTAAGAAATGTTTGTAGTATATATGTAAAATGATATACAGGGTCCCGCAAAGAACTGGATACAAGGTTGTCTTCGGATGATAATTTCTGAAAATGTAATTTAGGTAGTAATAAGAAATATTTTTGTTTGAACTAAATTTTAGAAAGATACTTTCATGTATTAAAGGAACTTGGAAAACTACAGGGCTGAACAAAAGAATTCAAGAATGTTTCTATCTATTAGTATTAATCGCTGAAAGGAAAATTTTCACCAGCAAACAAATTAGCAAATAGAGATTATTAGAAATTTTTTACCATAAATTCGCGATAAAAAGTTAATTACACATGCTTTTCATCATCGAAATTTTTTGCTTGATTCATTAATTATTTCTTCTTTAAATGTTATGTGAACGAAGTCACGGGTAACTGCTAGTATTCTATAATCCAGACAACCTTTGGCCCCAACTTGTGTGGATTATAGAACTTTGACCGTAAGAATTTTTTTAATCAGTGAGAATTCAATATTGCTTGCCCCTCAAGGGGTTAATGAAAAAAATTGGTACTTCTAGGTTATCCCGTCGACCAATTTCGCCAAACTAATAGCCAAATTAAAGATGTTGACATAATTTTTATTTTAAATTACGAAAAAACAAATAATTAATAGAATATTAATAAAAAGTCGAAATAAAAATCACTTAATGACATTTCAAACACGTGAATCGCATGTCATTGAATGTGACATTCACGATCATCCATTATTGGCATTTAATCTTATAGTTTGGCGATAACTTTTTGGTCGACGGGATAACCTAGAAGTACCAAAAAATTTTACCATGAAATAATTATTTTTTAAATATTGTGGTGGCAAAGACTTGTGTGCGAAACATTTGTGCAGTACTACAGTTAGCTCTTTTAAATCCCCACTATCTGTTTATCCTGATAACAATTTCCAATAAATATAATAAATGATATCTCCAATAAAAAGTCGTTGCAAAATTTATCTAATAAAACATGAGTACCTTCTGGTAATGGTCCTCGCGTGATAAATCGCTGAATAATTTTTAAATCGCTATCATGCATGTTGCATTCATTTAATTTAATGTAGTTTTATAATTAATTTTATTTTGTCAGTTGTACTAATTATTTTCTCTTAAACACAAATTTCTTAATACTGTGTTGAAATCATTTTTTAGTGCTTTAGCTATTTTTAAAAAGATGATCTAACATCCTCTAAATCTTTGTTACAATATATTTGATAAAGTTATTCCTTATCAAAACTTAAAAAGAATTTTTTAATATAATAAAAAATTTTAATATAAAAAAGATATATTTAATGTATTAAACATACAAATTATTTGAAGGATATGACTTCTTTTCATACAATTTCATGGCTTATTTATCTTCTACAGAAGTTAAAACAAATAATTTAAATTTTTGAATGACCAATATTGTTTCAAGTAGGGAAATTTTAAAATTCTAAGAACATGTGATTTTATATAATCTAAAAGTAGTGTCAATTTTATGTAAAAATGAAATAAAAGTTTAATAGTATTACAAATTTTCTCTTTTTGTGTGTGTGCACTTACAAAAATAACTTTATGATATTGTCAAAAAATTTTGTGTGAAAATTAATTCTTTTTTTTTTTTTTTTTTTTTTCTTGTATCTGGAAATGAAATTAATTGCAGTGATAAATGTTAAAAGACAGTTATTCATGTCTGATTACAGGATTTTTACTATACCTGAATTAATTATAGGCATTTGTTTATTAATGTATTTTGATGAAGATAAATAAACAAATCTCAAAAAAGTATCAACTAAATGAGTTTTGTGGCAGTGAATTATTGTTTTGTTTTTAAATATTTTGCATTGTTTATACTTTATTTAAAATTTTACAAATGAGCCTACCTTGCTTATTCAAAATTGTGATAAGTAATCAATAAGCTTTGGGTAATGTGAAATGTGTATGTTTGTATTATTGACAGGTAAACCAAGAAGTCACGTGTCAGTTTTTAAAAAGCCTTGTATTTTTTTTTAATATTGAGATATTATGCATGAAAATGTAGGCGATAACAAAATAATATTGTTAAGATTAAATCTTTGAAAAATATATAATTTCAATACAGTAGAAGATCTTTATAACAAAAACTTAAAAACTGTGTTTACATAGAATTTTGCATTACATAGATAAACTTACCTTGTGAATGTGGCCAATTGTATCAAAAACCAGTCGTATAGTCATATAAAGAAACCAGATGTCATATGTTCTAGGCAGAGTATATATGGCCAAGACAGATTGTATAACCTGTAATATAGGTAGATAGTATAGCTTTTATAAGAAACATAAAGTATAGGTGTTCTTTATAAAAAAAAAAAAAAAAAAAAAATCCAGAAGGCATACAGAATCTATCACCATATACTCTCCACTACATTCCTGTCTGAAACATCAAAATATAGCAAAGTGTCTTTATATTGCTTTCTTTGGGATCAGAAAGTGAGCCAATTTAAAATTTCACATAATGATTATTTAATGCCTTTTTAAATTCTTTACAAACTTGGTTCAAATATGCCTGGATTAAATCATTCATTATATGTCTCATTTACAAAAAAAAATTATTGTAATGATTACAATTTTTTCATCAAAGGCTATGCATTAAGGGGATGAAGTAATGTATTAAATTTTGTCATCTAGAGAGTAAAAGTTGTTTGCAATGTGTGAAAGCAGGTATTTTTTAACTTCAAAATTCTTGATTTACATCTGAGAAATTCTGTGTTATATAGAGAATTGTATCAATGATCTACAGTATTCAAATAGTTTGAACTAAAGACCTGGACAGGCCGGAGATTCCAGGCCTGGATCGATCCATGGAAAAAAAATTGGCCCAGCTTATTATTAAAGTTGCAATTTCGGCCCAGCCCTTAAAGAAAATTTAACACCCAAGCCAGTCTGATATAAAAGAAAATTTAACACCCAAGCCGGTCTGATATAAAAGAAAATTTAACACCCAAGCCGGTCTGATATAATAGCTAAAACCAAGGCCCAAGATCGGCCCGGCCCAGAAAAAAGTTAAAATTTTGGCTCGAACCTGAACTGGTCTGAGTAAATTTCTATAGAACATTGATTTTTACTCTTACGGAAGAGTTCTTACCAAATAAACTTTTCTTAGTTCTTTTTTTTTTTCATATTTATAGCCTCCATTTATGCAGAAATGCCGTAGACTGCAATATTTATGCTTTTAATGAGCCTTTGTTTGTTGTACATAAATTTTTCAGTTATCATTAGTCAGGGTTGCAAAAAAGACAGCTAAAATTTAAAAAAAGCCAGGCCGGTGGCTTTTATTGGTTTTAACTGGCTTTTTTTGGCCAAAAATGGCCTTTTTTGGCCATAATTGGCTTTTATACAGTGAATCATTTTAATTATAAGCTACACATTATTAAATGTCTTTTAACTAGTTTTAATGATGTTTAATCTACTTTGAGTTTAATAAATTTATTTATTAAAATGAAAAATTGGGATTTTAATTATGATTCATTATGAGAAATTGTGTTATAACCCAAATTTTCAATAATGAAGACATTAATACTAGAATAACACATTGATGGAGTCGCTAGTGGTTTATAGTCAGAATTGCCAATATGTCAGTTAAATTATAAAGTTATTGGCCGTTTAAAATTATTGGCCATACCAAGTGATTTTTCTGATTTACATTGACCTTTAATCCCACCATTGTTTTCCCATTTTTACTGCTTTATAAAATTAAAGTGGAGAATGGTTACTTAGTTAACATGTTTTATTACTTAACTAATTTTAAGAGTTATTAAAAGTCATGTTTTATTCCCTATAAACTTTTAAAATCATACATATAAAAAAAAACACCATTTCTCACTATTGAAAATAGTATTATGAATTATGCATATTTCATAATATGCATGAAGTTGTATTATGTGCTACTATTATATATTTCACAATTTATTTCAGCATTTTCAATTAGCATATGCATGAATATATTCATGCAAGAGGGCATATATGCACTTTTAAATAACAAAGAGCTATTCAAAATTTTAATTCAACAAATTTTATCAGAACACTTTTTGTTGTTGTTTAATTTTATATAATTATGCATTAAACTCTCCTCAAATATCGAATCCTTCCTAATTTCTCTTTCAACATTGTGCATTCTATGACTTTACATATTGACCATGAATGCTTTAATATGTTACATTTTGTCATAATTCAATCAAGTATAATTCTTAAGAATGTGTAAGATAAGTAGAACTATGAAATATGGCTATAAAAGTTTAAAATACATTTTTTAAATATATTTTCTTTTTTCCAAGATTTATATATTTTTTCAGACATACATAATGCCTTCACAGTTATCTTCTAAAAGTTATAAAGACTTATTTATTTGAAAAATTAAATAGAAATTTATAACTTTTTTAGTAATAAATAATTAAAAATAAATCAATCCAAATTTAATATGGTTTTGATACAAATTAACACTTTAAAAATAAAAGCCACCTTTTTTTTAAGTGGATAAAACCAAAAAAAGCCAGACGGCTTTTTTTTATTTTATTTAAGTGGCCTTTTTTAATTTAAGACGGCTTTTTTTTTTTTTTTTTTTTCTAAGTGGATAAAACCAAAAAAAGCCGGGCGACTTTTTTGGCCCGGCTAAAAGCCGGCAACAATGTCATTTGTATTATTAACCCATATTCCATATAATGGAGACATAAAAATCTAAAAAATTGTATATGGTAAAAGTAAAATCTTCTTAGACGGAATCGCTTTGGAAAAAAAAATTATGTTCCCGTTTTAGTTGGTGTAAATGTTTAATACATTTTTTCTCACATATTATTGTATGTATTTTGCATGGATGAACAGTTTAAAAGAATTTTCCAGTTTTCAGTATAAAAAAAATTCCGTCATAGGGAGGTTTTCTTTTTCATGCGTTAAACTCTATTTAAATAAGCCTAGAAATCTACGATCCTTTAAAAAGAATAAATTCTAATGTTTAATTGTAGAGTAGAATAATGAAGACTTAAAGTATATGCCTTTTTTGCAAAAATTTTTGGACTTAGCCAAATTTTACTGATTTTTGAACAGTCGGCCAAGTTGAGAAAAGGATTTTCATATGGGATGATTCCATTGGAACTGATTATTTTGGTCTTTGAAGGAAGAATGAAATCAGTCCCAACTTTGTACGGAAAAAATAAATTAGACCCGAGCCTGGTCTAAACACAATTAATGAAAATTGGCTCAGGCTTCGGGTCGAGGGCCGCCCCTTGCAGATCTCTAGTTTGATTTTCTAAATTCTTTTTGGTCGAATAAATAGGCTTTTGATTTAAAAAAAATTTCTGTAAACAAGAGGCATACGTCTTTGAATATTATGCTTCTCAATCCAATTCACTGTATCTTTTAACATAAAAACTTGTTTCAAGATATTTTTTTTCTCAAAATTATTTTTTTAAAGCACATGAATCTTTACATATGAATTTTTTTAACCTAAATTGATTTCTAGAAGTTTCAACTATCCACATTTGAAATTTCAGATCAGTCTACCAAATAATTTAGAAGTATGCTTGAAAAAAACTACACTGTAAGGAACAATTTTGTGATTTTTCCAGCACCTTATGGTGTAATTTTTCAAGCAGTAATGCTCTAAAATTGAATTCAAGAACCAATGTTGAGAAATCTAGTTCAGTGATCAAATGAAGTAAAAATCGAATGTTTCCTATCACATGCACTACACAGCAAATAATAATGAGACTTACAGCAGTTTCTAAATTTTACAGCAACTATGTTGGAAGATTGGGGGGAGGGGAAACAACATTTTCTGTTATAAAACTTTTATCTACGTATATGAAATGATCAGAAAAGTGTTGTATATTTTGAAAATTCATTTTTTGTTTTTAAAAAAATGAACAAAAAATTGATTTTTTTATAAAATAAATATCAATATTCTGTTACTTCCATTTATTTCTTTTACAGTTTAGTAAGCAACAAATTAGCATTTATTAGTACACTGTATACATTGCATGCATTAGTAAGGCATAAATATTGTGTTTTTTCATATTTTGAAGTTAATCCACATTCATCGTTTTCCTGCATTTATCGTTTTTTTTCCCATACCCCTTGAAAAATGATGGATCAGGGTGCAACTGTATAATGATTTTTATTGCACTTTATATTCTTATTTTTTCAGCACTAAAGCTGTGAAATCAAATTCCAGTCCTAATGCTGTGAAAGTGAGTATGCACAGCAATTTAAGTAAAAACAGATTTTTCCCTATCACAGCCTATAGCAATGTAACTTTCCCCGTACAAAAAAATATATATAGAGAGAATTGTTAAATACAAAAGCTTGTAAATCTTAATGCAACTGTGTTGACAGCTCGGATACTAGCACAGTTTGTTGTGAAATACAGAATTTCTTTTACAGTGTACCAATATTGAGATCAGTTTTGCAATGATTAAAAGTAAAATAAATATAAGAAGTTCCAAACTTTACACATGCATAATTTTTAAAGTACTTGTCTGTATACTTTTTCATTTTATATAAAAATTGTCAAATAATCCAAATATGATATCAAAATTAATTGTTAGTACTTAATATTAAAAAAATTGTTTGACTTTCGAAAAATAGGTAACTTTCTAAGCAAAATTTAATTTCAGCATTTATTAGTAAATGTTTTACTAATAAATTCATATCAGCTGCAATTTTTATGTGTGATTTCTTTTTAAAATGCAATGTATCGATCTGTAAGTCAAATATCCTTTTACCTTTTTTATGAAAATTTAGTTATTTGAGCATCAGATTTCTGATTTTCTCTGCAACTACTAGTTGACAACGACGGTTGAAAAAAGATCTGGAGACACTGCATGTGTGTGTGTGTGTTTTGCGTCACTTCTAAATTTCTGGTGGTGAAAGAATATTAATTCCCTTTTTGTATTTTTTTCAGGCAGAGGAGAAATTGGAGTTGTCCACTCCAAAGAAAAAATCATATGCAGCTAATTTTCAATTCATTTGTGATAAACAAGCTGTTGTACAACTAGAAAGGTTAAGTGACTCTGTCATTGCAGAAATGACTGCAGGCTGTTCTGCTCTTCCACCTGATCAGGTATATTGGAGAAAACAGTAATATTCTTTCATTTATTGACTTTATTTCACATAAGGCGTATATCATTCCATAATTAAATCAATGAGATTTTTCTGTTTAATTTTGAAACAATATTATTATAGCTACAAATTGAAATTCAAACTATTCAAAAACAAACTCATAAAAATTGTTGCTGCTTCCATTCTGACATTAGACACCTGACATTATGACTATCACAGATTATAGAATTTACAACAGGTATGAAAGAAATGAAAAAAAAAAGAAGTGGCAATTCTTATTATTCCCCCTATGCAACAAGGGTGGTTTATGCCCCTGTCTGCACAGCTTGGGACCAAGGGTTGTGCGAATTTTAGAATTTTGCAGATTTCTGGTCATTACTTTATTTACATTTTCTAAACAGTAACTTAAATGCAATGAATGATGCAATCAAAACTATAATGAATGCTTACAATAAAATAAAATATTAAAATAATAAACTAAAATTATAAAAAATTAGATAATTTGTAACATGATTAAATAATAAAAACAAAGGCCAAGTTAATAATCCATAATGTATGATTAAATATTTATTATAAAGATGTGTTTTTCTTATGAAATTTGCTTTATAAAAATACATTACTAATTCACATCAAAATAAAAAAAAGAGGAAGTTTTGTTTCAATCTTAGCTAGACTTAATAACCAAAAATGATTCATTAATACATTAATATATTTGGTAAAAAGGTTGTCATTACCGGCGATTATAAGCAATATCTTGAATATTTTTGGAAGTAAATTTGTTCTTCCATCATGAAAATACATGAATTTAGTCATATTAACGAAAATTACAAATTAATATATATATATAGAATTGATATAAAAATGAAAAAGACAGATTTTGCTCCTATTTTTGAACTGAATGTTTCATTGTTTACATCTGTAAATTATGTGTGATTTTTAGAGAGTTGGGAATTTTAGGGTTTCGAATTTGAGGGAGTCTACTGTATATTGTACTATTATTATTCCATGATAAATAAATTGATCTCTAGGACATATTCTGCTATAGATATTTTATAACTAGCAACCTTTGCCTGCTTTACTGGTCAGTTTCTCTAAAAGAATCTTGAATGAAATGAGATATAGCTAGTAAAGATGAAAGTAGTAATTAAAAAAATCTTAATGTCATCAAATATCCATAATTTGATGTCTTATTTCCATACCCTTATATTATCCAGTTCAAGGCAGATTTTGGCAGTATAATAGCTATAAAATTACAGAAGTTCTGTATTTAATCATTATTTTAATAGCTTTCTTACTTTGAATCCCTCACCCCTTCTACATAGATTGCTGCTGAGATATGGCGAAATGTGCTGTCATTTCTAACCACCCTTTAACCTTTTAGATGAGATTTCTAAAGTATCTGAAATGTGTTTAATTATTTCTAATAGGTTTGATACCCTAAATTTTCTAATTCTACTTAAAACTGCTGATGAAATATGGCAAAATGATCTAAAATTTCGACTCTTTTTAACAATCTCTATGTGAAAAATTTTTAAATTTGCGAAAACACATGTTTATTTTTTGTTTATTTATTTTCTGGAATTTCAAACTCTTATCTAAAATGGCTGCTGAGACATGCCAAGTGTTCTAAATTTTTGACTCCCATCCCCTTGGACGTTTAAAACCTTCTAGTGACAGAATTTCTAAAATCACTGAAATATATGCTTAATTATTTTTTAGTAGATTTATTTTTTTTTAAACTTCATGCTTCTATCTTAAGCTGCTGTTGAGATATGCCAAATGTTTTAAACTGTTTCATGCTCTTTAGGGAGATAACTTATAAATTTGCTGAAACATATATTTAATTATATTTATGATAGGTTTATTTTCTGGACAAGCTCCTACCTAAAGCAGTTGCTGATATATGCCAAATGTTCTAAAATTTTTTATCCCCCTCCCCCTTTAATCCTTTTAAGAAGAGAAGTTTCGAAAATCAAAAAACGTGTTTTTGTGTGTATCGCTTTCTTTCATTTTGTGCTCTTACCTAAAACGGCTGCTGAAATATGTTTAATTATTTCTAATAGGTTTGATACCCTAAATTTTCTAATTCTCCTTAAAACTGCTGATGAAATATGGCAAAATGATCTAAAATTTTGACTCCTGTTAACAATCTCTATGTGAAAATTTTTTTAATTTGCGAAAACACATGTTTATTTTTTTGTTTATTTATTTTCTGGAATTTCAAACTCTTATCTAAAATGGCTGCTGAGACATGCCAAGTGTTCTAAATTTTTGACTCCCATCCCCTTGGACGTTTAAAACCTAGTGACAGAATTTCTAAAATCACTGAAATATATGCTGAATTATTTTTTAGTAGATTTATTTTTTAGTAGATTTATTTTTTTGACTTCATGCTTCTATCTTAAGCTGCTGTTGAGATACGCTATAAATGTTTTAAACTGTTTCATGCTCTTTAGGTAGATAACTTATAAATTTGCTGAAACATATATTTAATTAGGATGAGCAAAGCGAATCCTCTACTAAGCCACTCAAATTACATTTTGTCGTACACTTTACAAAAAATCTATTCAATATTTTGACTTCAAATTAAGCACAAAAATAAACTATGATCTGTAGATTTGCACAATATAATTCTTTTTACAGTAAAACATTAAAAAAATATTATTTTAATTAATTTATTTTACATGCATTTCCAATACGGATGCATTTTAGCAAATAAATAAAAAATGAAACGGGTATATTTTCAAAAATAAATATATAAATCATGGAGTAAGTAATTATAGATAGAATCATGATTAATTTAATAAATAAAACATGTTTTCATTATTCCGCAAAACCGTTTGCACAGATGACACTTAAACATTTTAGAAGAATTGTATTATGGATTTTTTTTTTTTGTAAAGTGGCAACAAAAGAATTGTAAACAAATAAAATTAATTGTTAAATTTGTTATATAAATGAAAAATTAAAAGAACTGCGGGAAGTTTTTGCCTCGATTCAAGCTCTTTATAAATGTACTAAAGCAAAGTTGGCCAATTCAGAAACGACAAATGGACTTTAACCATATCTTACTTTACCATTTGGATCTAAAATAATGTTACATTCTTATTTGTGGACTGAAAAAGATTTAGTAAACGGGACTTTAGACTTTGTTGCACATATTAAAGAAAATCACAAGCCACCAGACCAGGTATGGCGACTAATCATGGATAAATTTGAATACTACAGTAATTTAACTTATAAGAATTGATGCGTACCAATTCCCCCAATAATTAAATTCTGGAAAATTGGAAGCATAAATTGCTCAAGGAAAGAGTTTCTTCTGCAGTTAGCTTTTGCTGTTACAATTCATAAATCCCAAGGTTTAACATTAGATGAAGCAGTTGTAGATATTGAGGATATATAGACACCAGCTGGCTTAAAAACGTATGTAACGTTGTTGAGAGTGAAAATCCTTCAAAATTAAGCATTCAATAGAAATTTTCCTTTCGAAAAATTCTACAATATCAAAAATTCTCGTATGCTAACATGTATAAAAACGAGGAAATTACAATAAAATGTTTTACAATTAAAAATTCATAGTATCAACGAGAGCAGATTTCAAATGTTTTTCCAGAAAATAGGATTTTGAAGAAGTAACTTTCTTCAAGCTCCCTTCAAATATATTATTCTAAAATAGCTATCAAAGATTATTTGATGTTAATTACAAAGATTGGAAACATGCATATTTCAAACAACTTTTAAAAACACCAGTGGCTACTGGAAATAAGAAAAACATATTTAAAAGAGTTTTTAGTTGAAAATTTAAAAATATTTTGTAAAAGTTTTCTTCGAAAATAATTTATTATGACAGTCTTACATCACAAATAAAAAATTAAAATGCGCCAAAATATAAAATAACGTTTTTGTTTAATAAAGATGCAAAAATTATATTAAAAAATATTGTTATTTTCAAATATCTGTTTTGTAAAATAATGCTTCACGAATCCAAACAAAGCATGGCTTTTGCTAGTTATATTTATGATAGGTTTATTTTCTGGACAAGCTCCTTCCTAAAGCAGTTGCTGATACATGCCAAATGTTCTAAAATTTTTGATCACCCTCCCCCTTTAACCCTTTTAAGAAGAGAAATTTCGAAAATCAAAAAACATGTGTTTTTGTGTGTATCACTTTCTTTCATTTCGTGTTCTTACCTAAAACGGCTGCTGAAATATGGCCACATCTTCTAAAATTTTCAATCCCCCTTTTTATCCTCTTGGGTGGGGGGAGGTTAAAAAATCTTTCCTTAGTGTTCACTTATGTCATAAGAAGTATGTTTTTCTCAATTTTCATGAAATTTAGGTTCAGTAGTTTGGGCTGGACGATGATAAGTCAGTGAGTAATACAGTGCCTATTTTATATAGATAGATTGCAGTATACATTGGGCTGCATTAATTGTTTTGCCAACTTTCCTCATAATAGTATACCAGCCCTGTTTACTTTTTTTAGTTGCAAGAATAATGTAACATATTGTACTTTATTTTAAATAACTGTACTTATGCACATACATTTTTTTTATTATACATGTCTTGCACTTTTATTTAATGTCACATAAACTTATTGAATTATCTGAATGAAAGATATTTTGAATTATTCATAGATTGGAGAAGATTTACGACACTTTTTTTTACATTTTAATATGGCATGTTTCATTCTATGATATAAAAATTTCATCATGGTAAATTTTTTTATTATTACTGTAATCTTGCAGTTACTGAGAATGTATGCATGTATCTATATTTTATTCACAATCGTTATTGATTTTTTCTTTCTAGATTAATGAATCAAATGATGATGCTTTGGGTATTGATTCTCTTCCTAATGAAATTATTCTGAAAATTTTTGGTTATTTCAAGCAAAACCAATTGGGTCAGATTGCACGGTATATAAAATTTGTTTATAGCTTTTATATTTACAAGATTGAACTCATTGAAGTTTGACAAAAGAAAGTATAAAAAATTAGTTATTAAATTAAACAAAATTAATTGCAATAAAAAAGGCATCTAATATTGGTTAGTATAAATATCATACACATTATTTAAATCTAAAATTAGCAAAACACTGTTTCTATAAAACTCATTTGTCTAAATTATTAAAATTAAACTTTAATCGTAATTTAAACAGTAAAATATAAGATCTGTTATTATGATAAAGTTATCAGTTAAGGCTCTTATGCTTGATATTCCAAAATGAAAAACAGCAAAATTTGTTCCACTTTAACTTAATCATAGACTTTCTGCCCCATTAAATTTAAACCAGACATCATTTTCAACATCTCAAAATTTACATGTGTACCTTTGATATATGTATTCACCTTTAAAAGTGGTATTCTAATTTGATCATCTTAAAATCACTTTAATGCAAAACTTGAAGTCTCGATTTTTATTAGCTAGAAATAAGCACTGAACTATTTTTAATTTATATTCTTTTAGAGTAAATGAAAATTTCTGAAATAACCGCCATGCAATAAGTACGATAGACAATATTCTGGTGATGTCACATAAGGTACATTTTTATGGTCTCAAACTCAAATTATTGCAAAAAACTTCTTTATTTGCTTGTCTAACTCAGGGAAGTGAATTCATCCTGTCAAGAATCAAGTTCTGTATCATAAATCACTATTTTTTGGATACAGACTTCTGATCATACCATGCTCACTCTATGTCATGGCTCTACTACACTCTAAAGATACTCTAAATTTCTGTAAAACATTGCGTTTTATCATGTGTGATTTCAATTATGTTATTTTTGAGAGTGAAGTATTTTAAAGAAGCTGGGGTCAAAATGACGCTTTTTTACAAAATATACAGTAGACTCCCTCAAATCCGCACAGCTTGGGACCAGAGGTTGTGCGGATTTTAGAATTTTGCGGATTTCTGGTCATTGCTTTGTTTACATTTTTTAAACAATAATTTGAATGCAATTACTAGTGCAATCGGAACTATATTGAATGCTTACAATATAATAAAATATTAAAATAAGTAAAAAACTAAAATAATAAAAATTTAGATAGTTTTTAAAATGATAAAAGTACTGATAGCAAAGGTCAAATTAATAATCAATAGTGTATGATTAAATATTCATTATAAAGATTAGATGTATTTTTCCAAAATTATTCAACAAAACTTGCCTCATAAAAGTACATTAATTCTCATCAGAATCATAAAATAAGGATTTTTTTTCTAGTTTAGCCAGGCTTAATAACTAAAAAAATCTTGATTAATGCATAAATATATTTGGTAAGAAGATTGTGATTACCAGTGATATCAGCAATATCTCAATATAGCAAATTTTCCAAAAAAATTTTATTCTTCCTTCATTCTTCCTTCCTTCATTAATGGAGTATTATTAAGAAAATTACAAAATATATGGAATTGATGCAAAACTGAAAGAATCAAATTTTGTCACAATATTTGAACTAAAAGTTTCATTGTTTACATCCATAAAATATGTGCAGATTTTAGAGAGTTGCAGATTTCTGGTTTGCGGATTTGAGGGAGTCTACTGTATTTCAGCTTTAAGAATTAAAATACATAATTTTTTAATAAAAAAAGTAATTTGCATCCATGAATGCATTCCTGTTTCAAAATCAGTTCTTAAACAACATCTAGAGAAAAGTATACATATGAAACCATTAGCGCAGAATAAAACACAAACCCAGCAAAATAAAATAAAATAAAATAAATAAAAAATAATTATAATAATCTCATCATTCAAGAAGCAAATTGAGTATCTGATGACTCATATGCATTTATTTGTTTGTTTATTATAGCTCCTTTTTTTATCAGAAATTATTCCTTGATATTTCTTAAAAATTCGGAAAATGATTTTACACCTGATTAATAAATCTGTATTCTTTCAACTATTTGATACTAATTTAGAAAAAAGCAGAGAAAATAACTCATACTACAAATATTCTTTAAAATACATTTTTGTAAAGTGAAAATATTTTATCAAGTATAAAGTAAGTTTGTAATAAACTAAAAATCAATTGATCATTAAAACCAAAATTCATCAAGTAATGCAAATAACTTTTTTTTATTAAAAAATTATGCATTTTAATTCTTAAAGCTGAAATATATTTTGTAAGAAAGCGTCATTTTGACACCAGCTTCTTTAAAATGCTTCACTCTCAAAAATAACATAATTGAAATCACACATGATAAAAGGCAATGTTTTACAGAAATTTAGAGTATCTTTATAGTAAAGCCATGACATACAGTGAGCATGGTATGAATCCAAATCTGTAACCAAAAAATAGTGATTTATGATACAGAACTTGATTCTTGACAAGATGAATTCACTTCCCTGAGTTAGACAAGCAAATAAAGAAGTTTTTTGCAATAATTTGAGTTTGAGACCATAAAAATGTACCTTATGTGACGTCACCAGAATATTGTCTATCGTACTTATTGCATGGAGGTTATTTTAGAAATTTTCATTTATACTCTAAAAGAATATAAATTAAAATTATAACAGACGATATTCTTGAAATAGCATGTATTTTAATTTCAATTTTTTTCACATTTATGAGAAAATGACAATGAAATGATACAGTAATCTGTTTTTTTCCCTCTTTCTCTTTACTTTACTTTTAATAGAAAAGGAGTAATTTTGTTGCCACAGTTACTGAATGAGTTTAAAAACTGAAAAAAATAATAATAATAATAATAATGTCTCAAAAATAAATAAAGATAAGGTTTTCAAACAAATTGCATTTCAAAGCACATTTTTTCCCTATACGAGGTGTAAAAATTGAAAATATAGGATGTTTAAAAGTTTGAAAATTTGCATTAGAAAAAATTTCAAAATCAAAACTTCATTTCAAATTTCAATTTGCAATCCGAAAAATGATGTATGTGTTACACACAGATACATTTGGCCTTTATAATATAGAAATGCTAGGCATGGGGGAAATATTCGGAGTTCTTGTATGTTATTTAGTTTTTGTGCATGAAATATTCATTTCATATGAAATCTTCAAAACTGAGATCTTTCTTTATGTTCATTTCTTTAAAAAGAATGGTGTGATTGATTAGAAACAACAATTTTTACTTCATTAAGAATTTAATATTTTAAGGCCTAAGCACAGACAGTTCTTCACCACCCTTCTTTTTTCTTTCCTGTACATTTGTGAAAATATCCATTATATAAGTTAATGCACATTATTAAACTTTAAATATTTTGCAGTTTTTTAAAGATACATTGAGAAATTTTATGCTTTTAGAAAAGTTATAACAAAAACAACCCCATGTATTGCTATAGATCAAAAAATCAATTTTTAATTTTTTTAAAAATTTTAATAAAAGCTTATTTAAACATTTTAATAACAATTTTAATTTTTCTTAAGAAAGGTGTTGTAGTAAAAATAAAATACATTGACATGTTTCGGAACCGCCAAATAAGTTCCATAGTCATAATATAAATAAAACAAAATTTCAAAATATTTCTCGGTCAATACAAATGACACGCGACAATGAGATATAAATAACAAAAAACCCGCGCTCTATTGCAAAAAATTAAATTAAAATATAGACAATGATCTAAAACTTAACTAAAAATAAAAATTTCAAAATAATTCACGGTCAATACAAATGACACGCGACAATGAGATATAAAAACACCAAAAAACACGTGCGCTATTGTAAAAAATTAAATTAAAAATAGACCATGATATAAAAGAAATTCCAACCTGGTTCATCCCATCCCATTCAAGCCCTCAGCTTAAAGCTTATTTAATTATGAATTTTTTCATAACTATTTTTTGCTCACATGGAAATTGTATCGCAAGACATTGAAAATTTTGTTAATACACCCAGGACAATTACAAACACTAATTAAATTTTTAATGATTCTTTTTCTCCATGTTCATATTTTCTTCACTTTCTTCTTTTAAAATTGCTACGGCTTTTTAGTATTTCAAATACTGATTAAAACTTTGTTACATGTTCCTTATTCTTTATGATGTGTAATTACTATATGCAATGTCTAACACGCTGAGTGCCATTCAGTCACCGGTGACTGACACTGAACTTTCCATTTAAGCTGCATCTTTATACTGTCAATCACCAGCAACCGACTGTATAAAATGACAATATGAAGACATGGTCTCTCAAAATATACTGTATATAGAAATTTCAAGATAGGAATACTCAGCAGATATAAGACTGTTTTAAATCTGATCAATTTTTGCTGAGTTATCAAATGGCAGCTTTTCACATTTCCTTTCATCTTGAGTTGGCTGAATATGTTTTATTCCTACATTTTACAATTTTGTACTTAAAGATGAATCACTTGGTATACTATCTTAAATTTGGCTAGATGTCAAATTTGACAACTAGGTGTAATTTTATTGTTTACAAATGCAAAATTTTGTTGCATTTGGCAACTACGACCACTAATTTCTAACCTGGAGCGAAATGTCCGAAAATACCATTTCTGATGATACATTTAATTCAAGTTCCATTTGATTTGCTTCAGATTAAAATTGTAAGATTTTTTCTTATACCAGTGTTATTTAGACTACAAGAAATATTTAATTATTTAATGTTTTTGTTGTTGAATGTAATAATCTCAAATGCTGAAAAATTGGAAAAAAAAGTATTACCGTATTTTCGGGCGTAAGCGCCGCGGCGCATACGAGTTTAAAAGTTAAAATTATGCTTATTGCGGCGCTTCTGCCGGGGCGGCGGATACGATATATTTTCCCTCCTTGCAACGATATTCATTACAGAGGTGATTTTTCTCCCAATCCTTTGATAAAATTCTCGCTTTTTCTGTGAATGATTGAAAGAAATTAGGCTATCATTTCTCGAAATTCACGCTATTTTTTATGCTTCGCATTTTCTTCCTGATGATTGACTTTTCACAATTTTCAGAAAAATTCCGAACAGAATCACCTCCGTAATGAATGTCGCTGCAAGGGAAAAATATATATATCGCATCCGCCGCCCCGGGTTTTTTAGCGATACTTAAGCGAAATTTATGAGATCATTTCGATGAAAGATTGCAGTAAAAACGCGAAATATGTCAAAAAATCTTTAAAAAAACAAATTACGTCAAAAGATCGCGGTAAAATCGTGAATTTCTCAAAGGATCGCCAAAAAGAATTGTCAAAAAAATTGTTAGAAAAAACGCAAATATGTCGTTTCTATAAATAAACGGTAAAAAAAACAAGAAAAAACGTAAATTCAGGCAAAAAAAAAGCAGAAAAAAGGAGAAAAAGCATGAAACCTATTAAAAAATCTCGAAAAAATAAACATTTCATCAAAGATTCATGATTCATTCATTTCATCATGAATTATACCGTTCTCAATGGCGAAATGAGCACGGCATGAATTATGATGAAATGAATGAATGGTTCATGGATTTTTGATGAAATGTGTGTTTTTTCGAGACTTTAATAGATTTCATTCTTTTTATGCTTTTTTTAAATAAATTTCTTCTTTTTTCTGCGCTTTTTCGACAGAAATTACGTTTTTTTTAAAGAAAAACGCCAATTTTTTCAAGTCTTGCTTCAAGTATCAAAATTCATGATTCATGCAATTCATCATGATTCAACCCCATAAAAAACGCAAATTTTTCCAAGTATCGCGAAAAAACTCTTCAAATTCGTCAAGTATCGCGATAAAACCCTGCAAATTTTGTCAAAAATCGCGATAAAACCCTGCAAACCTCGTTACAAACTATAAAAAACGGATTAAAAAAAAGCGAAAAAAAGGCTGCACGAATTCAAATTTAATTTTATCATAAAAAATATACAAAATATACTAAATTTAAAATTTGATTTACATTACAAATGTTAAAAGAAACACTGAATATAGCGCAATTTTTAACATTTTGATGTATTTTCGTAAGTGCGGCACATACGGCGGGGCGGCGCTTCTGATGAATATTTGTTTTATTTTAATGCATTTTCGGAGATGCGGCGCTTACGGTGTGTGCGGCGCATACGCCCGAAAATACGGTAATGTGCATTATGACAGAATAAGAGAGAATAGAAAAGACCACTATTTAAAATATGGAACTCTCATATAAAAATAATTAAGAGTTTTTATCTTTTGCTGGGTCACTGTATCACTGAAATATTAAAAATGAAATCTTCTTTTAAGTCTAAGAAAAACACATAACATAATGAATACTAGATGGCAATTAAAAAGTTTAACAATATACAAATCAACTGGATATATGTTCAGATATTAATTTTGGGCATCTTTAAATGGCTATTCCAAAGCCAAAAATCAGTAATGAACAGCAAATTTTACTTGACATTACACTTCATAAAAAAATTTTAATATATGTGTTTGCTGAAGCTGTTTTAACATTATCATTTTAACAATAAGCATTGGGTGATGCTACACAAAGCAATATTTTCAGTGCAAAATTAATAAAATATGTGGTAGATTCTTAAACTAAGTCCTATTTGAAAAAGAGGCTTTTTTTTAAAGGCAAAAGAATAATATCATTTAGCCATTATCTATAATGTGTTAACTTATCCTATATGTGAAGTAGACGTATGGCTGCATCTTACCCAATATTACATGCATACTAGTAATTATAACTAGCATCACATTCACACTATATATGTAAAATCTTCTTAAAATGCTAAACAAAACATTTACCCCAAACATGTTGAAGCTATTGAAGATTTTTTAAAACTTAGACCTCACTTTTAAGTTTCCAAAACCGTTTTATTTCAAATTCCTTAAAAAATATACTATAACTTTTTTTTGCAGAATTCATACTACAGTTTATCAGCTGTATATCTTTTCTTTTGTTTTCTTTAAATCCAAAAATTATTGTTAAATGAGTTTATTATATTAGAAACCCTGCAAAGATCTAAAAGGGTAACACAATGTTAAAATTTTTTGTTAGAACACTAAAAGTCTAATAAAATAATTACAATTATTTTCTGCTAATAAGAATATGAAATGTGTAAATCAGCCTTTTCCCATTTTTAGACTCAATGCAGACTAATATGGGATTAAAGAAAAGAGTGTAGCAGGATAGGGGAAGAGGTTACAAATTTCTCTCAAACAAAAAAGTAAAAAAAAAAAAAAAAAACAGTGCATTTTTTCATGTCATTTTCCCTTTCCCCCAAATAATCAGGGGCGTGCAAAGAGAAAATTGCGCCTGGGGCAAAGTAAGAAATTGGCACCCCCTTCCCCCAACTTTTTTTGTCACATGCCAAAAATGGCATTGGTAGTACAAATTTGGCACCCCCTAAATTTCCACACCCGGAGCAACTGCCCTCTTTGCCCCCCTTTTGCACAGTGCTGAAAATAATATCCTGGGTATGTCACTGTTATGCAGGTATGGTAGGTTTTTTATTCCAATGTCTTTAAATTATTTATAGAGGAGTGCATGAAAATTTCATATACAGTAGACTCCCTCAATTCCGCACTCCTAAAATCCGCACATATTTTACGGATGTAAAAAATGAAACATTCAGTTCAGATGTAGGTGCAAAATTTGACTTTTTTAGTTTTATATCAATTCCATATATTTTTTAATTTGTAATTTTTGTTAAGATTATTTAATTCGTTTTTTTTATGAAGAAAGAATAATTTATTTCTGAAAAAATAAAGATATTGCTGATATTATTGGTAATAACAATCTTACCAAAGATATTTATGTATTAATCAAGCTTTTTTTGGTTATTAAGTCTGACTAAACCTGAAATAAAGCTTCATTATTTTATGATCTTGATGTGATTTAGTAATGTACCTTTATGAAGCAAGTTTCACTGAATAATTTAGGAAGAACACATTTCATCTCTATATTGAATATTTAATTGTACATTATTGGTTATTAACTTAACCTTTGCCTTTAGTATTTTAGCCTTTTAAAAACCATCTATTTTTTTATTATTTTAGTTTATTACTTATTTTAATATCTTAGCATATTGTAAGCATTCATTATACTTTTGATTTAATTATTAATTACATTCAAATTACTGTTTAAAAAATGTAAACAAAGCAATGACCAGAAATCCACAAAATTCTAAAATCCGCAAAACCTCTGGTCCCAAGCTGTGCGGATTTGAGGGAGTCTACTGTATTTAAGTAGTAAATAAAAAAATTTTATTATGACAGTTTCACAGTGTCAAGGAGAGAATAAGAAGCATTCCATAAATAAATATTTCTCAAGTAATTTTCAGTAAATCCCTTGTTTTTATTGAAAATATCATCATTCTTTTGATTCTGTTATATATATATATAGGTTTGAAAGCAGTGTCACTTTTGAACTTCCATATGTAAGATGTCATGATGAATTTAATACATGAATTATACAGGGTCTATCTAAACTCTTGGCCAGAGATTTAAGGGGTGATAGTACACATCAAGACAAACAATATTAAATGGGAAACTAAGGGTCCCAAACATCTTCCAAAGGAGTTATGTGCCATTAAAGTTTAGGGTGCAAAATTTCAAATTAACATAAAAAACGGAAAATTTAGTCAATTGATTTGCAGTTTTCACTAAAACTGTTCTTTATGTCAATATTTTCATGAAAATAAATTATAAAGATAAATTTCAAAAAATGGCGATAGAGGGTGCTTTAGACTTTGGAGTAACAAACAACTATTTTTTGTCGTTAATTTTTGCATCTCATTCAATTTTTTTGGAAGCTTAGACTTAAATTTTGAGCTCAAAATCAGAATATTTGGAAGTGGTTAAGTAGCGCAAACTGAACTGTGTTCAGAAGCTCAAATTTCAAATGATTATAAAAATCAGAAAAACTGGTCAATTCGTTTGTGGTTTTTGTTAAAACTGCTCTTTAAATCAGTGTTTTCTTGAAAATAAATTGTAAAGATAAATTTCAAAAAGTGCCGATTGAGGGAGCCTTAGACTTTGGAGTAACGAACAACTATTTTTACGGTTATTTTTTGCATCGCATTAAATTTTTTTAGAAGCTTAGACATAAATTTTGTGTTCAAAATCTGAATCGTTGGGAGTGGTTAAGTAGCGCAAACTGAACTGTATTCAACGGAGTTGGGGTGTTCAAATTTCAAATGATTTTAAAAAACGAAAAAATTAGTCGATTCGTTTGCCGTTTTTGCTAAAACTATTCTTTATGTCAGTATTTTCTTAAAAATAAATTTTAAAAATAAATTTCAAAAAATTTCTTTAGAGAGCGCTTTAAACTTAAGAGTAACCAACAACTATGTTTAACCGTTATTTTTTGTATCTGATTAAATGCTTGCAAAAGTTTAGACTTAAATTTTGAGCTGAAATTTTGAATCGTTGGAAGGGGTTTAGAAGCGCAAATTGAACTGTGTTCAGGAGTTGAAATTTAACCCTCCCCCTTCCACCTCGAACACACTTAAATTTTGTGCTACTTAATTACTCCCAACGACTCATATTTTAAGGTCAAAATTTAAGTATAAGCTTTTGCAAGCATTTAATGAGATTAAAAGAATAATGGTTAAAAATAGTTGTACGTTACTCCAAAATCTAAGGCGCCCTCTTACGGCATTTTTTGAAATTTATCCTTAAAATTTGTTTTCAAGAAAATATTAATTTAAAGAATAGTTTTAGAGAAAACTGCAAATAAATTAACCAATTTTTCCGTTTTTTATAATCATTTGAAACTCTAACCTTTGAACATGATTCAGTTTGATTAATCACTCCCAACTATTCAGATTTTGAGCTCAAAATTTAAGTTTAAATCTAAGCTTCCGAAAACTCTTAATGAGATGAAAAAATAATGTTAAAAAATACTTGTACGTTACTAAAAAGTCTAAAGCGCCCTCTATCGGCATTTTTTGAAATTTATCTTCATAATTTATTTTCAAGAAAATACTGACATAAAGAATAGTTTTAGTGAAAACCGCAAATCAATCGACCAATTTTTCAGTTTTTTAATGTTTATTTGAAGTTTTGGAACCTAAACTTTAATGGCGCTTATGTCCTACGGAAAACATTTGGGACCCTCAGTTTCCTATTTAATATTGTTTGTCTTGATGTGTACTATCACCCCTTAAAGTTTTGCCCAAGAGTTTAGATACTCAGAGTTGCCAAGTCTCCTGATTTTGGCAGGAGACTCCTGATTTTCAGATGTTTCTCCATACTCCTTATTTTTAACATATTTCTGCTGATTTTTCAATCTTTTTAAATATTCTGTTATTTAACAATCAAATGTGCTGTTATTCAGTGAGAAAAGCTTTAGTATAGGTGTTCTTTAGTATGTTTGATCAGTATCATTTTATGTGATGAATTACATCCAGATGCATTATAAATTATGAATCTTTAAGGTTTGTTATTATTACTATGGTCATGTATTGAATTATTAATAATTTGTCTCTATTAAGACTTATTTATGATCTTTACTATAGTTTTATAT